>OX940897.1:2294518-2894518 GCA_954871355.1 Cabera pusaria
GGCCAGTCCATTATAATAATACCAAAACAGAATGTTACAAAATAAACATCTTCACGGTCTAAATTATCACCGGATTCATTAGCATGTTAAAACGAATACAACTATAATTTTGTTACTTAAATAAGCAAAAAAATTATGAAAATGTAATGAGTCGATTCGATTTAATTCTAAACTCGATATTGATGCTTATTCTCATGTACAAGTGCAAGAACTTAAAATACCGTAAAAAAGATACCGTAGACCTGAGTATTTGTATAAGATTCGACTCTACGCGTTTCTGAGAAAAAGGGTCTTGCAGACGGACAGACAGATAGACGGACAACAAAGTAAGGAACCCTAAAAAGTAACCCTTAAAGGAATAAGGGTTCCTTTTTAGGTAGAGAAGCCTAAAAATGGACAACTTTGTTTTGGATACGCGGCCAAAACTACGTTCCCAGGAAATGTTTTAATAGTTATGTTACTTCGACACAGTTCATACCTTCTATTGACCATTGTTTACATTTATCCAAATCAACCAAAGTATTTTCGGATCATTATATTTAACATAACCATCATGTATTTTAACCAACTTCACAAAAAAGCAGGAGGTTCTCAATTCGTCGGAATCTTTTTTCTTATGTACGTTCACCGATTACTCGAAGACGCCTGAACCGATTTGGAAAATTATTTTTCTGTTTGAAAGGGTTTACTTCACAGGTGGTCTCATTGAAATTTCATTGCGATATGTTCAGTATCTCCAGAGATATGGAGACAAATACCTCAAACTGAAAGTTCTACTAAAGTTAACTAGCGCGTCATTTAAAGTCGGTTCTTTTAGTTCTGAAATGATCCTAAATGATTAAGTTCAAGGTACATGAGAATAAACACAACTGGCGGCAAGTACAATCGCCCGTACGTGTTACTAGAGTAGATAGATATCCGAGATTAGCTAGCGAGGCTCAGGGTCCAGTATTGAGATCAGACCCGCTGGATCTCGAACAACTTGACGTCAGTGTCGTACCATATCGGCGGGTCCACGTTACTGGAAATATAAGGGGAACATTATTTTTAGGTATTTTTAGGCCCATGGGCGGAAAAGACTTATTTTGCGCGACTGAAATGAATGCGATTGAAAGGTCACTGAAGGTATTGGAAGGTGTTGTTTTGCTTTGTCGAGTGTTACTTACCGTATATAGATGACGCCCCACAGGTATGTGCGGAACCAGGCCGCGGTGCCGGCGTTGGCCTGGTATTTGCGGATGAGAATGGGATGCGGCACGGGCAACAACCCCACCAGCGTGCCGTGCTGCAGGAACCGCAGGATCTCCGACTCGTCCGTTAGACCCCTGCCGAACAAATGTCGAGTTTTAGATTCAAATATAAAAACTTTTTATTGTTTACTAATATTGCAATAGCAGAGTTTTACCTACCATTAAAACTCTTATTATGTCCGGAGCCTTATTCGAGGCCAAAGTAGACAGAATTGAGATAGCAGCTTCCGTTTCCAGTCGTAGTTAGAGTAGTTGAAGTTCCTTATAACGACGGAAATGACGTGTCACGTGACTTCCGCCCGCCATTCTGTTCACCAGGTTGTGCTCGTCGCAAATTTCTTCATTGTGGTCTCAATAACCTAATTATATATAAACCTACCTAACACCAGGCAGAACTTACTGTAAGGCCTCGAATAAGGCTCCGGACATAAGAGTTTTAATGGTAGGTAAAACTCTGCTATTATGTCCTTCCGCCGTTATTCGAGGCCAAAGTAGACAGAATTGAGACATTGTTTGTTATCGCCTGGTGAACAGACGCCAATGTGATAATAATTAAATGTGATAACTTGATAACAGTTATCCGCATACAATTTGATTTAAATTTTTATTCCTCAATTACTTTCAGTGCATTGTTGCTTTTCTGTTAAATGTTCATATTACTAAGAGCCTCATAAACAAAAATTCTATAAAACAGAACATTAATAAATAAAGTAAAATTCGAACAAAGTTTGGTTTGTCAACACTTATCTATTCATTTATGCAACCCTATTGGAAAAAATATATATATATATATATATTTTTTTTATTTAGATGCATGTCTTAGAGCCAGAAAAAATAAGTACAGCGAATAAACTGAAACAAATGTTCAAGTGAATAACTTTTTCTTACCGTTAGCCAACATGCCGTTACCTGCATACCGTTTAATTTTGCGGACTCATGTAGACCCTAGTCAGTAGTATTTGACCTAAAAGAGTTATTATTATTAGTGGGAAAGTTAAGACGACCCAACTCGATACAATTCAGAATTCACCACTTGAGTCTCCTGCTTCTCTGAAAAGCAGAAGAAAGTTAACTCGGGATCGCTTCAAAGTATGCGATATGTCAGTAGTGGATGGTTACCCAATCTACTCTTGAGATCAATTTTTATTTTATACTTGGCCATACGCAGCATTTTTTGATTAAGCATTTTCAACTAGAACTAAAATCGATTTGGATATGTTTGCAAAATCCACCGCGAAAATTGGGAGCATATATACCAATAAATAGTTCTGCAAAAACTGTAAAGGAGTGGTTATGTCAGATAATACGTTTAAATATTATTCAGTATGGCACGTTGTGCCAGAAACTAAGACTGATGTTCAGATATAATTTAAAATATTATAAAATATATAATAATTAATAAGCTATATATTATATTAGCACTATTTTTGCAGTTTAACAGAACATAGCAACGTTCATATTAGGCAAACAAAAATTGATTCATTATTATTTGCTTATTTTTACTTTAATGATCAACGTTGTGCGGTATCAGTCAAGTCTCATTAGATTAACTTTTCATTAATTACTATAAAGCATAGTGCATAGATGACTTAAGAACCGTTAAAAGATCACAGAACATGTCTAGAAGAAAAACGCCTATTGGATATACATTAAAATGGTAAAAATCATGACCGTGGGTGACTTCACGTTGAACACGTGAAGTCGCTCAGCACGCTTGGTGCCATTGAAATTTAAAATATCAATATGTACATAAAAATTCTCACAAACATTCAACTCAGTCTTCTAATATAGGTATTCTATTTAAGTAGGAGTTGCAAAATACATAGAGGAACACCGCGGTACTTGTCCTGTACCAAGAATTGTTGTTAAATTATTTGAAAAATAAATAAATAAAATTATAATATAAAGGTACCTTATATTACAGCTGGGTCAGGACTTCATATTCGCATTTTAATATTATATTTTCCTGCAAACTGTATTTTACGTAAAAATAATTATAGGAAAACATTTTGTAACCTCGTATCGTTGGGCAAATAACAAATCGACGCAAAAATCTTAGTATGGACTATTATAATGATTCGCCAAAAAATGTGGACTCATGTAGCCAGGAGCAATAGAAAATTGACCCATTATCCCCAACTATTTGTCCTATCGTAACCCCATCGAGGAGCCGGTTTGTGAATAAAGGTTTGGAATGTCACCCACTGAAAACAAAACACACTCGCGTTTCTGTCGAAAAATATTGTTAACATTGAATATTAACCAAGGCTCAACTCAGCTCTCACAATTTCATTATCTAATACCTACTGTGAATGAAGGCATGTCGACATGACATTGATATAATGTAGTCAATTCAATGCTAAAATTTTATTACATGATGCATATACGGCCTTTCCGTCAAATATGATTGGACACAGCCTTAGATTAAAATGACTCTTTTTCTCAAAATAGTCTGTACATCTAGCTAAAGCGGCGCGCTTAAGAAAAGTTGACATATTTCAGTATTACAATGACTAGAAAGTCTAAATAAAAATTTAGAATATGATGTGGAATGCATATGGTCAACATTATAGTATATTTTTAAATAAAATTGTATGGTATAATTACCCATGGGTCTATACTGATCGACGCATTGTCTCTGGCGCTACTTTATATGCTTAATAAACTTTTATATGCTACTTTATAAAAATACAGTAAATCATATATTATTAGGTTTTAGTTAGTTACTTAAACAAAAAGGGTACGTAATATATATAAATAAATATATATTTTGTATTATGTTGATATCTTTTCACTTGACTATTCCTTTGCAACGTGAAGCATTGTTAAAAGCGCTGCAGAATAAAGGATATTTGCTAGTGCCTACTCACCAATTACAAATGATTCCTGCATCCCGCATAAGCAGGAAACTAATTGCATATATTTATGTGATATAATAATTATACAAATTTTAAATGTCCCATGGATGATGTCCTCCCTTGACGTGTCCGTCAACGGCGAACCTAGTTCCGAACGTGAGAGCGTAGATGGCTGGCAAAACCAAACTTGGTTATAAAAAGTCGTTGTTGCTAGGCGCACAATACAACTGTCTGATGAGTTGAAGGTATATGTATAGGAAAGCTTTGGTTGTTGTTTTACGTTTACCGTCGAGGTCTTGTAACCGACGTTCTTCGTACGCTGAAATGTCCCATGGAACTGATACCACGGCTGATTTCGTAGTGTAACGGTGCAGTGGAGCGATCGCTCTGATATTAACCAAACGGTGTCGTGGGACCAGGTTGATTATAGTTAGTTTATCAGGTACTACTAATTACTAAATTAAGGTCTTATCACCCAAAATATTGATATAAGAAGGCAAATGGTGCCGTGAAACAACATGTCTTGATGTCATTGCTATTTTATCATCTTAATTGTTTAATTTCCCTTACGGCCAAGTATATCAACGCATATGGTGCTAAGAAGTGACAGGTCTGGTTGTCATTTCTTTACGATAGTGATGATTAAATCAACGGCCAAATATTTCAACGCAAACGGTGCCGTGGAGCAACCGGTCTGGTTGTAGTTTTATTGCTAGCATCATGTTTAATCCCTTAAACGGCCCAGTATATCAATGCAAACGGTGCCATGCAGCGACCGGTCTGGTTTTAATTTCATTACTATTATGATGATTTAATCCCCTCAACAGCCAAGTATATCATCGCAAACGGTGCCCTGGAGCGACCGGTCTGGTTGTCATTTAATTACTATCATGATGATTTATTCCCAGAATGGTCAATTATATCAACACAAACGGTGCCGTGGAGCGACCAGTCTGATTGTCATTAAATTGCTATCATGATGATTTAATTCCCGATGGCCAAATATATCAACCGCAAACGGTGCGTGGAGCGACCGGGCTGGTTGTCATTTAATTACTATCATGATGATTTAATTACCATCACGATGATTTAATCCCCCAATTCCAAGTATATCAACGCAAACGGTGCCGTGGAGCGACCGGTCTGGTTGTCCTACTAGTACTACCGGGTCCAGGTTGCGCAGCCTAGGACCCAGAAAACTCTCTTCTCTTGCGCAGAGAAGGAGGAACTAGCTATTATTATTATTATTATTATTTTTTTTTCATAGATTCAAGGCATCATGCTGGCTGCAGCATTAAAGAATCAACGTTAATCGAAATAGGTACTCAATTAAATTATCTCCCCTCCCCCCCCTCCAAGATATCAAACAATTTTCAAATAATTGAAAGTTAAAACCTTGAAATCATACCATATTAATGAAAATTGCATTTTAATTCATCTATATCCCTTGAGGGATATTTAAATCACCGCATGCGTAATCGCACCCCAAGATTTAACAGTCACTCGTAATTTCTTAATTCCTATGTAATGGAAACATAATGGAAAATATAAAATTGTCCACTAGACCGGAGTCTAGTCCACTTTTCACAGGCGATCGTGATAACTAGACGCCATATTTGTAAGTAGGTGGCAATTAATTTTATAAAATATCTATATCTAAACTGAGGGTATGTTAAGATTTGCAAGCAAATGAAGCAAATGATTTAACTAGCTAGCTCGGTGCCAGCGCCGGGATGCGACACTCAAACAGATTGAATAGATAATAGGATCTGTCGGATACCACCTACCCCCAAGAGGCGGGTAGGCGCTTCATTCCAAGTAATTTTAAAATTTTGCTTACCTGATTCGTAAGGTTTATAATACCTTACTAATTTTACAGCCGATTGCCTCCTTGCGTAATCGCTTACGCTTACAATATGTATGTTTCCAAGGACCCCCATCACCGCTTGTGGATGAGGAAAACGGAGATACACTCGCGAACAATTTTCATTATTTCTCGACATTAAAACGTTATCGCTATTTTAATAAAACACGAAAATATAACTATGTCGGTAGATACAAAAAATAAAGTTACTTTTTACGAAACTTTTACTAAATTTGATAGAAACTACAACTATTACAAGATGTCTTCAACAAATGTGAAGGTTTTAATTTAAAAAATAATTATTCGAACGCTAACAGCGTTAACACAAGTTACGACTCGGAAATTTAAGACGCCAATGAAGAAATTTGCGACGAGCACAACCTGGTGAACAGAATGGCGGGCGGAAGTCACGTGACACGTCATTTCCGTCGTTATAAGGAACTTCAACTACTCTAACTACGACTGGAAACGGAAGCTGCTATGTCAATTCTGTCTACTTTGGCCTCGAATAACGGCGGAAGGACATAATAACAAACGTGGCAATGCAATCGGCTTATCGCTTGACGCTATTTTTTACAATTAATCTAATCCTAGTGGGCTACCATCGAATAATGTATGCGATACCTTTCCCTCCTAAAAAATGTTTGGCATAACTCGCATGTCTTGACTCAGTGGTCTTCAGCGGCAATTTCATGCGCCATAACGTCACCCACTCTGCGTCTCTATAGCGTCTCTGAGTCTCTATACAACTCACTTGTCGATACATATCTTCTCAACCTGCGGCACCAACACTTGTAGCAGTCGCATGATGGTCTGCAGCGGTAACTTGCCGCGCCATGACGTCACCCACTCTGTGGAGGGACGCCAGTCTCCGCCGGTGGACTCGCGACGACTTGCTCCCATGCGTAGACTGTCTCTCTGTTATGATAAATTAGATTGCTTATTAGTGAAACTGTTAAAGAAAACCGGAGAAGGATAACACTTCACAAGGTAACGTGGTCAATTTTTCAACCGACTTCTCAAAAAAAAGGTGGTTCTCAATTCGTCAAAATTGTTAGAAAATTCGAAAATTTAAAAATTCAATTTTTTTTGTGTTTGTATGTTACGCGATTACTCCGTCAATTGTAAACCGATTTGAATGATTATTTTTTTAATTGGTAAGGCTCGTTTCCGAGGTTTCCATTGTACTTTCATCGAGATCTGGTGAGTATCTTCAGAGATATGACGATAAACGTCTCAAAGTTGCTACTGAAACTGACTAGCGCGGCATGGAAGTCGGGGTCATGGAAGGTTGTTTTAGTTTTTAAACTATCTTATTTATTTCTCAAAATATTTATTTGTCAAAATGTTACATAAAAAAGAGTGTGTGTACTTATGTACACGCGTTAGAAGTTATACTTCTGTGGCGTATGGAAAAAAATTACTAAAATGCAGTAGTGATTAACGATAAATATTAAAATTAATCAAAAAGATTTTATTTAAATAAAAAAGGTTTTATTAACGTAAAAATATGACGTTAAATATGACATATACAACATGAACATAGTCATGCCACCTAGAACTAACTTCACGGTGTAGAATTTAGGTGTCGGTGTGCGCGCGCATCGTACCACCTAGAACCAACTTCACGATGTTAAATTTAGGTGTCGGTGTGCGCGCGCATCGTAAAAATTCACTCTCATAATTTTTCTCTATCGCGCCAAAAGAAGTATAACTTCAAAAATATTTAAAGTAACTCACATGTGTAACAGTCCGTTTCTCTCCGTCCTCCTCTTTAAGTGACGTGTTGTCTCCCTCACTCCTATCTTCTCCATCAGGCCCACCTCGCGCTGGTAACAACCTACAACAAGATATTTAGATTTTATAGTATGTGTGCAAGAGTGTGTGTGTCTGTGTATAATTGTGTGTGTGTACTTACACACACACACATACACACACACACACACACATACACACACACACACACACACACACACACTTACACATTTGCGAACTCGCGCGTGAGCAAATGCGTGCTCAAGAACTCACCTATCGTTGGCCGACCTGGGTTCACTGCCCGCTCTCTCCGGCTCACCACCGATTACTGGTGTGAGTGTGTGAGTGTCTGTGCTCCGTTCTGTGGGACTTTCTTCTATTCTCTGCGGTGGTGGGTGAGCGGATTCACGTTCAGTCATCGCTGCTATCGCTGTGAATACAATCAATGATAGACTACTTATCGAAGCGATTTGACAAACATTAATAAAGGAATAATGATGCCTTTTTGTAGACGGTACGCGAACGCATCGAATTTTTTTTCATGGGTCCACACGATTAGTGTATGTTGCCAGTGTCAAAGTATTAGATATATTCAAGTGTTTGCAGATACAAGTCGTAATGTCAAGTTAAAGACAAAATAAAGCCAGGTTTAAGTCAAAGACAGTCTAAGTCATAGCCTTCAGTAGAGTTGTGGACTTTTGCGGCCTTACTAATAAAAATTTGCCTGTACATTTGTTAAACGGTTGTACAGTTGCACAGTGACGGCCTTACTAATAAAGTTTTTTTCACTCTGTATACACGTTGTATACCACAAAAGCTGACCAATAAAAATATTTTTGACGTAAGCGTTGGATAAAGTTGGTATACAGATGTGCCATTATCAAAGGAGGCTGTCCATTTCTTAAACAGTCTGGGACCCTAGTTTAGCGAGTGTGTAAAGGATTAAAATGGCGGATTTCTCTATTATCAGCTGATCGAAATCATGTCTAGACATAGTAACTATTATTGAATCTGTGTCTAGTAATCTGTGAAAAAACGTTTTGATTCTTCAAACTTCAAAAAGTATGCTGTTATTTGAGGATAGTTTGTATGTGTTAGATTTGTTCTCATTGAAATGGATTACATAAATTATTTCGACATATTTGACCATTGGGAGATAAGGGAGGCAAACAAAAAAATCGAAAACATTATGAAAACCGTGCAGATCCATTTTTTTGAACAATTCAGATTTTTCATTTTAAATACAAATTACAGGTTTACGAAAAGCTATGGGGAAGAAACTAAACGCAGTGATTACATTCTCTTTGGAAATTGACAATTTATTCAAAGATGGCTACAATCATGTTTATATTGTAGCCATGGAGACTAGCGGTCTCCATGGATACATTGTCAACAGCGTAGACAGAGGACAACAGTCAATTTGAGTGATTTGTTCTAAAACTTGTTTTAAGTCTTTCACTCCTACTAAAAGAAAATATTTTCCATTATATCAACTAATTTCAACAAAAAGTTCCAAAAACAACGTAGATTGATTAATATTGCATTCCCAAAAAAATTTTCACGACTAATATTGATAATTAGTAAACTTTATGAAAAATTAATTTACGGAACTATTTAAGACAAAAACAGTTTCTAAACGAATTGACTAATAGTTGCCAGATGAAAAAGAAAAAAGTGTTAAACGTCTATGTAGATACCCACCGCCTATTTAACGTTTATTAGTCAAACAATGGATTGACGCGTGTTTAGCGTTTATTCATTGTGCAACTGTACAACCGTTTAACGGATGTATAGGCAATTTTTTATTAGTAAGGCCGTGAATGAGCGCTAAACACGCGTCAATCCATTATTTGACTAATAAACGTTGAATAGGCGGTGGGTATCTACATAGACGTTTAACACTTTTTTCTTTTTCATCTGGCAACTATTAGTCAATTCGTTTCGAAACTGTTTTCGTCTTATATAGTTCCGTAAATTATTTTTTCATAAAGTTTACTAATTATTAATATTAGTCATGAAATTTTGTTTTAGGAATGCAATATTAATCTAACTACGTTGTTTTTAGAACTTTTTGTTGAAATTTGTTGATATAATGGAAAATATTTTCTTTTAGTAGGAGTGAAAGACTTATACCAAATTTTAGAACGAAACACTCAAATTGACTGTTGTCCTCTGTCTACGCTGTTGACATTGTATCCATGGAGACTAGCGGTCTCCATGGCTACAATATAAACATGATTGTAGCCATGTTTGAATAAATTGTCAATTTCCAAAGAGAATGTAATCACTGCGTTTAGTTTGTTCCACATAGCTTTTCGTAAACCTGTAATTTGTATTTCAAATGGAAAATCTGAATTGTTCAGAAGAATGGATCTGCGCGGTCTTCATAATGTTTTCGATTTTTTTATTTGCCTCCTCTATCTCCCAATGGTCAAATATGTCGAAATATTTTATGTATATCCATTTCAATGAGAACAAATCTAACACATACAAACGATCCTCAAATAACAACATACTTTTTGAAGTTTGAAGAATCAAAACGTGTATTCACAGAATACTAGTTACAGATTCAATAATAGTTACTATGTCTAGACGTGATTTCGATCAGCTGATAATAGAGAAATCCGCCATTTTAATCCTTTACACACTCGCTAAACTAGGGTCCCAGGCTGTTTAAGAAATGATTAGCCTCCTTTGATAATGGCACATCTGTATACCAACTTTATCCAACGCTTACGTCAAAAATATTTTTATTGGTCAGCTTTTGTGGTATACAACGTGTATACTGAGTGAAAAAAACTTTATTAGTAAGGCCGTTGGTGTGGAGTGTGGCTTTCCTACACTCGTACTATTTTTCTACACTACTACAAATTCATCGTATTAAATACAATACAAATACACATACACTCATTCAAAGTTAATAATGCACATTAATCATCCAGTCGCGGAATAAAACAAATTTAAGGAAGAAATACAATGAAAGCACACACATTTTCACGTTCTCGCTTAAGCTTCATATAAAGATGTTTAGCATCGCTGCGTTAGTTAGGAGTAGTACAAACCTGGCGTGTCCGGCAGCGTAGCGTTGAGCGTGCCAGGCTCGGCGGGCTGCGCAGGGCGGGACCCTTCCATCGGCAGCTCTGATACAGACTCTGCGCTTGTTGATCTATGGACGGATCATATTATTGATACCTTATTTGAGTAAGGACCGACTAAAGCATTATTAATTAATTAAGTAACATTGCTGTGCCCTTCCAGGGTCTATAAAGAACTGTACAATTTATTTAAGACTTTGTTAATACTTTAATAGATGCAATAAAATACTGAATACAGACAAAGTATTCAATCATAAAAGCGTATTACAAATAAAGTAAAAGTATGTTATATAACAATTCAACAGTTTCTACTGATCAGACTTTCTCGCCTCAAAATGACATGACACTTGCAAGAAAACTTAATTAAACAGATTTTTTAAACGAACACACACACACTTACACGTTCACACTCGATCACACTTACTCACTTACACTCACTCACTCACCCACACACTTTGTATAGAATATAAGCTGTGTCACCTAGGTAGGGCGGTGGCGGGCGGTCCCTTGCGTCCCGCGTGTAGCGAGCGCGCGATGGCTCCGTGCTCGTGCGGCAGGTTGGCCAGGTTGTGGAACACGGACCGCTTGCGGATGATCGTGTACACCAGGTTCGAGTTACCTGGAACAAACACGTACATACAATACAATACAATACAAATACTCTTTATTGACACCAATTTTAAAGAGACATAGACAATAGAGGTGCATTGATACGCCATCAAACAGGTTATCCTAGTTTGGGTATAAAAATGTAAACTAGCCTAGATAAACACAACTTTAATTTGATCTAGTATATAGTTTATGTTTAAGAAAAGTTTGCTATACAAATAAATACCATTCATTCAATGGGCGGCCTTATCGCTAAAAGCGTATCGCAATCTTTACCGAGCAACCTTTGGATGGACATAACAGTAAAGATTATAGAACAAGGACGGTTCTGTGTATTTTGACTTTTGAACTAGAATAATTATATTTATAGACTACATAATAACGTTACATGTTATAATCTTATATACGAATCCATATGAATGAATTATATACAGACACACTCACTCACACACTCACTCACGCAAGCACGCACACGCACAACACACTCATAATAGAAATAATTATAATCGTAAGTACGAGTAAGACTCATTAATAAATTAAAATTAGCACTTTAAAAGTTTGAATTATGTGAATAATTTAGGATCGTTTACAAAACGAAAAAAACCGACTTCACATGCCGCGATAGTGAAAATATCCACTAGTCATAATCATTTCGTCAAGGCATCAAATTTGTGTATATTGTTTATCTCCACATCTCCGGAGATAATTGTCGGATCGGATAAAATTTGATGGAGTTCTGAGGTAACAAACATAAATAATATCGTTTAAAAACTAAAAAAGAACCGACTTCAATGTTCATTTTCAGTACCAATTTTGAGATGTTTATCTCAATATCTCTGGAGATACTTATCAGACCTCGATAAAATTACCATGGTACTACACTTGGGATATCTCCTTTCGAACAAAAAAAGAATAATAAAAATCGGTGCATAAATGACGAAGTTATCCCCGAACAAACATAAAAAAAAAAAAAAAATATACGGTCGAATTGAGAAACCTCCTCCTTTTTTTTGAAGTCGGTTAAAAAACAGTCAATTTGAAAATATCCTCCCTTTTTGTGAAGTCGGTTAAAAATACGAGATGCAGGTAACAAATACATTTATATAAAGACTGTGTACTACCGGCCCGAAAGAGACAGACACTTTCACGTAGTTTGTCCCTTTCCTTTGTAGGGAGCACATATATAGTATAGGATATATAGCACTGGCAGGTTGTCAGACAAGGACACATTCCTTTCTAGGTTCCTTTCGTTTGTGCTGTTTTGATGTATATAGCAATTACAACTTTATGTCAAAAGCACGGATTATTATAAAAAAATCTTCTATGAATGATTCGTTAAATAGTCCATCCATGGCAGCTACATAAAGCCTTGCGTTTTATTTGACGTTGACAATGACAGGATCACAGGTCACAATGCCTATATGTAAAATATGTTACAATGTGAAGACTATCAGTCTTAATTTCTTTAATAATTTATAGGCTAGCGATTGACCATTACCTCACCAGTTGGTAAGTGATGATGCTGTCGAAGATGGTAGCACGCTAGGCCTTGAATGGAAACTGTCTATCAAAGACAGCTGCCCGACTAGCCACACTAGATGTTTGGTGACAGAGATTCCAATCTGCACTGGACAAATAACATCAAGGGCCAATTCCACCGGTTCCTAATAGCGCTAATATGAAGAAATCTGACAGAATCAAATCAAATTATTATCAAATAATTAATCAAATTATTCTTAATATAAAAAGCAGAACTAATGGCCGGTTATGGGTACATTTGTTGAGAGTTTATCTACGCAATAACTCTATGATTGAGTAGATAAACAATCAATATCATACACTCGGATGTACCTCAGAAACCGGCCATTATTGCTTTGAATTAAAGAAAAACAACAAAAGTAATGAGCCCTTAAGCCTTCATCCAAACGTCGACCATCACACTTTGAAAAAAAAGTGTAATTCCCTTGATTAATTTAGGGTTGCCAACCGTACTTGAGTGTGTTAAGTGGCCAGGCGGACACTAGTCAATGTCCTACCACTATACAATAAACCAATCACAGACAACTCACCATCGAACTGGTACTGTATCATATTGTTGAACATCTCCAACAAGAAGAACACGAGGTGGTGATGATGTGGCTGCGAGAACAGGAACCACGGCGTGCTGAACGCTTCCAGGAGGTGGAGGAGTTTGGTCGACGCTACCATTGATAGCGTCTTTAGGTAAGGGGATACTGAAATACAGATGTTCATTGAGCAAGGTTTTAGGACAACAAATAGATACCTTTCCAATCCTATATATTAATCATAATAAAGCCATAATAAAGATAGTTTAGAAACTAAAACAACCGACTTCAATGCCCCGCGAGTCAATTTCAGTAGCAAGTTTGAGACGTTTATCGTCATATCTCTAGAGATACTTATCAGATCTCGATGAAATTGCAATGGGACCACCTCGGAAACGTACCCTACCGATAACAAAAAGAATAATTCGAATCGGTTCAGAATTGACGGAGTAATCGCGTTACATAAACAAAAACAACAAAAAAACCGGCGAATTGAACCTCCTTTGTTTTTGGAAAACGACAGATAATTTTAAAAAATCTTATTCATTCACTTCAACATATGTTTTAATATGGTTCCGTACGTTAGGAAAAAAGGAACCCTCCGTCTGTCTGTCTGTCCGTCCGTCTGTAAAGACCCTTTAGCTCCGGAACGCGTAGAGGTATCAAGTTGTAACTTATATCTAATACTCGGGTCTATGATCATATTTGCTGTGAAAAATTCAAAGTTGTAGGTCAACGCGATCAAAAGATATGACCGTTTATGTCGCATGTCTTGACGGAGGAAATATGTTCAGATGGACCGACAGACGGACACTAAAGTGATCCTATAAGCCTTATGCTATAAGGGTTCCGTAGTCCTGACAAGGAACCCTAATAGTTTCGTCATGTCCGTCCGTCTGTCTGTCTGTCTGTCTGTCCGCGGTTTTGCTAAGAGACCGTTAATGCTAGAAAAACCTAAGAGACCGTTAATACTAGAAAGCTGTAATTTTGTGGGAGTATGTATATAAATTACGCCGACAAAGTGCTGCAAAAAAATTTTGGAAAATTTTTTTAGGGTTTAGCTCCCCTATATGAGAAATGGGGATGATTTTATTTGTCATCGTCTACCCCATCGTGTGGGGTATCGTTTTTCGATTGAATGCTCCATTTACGAAATATTAAACTTTAAAGTGCAAATTTTTGTTCCACGTAACCCCCCCCCCCCCTCCCCTCTAAAAGCTAAACTGCTGGCTTGAAAAATCTATAAAAATTCGTAATAATAGCGCATTTCATGACCTTTAAAGGAAAACTATAGCGGTTAAGATAACTTTATTAGTTTAGCAGTAATAGTCGTTGAACTTGGGTGTTGGATAATTTTGTACCAAATACAAAATCCTTAGAATAATTCCTATAAAGTGACAAAGACGGAGTACTTGCATTGAATAACAGGCTACTACGGAACCCTACACTGCGCGTGGCCCGACACACACTTGGCCGGTTTTATTCCTTTTAAGGTACGGAAACCTAAAATGTAATGTGAGCAGACTCCCTGTGAGGCTACGTCACTTCCGTTACAAAAGAAGTTTAATTTCAAAAAAAATATAAACTCACCGTTAACTAAGATAGTGAGCAGACAGTCAAACAGCGGCTGCAGCCTCTGATGTCCCGTGGTGACCACCTTGTGAAACACGACCACTAATAGGTCCGCGTGCGTGCCCGTGAACACGGGGATGTCCATGGGCACGGCGGCCGCGTACGGCTTGTTCAGACGCACGCCCAAGTTGCGCTCCCCCGAGAGGAGAAGTAAGATGAATACGCCGATATGCATGAGACCCACTCGCGCTGGAAATATTACAACGTGAGTTAATACAGAACGATATTAAACTCCTAAACGACACATGACAAACACAATACATTATTAATGTTATATACCCGAGAAGAGCGACGGATTTGCTCGAAACTTAGGTCGAGAAAATTCGACTTCGATTTGAAAGGCACGTGAAGTACAGTATAACATTAATAATCTTAAAAATTCACGATAATTTTAAAACAAAAATACAATACAACACAAAATAATTTATTGTCAAAATTTTAGTTACAATTTACATGAAATTCGTTACAAATTAACCGTAAAAATAACAATTGGAGTACACTCAGCACTACTCTGAGGAGATATGAATCTCCACAGAGCTGATTTTCAGTGTATTATATACTTATTTCCCGTTTTGCTCAAGACCCTTTTTCTCTGAAACGCGGAGAGATATCAAGTTAAAACTTATATCAAATACTCGGGTCTATAGTATAATTCGGCTTCGGACTTGTAAGTTAACGCAATCAAGAGATATGACCGTTTATGTTGCATATTTTCGCATATTTTGCGTTTTGCACAAGGGAATCAAAACATATAGGGTACTTCCTGTTGACCTAGAATCCTAAAATTTGGCAAGAAGCAAGGTCTTGAAGCACTTATAAAGGTAAAAAAATTAAAATCCGTAAATATTTAGTTTAGTAAGAAAAAAAAGCGAATTTACTATAGCAACCTTATTATTTGCAGTTAGTCCATGAACATTGTCTAGGCATCGTTCAAGTTCAATCGAACTGCAAAGTTAAGTTTGTTTTGACAAGCTTGTACGGAAGTCTCGGTGCGCGAGTCAACTCGCACTTGCCGGTTTTTTTTAAATTATTTTTTTATCTGCCCAAAAACTGAATAAATGCTTGAGTTTTTAGTTTTAGTAGATACAATTATTATTATTATTGTAATGACATTATTTTATGTAAGTAAATGATAAATAATATATAAACTTACACTGATCGGCTCGCGAGTCGTTCAAATGGTACAGAATGGGCACCAACACTTCCAATACGTCACTGCTCTTTAACACGTAGTACATGAATTTCTGAAACAATTTATTACATACATTATTATCATCAGTAATTAAAATACTTAGGGCCAGTTTCACCATTTCCCGATAAATTTTCAGATATTCAGATAGTTATCTGACAGATGACACAATATAAAAGTTATCAAAAATCTGTCTGATATGTTTCTAAGAGGCTTATCAGCACTGACTAGCAAATCAATTGACAGCGCGTCGGCCGAATTTCTCTTATGAACACAACTCGCCACTCCGGGCCGGGAGTCGATGTAATTATTGCGCTTATGATTGGCCGGTTGAAAACTAGCTATACTTATATTCATGCAATAGTGATGGGGTAAGACTTATTGTAGCAAACATTTACTATCGATGAGGTCGACTACGAAATTATCGTGTTAATATAATACAATATCAGAAAAGAACTGTTTTAAACTTAACGGTTATTAACTATTATGTTTCTTAAGTATTATACACTTTAAAATCTTGGATTGTGTGTAACAATGTACAAAACTTTAAGTTGTGTAACACTTATTGAAACATATTATTAACTTCGCAGAGTTATCATAATTATAATATCGTACCAATGCATAATTGCTTAAAATGCAACCATTAATTTCGTCGTATCGATAGGATCGTACAGTAGCTTAGTTGGTCAGAGCACCTAGGTATGTTTCAAGAAACAGGGAGAGTATAATAAACTAAACATGTATAATAAATTACCAACTAGTATAACCAAATTACCAATGCCTGACTTCAAAATCAAAATCAAACTATTTTTTACAAACAATGCCTTTTATAGTATTAATGAATTTATGACAATGAAGCTGAATGAAAATTCCTTCAACATCAGACATGAAAATTGCGTGCACAAATGACTAATATTGGTATGTTATGTTATTTATTTTGTTATCTTTTTCATAATAAGTTACAATCAGATGATAATTAATGCAATTTTTTAATAATTATGTAAACGACGTGCCTAATATAATGTACATGTTATAATAATGCTTAATAAATATTCTGATTTCTGATTTTTTTCTGATTTCCAAGGAGGGTACGGGTTCGATTCCCGTCGGTACGATGAAAATTTGGATTGTGTGTAACTATTTACGGTTATTATTTTTACTCCTGACGCTGCTGATAAATCTGATAAAGATATTAAAAGGCCTATTAAAAACCCCCCCCTCTAACTTTTAAAGTATGGGAGTGAAAAATCTAAAAAAAATATATGCTTTAGATCTCAATAAAAACTAACAACAAAAATTGGTTTGAACGAGATACAGTCAGCAGTTTTAGAGATATGGCGACCGCAAAGATAACTTTGTTTTTCATACAAACACTATCAAAAACAAAGTTAATTTTGTAGTTGCGAAAAATCATAGTTATGGAATACTTAACGGTGTTACGGAACCCTACGAGTGCGAGTCCGACTTGCACTTGGCCAGTTTATTTTATCATATACTAGGGACAAGCGGGGAAGCGGTATCCGCTGTCAATTGGTTTGCTAGTCAGTTCTGGTCAGGTACTCACAGTAGTTCTTTAAACAAAAGCAAAGGGCGTTGAATCTAAAACTGTACCTAAAATTTTTCACAATAAAGCATTTTGTATTTGTATATGAATCACTCTAAATATTGATGAAAACCGCATTAAAATCCGATGCGTAGTTTAAAAGATCTAAGTGTACAGACGGAGAAAGAAACTTTGTTTTATATTATGTAAAGAATAGTATTGAGAACGATGCTTGGGCGTCCTTTTTAGCGCGGAATCACATTATTCTGTGGCAGAATGAAGATTAGGTAAATCGCGCCTATTATAATATAGTCAACCAATTAAATGCTACATTCAATGCGGGGTCAACCCACCACGGGAGGCACATTTTATGAGCGGCAACATTGTCAGTGCAAAAGACAAACAACAAAAAAAATCAAATGAAAAAAAAAAAATGCATCAAAATTAATTTTAAGAAAACTTGAATTATTAAATAATTGCAATTGAAAGCCTTTCTCTGAAGCATTTGTTATAGTGGAGTTGTGTATTTTGTCTTCTTACCCTTTATGAAAAACTAAAAATATGCTTGCCTTTTGTTGTTGTTGCACGCTGCATTTGCATGCATTGCTTAAAAACGTATAAAATCGTGCTCGCTTCGCTCGCGCACAATTTTTTTTAAGTAATTGTTTTTTTATTATATATTAGTCTTCTTAGAGACTAGCGTTTGACCACTGTCTCACCTGGTGGTAAGCGATGATGTGGTCAAAGATGGTAAGCAAGCTTGACCTAGAACACTTCGACTCTCAAGGACTGTGAACACACAAGCGACACAAAACAGCTCACGGAATGTTATTATTTTGACATTTTGATTGGTTTAAGAATTAAAAAATCAAAATGAGGCTTCCAAATTAGAGAACCGAAGTCAGTGGATAGTCTTGAGAGAGACCTATGTCCAGCACAGGACTGATCTGATACAGACAGATAAGATAATGATGTTATTAATGGATAATATATATATATATATATATTGAAGGTAAGATTAATGATGTAGAAATGAGAAGTTTGAGAAGTATGATCGGAGTGACTCTGATGGATAAGTTGGAGAACAGCGTGATAAGGGAATGTTGTGGTGTGGTAGAAGATGTAGTGACAAAGATAGAGAAAGGGATGCTTAGATGGTTGGGACATCTAGAGAGGATGGATGAAGAAAGATTGCCGAAACAGATTTATGAGACGAGTGTGAATGGGCCAGTTGGTAGAGGCCGACCTAGGCGAACGTATCACGACCAGATCCGAGACGTTTTAAGTCATTTCAAACAAACAAACAAAGAAAAAACCAAACAAACAACCAACCAAAGAAACAAACAAAAAAACAAATTAACAAACTGACTTTCGCATTTATAATATTGGTGTTGATCTCTAAGACCAGCGGATTAGGCTGCATGTTGATATATCAGTCAGTTAATTAGACAAACGCGTAACGGATAATTTTGGAAGAATTGTGAAACACATGTCTCATAATTTTAATTGAAGAGTATGTGTACATTTTTTCGGGTCCATCGCCCCAGAGAATAAAATGTTTCACAGAAAATTTAACTATTCTATTCTATTTCTTATTTCACCCACTTAGGGGTGGAATTTCGAAAAATCCTTTCTTAGTGAATAGTTGCAATTTACAAGAACACACCCTCTTAACTTTTTGTGTCTAAAACCAGCGGATTAGGCTGTACCACACTCCGGACACTCGCTTAATCTCCATACAAACTAGCGTTTTAACGACCGACACTGTGACACCGACACAGACACTACACACGGGTCGTTTTTCTATACGTGCATTTGTGTGTGTGATGTCTAAGGTTGTCGCCCGTAATCACCGTATCACAGATTATATAATAGTTACTTCGTACATACGTACTACGTACTGACCGTATGAATATTTTTTGTACACTTACCCAAAAATTAACACTATAAATATTAGTCGCTATTTCGTAAACCATCATCTCCAGGTCCAGTCGACTTGCATAGAACAAACTGCACCACAGTAACTATTTTTTATTCTGTGTTGGGCGGCCAGCCAGAGCTGTACGAAACAATGTCGTGTGTCTTGCTCGCACGTTAGAGCGACATCAAGTAAAGAGAACATAAATACTACGTCAAGTTCACAATTGCTGTGTTATAAAAATGTTAAAACGTGAAAGTTTTTTTAAATATTTTACAAATTAGGCGTTATTTACGCACGAGTATATATATCGTTGTTTCATTTATGAAAATGAATTCTAAAATACGAATATGTAGGTAGGTATACTAATATAATTAAGTGTTTATTATATACCTACGTAATAAGAACCTACGTAAATTTGAACCTCTAGTGTCTACTGGTCCCAACATAAATGTATGAAGTTGATGTTCTTCTCTCCGTGAGTAGTAATTGTTCTATAGTCGTACGCGTGTGGCGTCCTTGCTCAGCGCAGCTCCTCGACAGCTCCGAGTCGGTGGCGGGGTGAGGAAGCCCGGAATTGGTGGGGGGAACAGAGTGTCCGTTCTATACGTAGTATTATTATCTTTTCTACGGCTGTACGTTGATATATCAGTCAGTCTCTCAGTCAGACAAATGCGTAAGGGATGATTTTGGAAAAACTGTGATATATGCGTATCATAATTTTAATTAAAGAGTATATATTAAAGAGTATCAATTTTCGAGATAATCTAGCGACCGGACCCAGAGAGTAAAAAAATCACAGAAAATGTAACCTTACATCATACTCTCTTAGGGGTAGAATTTTGAAAATCGATGTCTTAGTGGATACTTGCACTTCACAAAGAACACACCTTCCAAATATCATGTATCTACCAGTGGCTCAGGTAGTGCGTTGATATTTTAGGCAGTCATTCAGACAGCCAGAAAAACACATGTGGGATGATTTTTGAAAAGTGTGATACCCGTAACTCACCATTTTAATTAAAGAGTGTGTGTACCAATTTTCGAGACAATTGACTCAGAGAATAACAAGTTTCATAGAAAATTCCACCCTCCATTTCACCCACTTAGGGGTGGAATTTCGAAAAACTATTTCTTGGAGGATACTTGCACTTCACAAAGAAGACACCCTCCAAATATCATGTCTCTAGGACCAGTGGTTTAGGCAGTACATTGATATATATCGGGCAGTCATTCAGTCAATCAGAAAAACGCGTTGGGGATGATTTAAAAAAAAATGTGATAACTGCAACTCTTTATATAGTATGTGTACGAATTTTCAAAACAATTGACCCAGAGAATAAAAAGTTTTAAAGAAAGTTCAACCCTCCATTTCACCAACTTAGGGGTGGAATTTCGAAAAACCCTTTCTTAGTGGATGCCTACGCTTCATAAAGAACACACCCCTCAAATTTAATGTGTCTAGGACCAGGACTTTCGATTTTATAGATACCTTGTTATAGTCGCACATCTTCCAGAACAGCACCAGTAGCTCCTGGTGCAGAGAGACGCGCTTGGCAGAGTTGGGCAGGTAGGTCTGCTGTAGGGGGTTGTTGAGGAGCCTGGTCACGCCGCGCAGGAGGAACTGGAAGTCTTCGTCGCGGTGGATGCGGGACAGGTAGTTGATGAACAAGTTGTCCGGGAGGGCCTGGGGAATACAACACACATTTACATCTGAAACATCGGTAATGCATCGTGAGTGGATGAGATTTAGCAGATGTTATGATTTTTTTATTTTTTTATATATATTATAGGCTAGCATTTGACCACTATCGCGCGTGTTAGTAAGTGATGATGCCGTCGAGGATGGTAGCGTGCTAGGCTTAGAATGGGAATTGGGAATTGGCTCTCAAGGATAGCTGCCGGAAGCCGGAACATATAAGATGTTTTTGGCGACAGATTTTCTAAATTGAGGATGGTAGCTGGCAAGGCGGACACTAGATAGTGACATACTACCACCATGCGGGGGTTGGGGGTTTCTTAACGATGTTTAAACTTCACCGGAGGGCTACTTCGACTACTACTCACACTCCCTATCTCTTACCGAGGTTATACATATATATATATCTGTCTGGTGGGCCATTATAAATTCACAACACTTCAAAAAGAGGAGGCCTGGATGGACAGACGTAACCCGGAAAAAATATTTATAAAAGGCTATAGAAGAGACTATTGTGGAAAATAGTATCTTCTATAGCCTTTGGAACAGTATAGGTTAATATAGAAAACGTTATCTTAGAGTATATTATATTTACCTCGTCAGAGTCCTCGGATACAATATTGTTGGTGTCATGGTCTAAAGTCACTATGAGGATTTGTAACGCCACCTGAAAACACAACTAACTTATAACTGTGAGTCTACACTATCACATAAAAATATGAAGCAAAGTATTTTCAAAATAAATCCAATATATCCATTCGTTAAAAAGAAAGACAAATAATGAGGGCAATAAGTGTCTTAAACCCTACGAATAAATAATAAGTCAGGCAGTCTAATTCAGAAAATTCCACACAAAAAGTGGCCCTTCTTTAAACCAAAACGACGTAGATTAAAAATATGAATCACTTTCGAAGTTACAAACGATTGGCTTGGAGATAGATTTAAATTCGGAACGAAAGCAGGGATTGGTTCGCGCATGTGCTGCAATGTCTGTTATGACAGTTGAGTCAAACAAGACAAATGTCCGACTAATGACGCGCTGGACACGACTTTTAACCCCGCCTGCTTGGACACGACTTTTATTGGATCATTTTTTTAACGCAGTTACATTTCCTGACTTATTATTCTTCGTAGCTTAAACCAAACCATAAAAATACACATTTTTAAATTTGCACGTGAGATTCTCGAGCAAAATCTCACGCCATTTAACCAAGGGGGGCTTCTCATGGCGCGAGACATCTCAAGTCGCGCCGTGTGAATGTATTGGTTCGAGGCGACGCGGGCTAGTGCGTGCAAGCTCGTCCGATCCGCTCGAAGTCAGTACTTCAAACGCACGGCTCGAGTGCACTCGTGGCGACTGGAGCATCCAGTCAGGCAGATGCAACGCGCGGCGCACCCGTGAGAACGGGTAGCGCGCCTTTGTTGGCGCATACTCTTTTTTTAGGGTTCCGAACCCAAAGGGTACCAACGGAACCCTATTACTGAGACTCCGCTGTCCGTCTGTCTGTCTGTCTGTCTGTCCGTCTGTCACCAGGCTGTATCTCATGAACCGTGATAGTTAGACGAATGAAATTTTCACAGATGATGTATTTCTGTTGCCGCTATAACAACAAATACTAAGAACAGAACAAAGTTAAAAATTAAAGGGTTTTTAAAACAAAAAACGTGTTGTTTACGATACGAAATTATTTTACCTCGACGCAGCTAGATGGCAGCACAGGAAAAATTAGCACGCGCAAGCGTTTCATTTGTCAAATTTGAGGGCCTCGGTCGATTTGTTTACTTAGTTGAGATAAAGTTCATTTGCGCATTTGTAGTGTACAGTATTGAATAATATATCTTCAATTTTAGTATAAAAAGAGCTTCGACAATTAGCTAGAATCAGTAGAAAGTTAGTCGTACGAACACACGGTCTTCCAGATATTTAATTACATTATTTACCTTTGTGTTAATATTTACTTAATTGGTGTTAGAAGTTCATGGCGTTCGGACTTCGGAAATTCGGAACCCTCCGTGTGCGGGACAAAAGTCTGACTCGCACTTGGCCAGTTTTATTTATATCATACAGGCTAGTTGACCAGTATCTGACTCCCTCGTAAATCTTCACACGGCGCGTAGCCGCGAACTGGCGCGGCGCGACTTGCGAAATCTCGCGCCGTGAGAAGCCAGATTTACAGAGGGGGTTGAAAAAACTCCCAAATCGCCTTCCATAATTTATGGATGACCTCTAAGTGGAGTTAAAGCAAATCTACATAATGATGTATACCAACCTCAACAAGCGGCTCCCTTGTGTCAGCGAACAGTAGATGATTGTACGGCAGCCCCAGTCCGACCGGGTCGTACGAGCACACCGTGTTCAGTAGAGACGTGAACAGCGGCAGCGCGTGACGGTTGTCTGCGCTGGTCACGTAGCTAGAACACGGATATATATTAACAGTAGATGGTTGTACGACAGCCCCAGTCCGACCGGGTCGTACGAGCACACCGTGTTCAGTAGAGACGTGAACAGCGGCAGCGCGTGACGGTTGTCTGCGCTGGTCACGTAGCTAGAACACGGATATATATGAACAGTAGATGGTTGTACGACAGCCCCAGTCCGACCGGGTCGTACGAGCACACCGTGTTCAGTAGAGACGTGAACAGCGGCAGCGCGTGACGGTTGTCTGCGCTGGTCACGTAGCTAGAACACGGATATATATGAACAGTAGATGGTTGTACGACAGCCCCAGTCCGACCGGGTCGTACGAGCACACCGTGTTCAGTAGAGACGTGAACAGCGGCAGCGCGTGACGGTTGTCTGCGCTGGTCACGTAGCTAGAACACGGATATATATGAACAGTAGATGGTTGTACGACAGCCCCAGTCCGACCGGGTCTTACGAGCACACCGTGTTCAGTAGAGACGTGAACAGCGGCAGCGCGTGACGGTTGTCTGCGCTGGTCACGTAGCTAGAACACGGATATATATGAACAGTAGATGGTTGTACGGCAGCCCCAGTCCGACCGGGTCGTACGAGCACACCGTGTTCAGTAGAGACGTGAACAGCGGCAGCGCGTGACGGTTGTCTGCGCTGGTCACGTAGCTAGAACACGGATATATATGAACAGTAGATGGTTGTACGACAGCCCCAGTCCGACCGGGTCTTACGAGCACACCGTGTTCAGTAGAGACGTGAACAGCGGCAGCGCGTGACGGTTGTCTGCGCTGGTCACGTAGCTAGAACACGGATATATATGAACAGTAGATGGTTGTACGGCAGCCCCAGTCCGACCGGGTCGTACGAGCACACCGTGTTCAGTAGAGACGTGAACAGCGGCAGCGCGTGACGGTTGTCTGCGCTGGTCACGTAGCTAGAACACGGATATATATGAACAGTAGATGGTTGTACGGCAGCCCCAGTCCGACCGGGTCGTACGAGCACACCGTGTTCAGTAGAGACGTGAACAGCGGCAGCGCGTGACGGTTGTCTGCGCTGGTCACGTAGCTAGAACACGGATATATATGAACAGTAGATGGTTGTACGACAGCCCCAGTCCGACCGGGTCTTACGAGCACACCGTGTTCAGTAGAGACGT
The DNA here is from genome assembly GCA_954871355.1 of Cabera pusaria. Classification (NCBI taxonomy): domain Eukaryota; kingdom Metazoa; phylum Arthropoda; class Insecta; order Lepidoptera; family Geometridae; genus Cabera; species Cabera pusaria. The sequence continues at coordinate 2,319,572 of OX940897.1, forward strand.
GAACAGCGGCAGCGCGTGACGGTTGTCTGCGCTGGTCACGTAGCTAGAACACGGATATATATGAACAGTAGATGGTTGTACGGCAGCCCCAGTCCGACCGGGTCGTACGAGCACACCGTGTTTAGTAGAGACGTGAACAGCGGCAGCGCGTGACGGTTGTCTGCGCTGGTCACGTAGATAGAACACGGATATATATGAACAGTAGATGGTTGTACGGCAGCCCCAGTCCGACCGGGTCGTACGAGCACACCGTGTTCAGTAGAGACGTGAACAGCGGCAGCGCGTGACGGTTGTCTGCGATGGTCACGTAGCTAGAACACGGATATATATTAACAGTAGATGGTTGTACGGCAGCCCCAGTCCGACCGGGTCGTACGAGCACACCGTGTTCAGTAGAGACGTGGACGGCGGCAGCGCGTGACGGTTGTCTGCGCTGGTTAGATACCACAGTAAGATTCATTCATTTGTTTTTTTTATTATTTTCCACCGATTGCTAAAAACGAGGAGGTCATCAATTCGTCCGTATGTTTTTTTTTTGTGTGATGTGACCATTTACCGAATTTCTCCTAATTAAAACATTATATCGTAAAACCATTAACCAAACTACCTCATTAAAATAAAACAGAATATATAAGATATATTTATGAAATAATATGTAAGAATTACTCACGCAATCCATTTATTATGATGCGTGGCAGCACGGTGCGGGGGTCGGTATATAGTCTCGCTGCACGCGGTCAGCAGTAACCGCAGTAACTCCGTCCGGGCGGCCTCGTGCGGCGCGCAGTGACCCGGCGACCGCGCGAACCCGACCCCGCCCGCCCAGATGTACTCACAGCTGTCTAGTGACGACAGCTCCTCGGCCCGCTCCTACACAACAACATTGTGACGTCACAACAACCACACCGGCTCAGTTGTCTACATTAGAACCCGACCCCGCCCGCCCAGATGTACTCACAGCTGTCTAGTGACGACAGCTGCTCGGCCCGCTCCTACACAACAACATTGTGACGTCACAACAACCGCACCGGCTCAGTTGTCTACATTAAAACCCGACCCCGCCCGCCCAGATGTACTCACAGCTGTCTAGTGACGACAGGCCCTCCGCCCGCTCCTACACAACAACATTGTGACGTCACAACAACCGCACCGGCACAGTTATCTACAGTAGAACCTGACCCCGCCCGCCCAGATGTACTCACAGCTGTCTAGTGACGACAGCCCCTCCGCCCGCTCATACACAACAACATTGTAACATCACAACAATCGCACCGGCTCATTGTAATGTTAGAACAACTGCACCGGTTCAGTTGTCGACTTCGCGAAACGTGTGCCTTTTGTTTTAGTTTTTCTCACAGTGGTAGAAAATTTGTTTTGTGGGCTTTATTAGCTGGTCGATTCATAGCATAATAAAGAGGGTACATTGAGAATTCAGCATATAACTATAAAATAACAATACTGAGTACTGACATACATTTATCAGAAGCCATGTATGATATATTTCGTTAGAAATGTATAGCAAAAAAAAACCTATATATTTCAATCAGTTACAATATGTTGTAACAATGTGTATCCGCTAAATATTATCGTGATAAAAACTGAGCGGTAATGTGACGTAAAATAGGTTTCCGCTGTCCAGCCAAAAAAATAATGTTCTACTAAATAATCAATATTGTTTCGCAAACATGCACCTCGCTAAGTAAACCCACCAAAAAAGATTATAAGATGTGTTTTTAACTATAAATTTTTTTTTGATAAAAGTAAAATATATATGCATTATTTTTTTTATAACTATATCATCTTATACTATAAGAATCTTTGTCCTGACATACTGACTGACTGACTGACTGACTCACTGACAGACAACGCACAGCCTAAACCGCTGGTCGTAGAAACTTGAAATTTGGAGGGTATATTTGTCTTAGTACGTAGGGGTGTACTAACAAAGGATTTTTCAAAATTCACCCCTTAAAGGGATGAAATGGGGTTCAAAGTTTGTATGGAGAAACAAGATTAGATAGTCTTTTCTATACGAAACTACACACAAGTGTTCCGTACAAAAAATAAGTAAATACGTGTTTCAGGTTTTTTTGAAATTCCACCCCTAAGAGGGTGAAATGGGGTAACAAAGTGTGAAAATAAATATTTTTTCGGATTGCGCGAAAACTTGGCATGTAGATAATTATTACAACGTTAGTTACATTTGAAAAAGGATTTTTCAAATTTCACCCCTGAAGATTCATTCAAAGTTTCTATAGAGAAACATTATTAGATAGTCTTTTCTATTCGAAACTTCACACAATTGCTTCAGAACATAAATAAGTAAACACATGTTTTAGGTTTTTTCGAAATTCCACCCCTAAGAGGATGAAATGGGGTAACAAAGTCTGAAAATCAATATTGTTTTGGATTGCGCTGAAATTTGGCATACAGGTGGTTATTATGACGTTAGTATCAGCTAAAAAAGGATTTTCTAAAATTGACTCCTTAAAGAGATAAAACGGGGGTTCAAAGTTTCTATGGAGAAACAACATTAGATAGTCTTTTCTATTCGAAACTTCACACAAGTGCTTCAGGACATAAATAAGTAAATACGTGTTTTAGGCTTTTTCGAAATTCCACCCCTAAGACGCTGAAATGGGGTAAAAAAGTATGAAAATCAATATTGTTTCGGATTGCGCTGAAATTTGGCATGCAGATAGTTATTACGACGTTCGTTACCTCTGAGAAAGGATTTTCCGAAATTAACCCCTGAAAGGGATGAAACGGAGTTCAAAGTTTGTATGGAAAAACAAGATTAGATAGTATTTTCTATTCGAAACTTCATACAAGTGCTGCAGTAAAAAAATAAGTAAATACGCGTATCATGTTTTTTTGAAATTCTACCCCTAAGAGGGTGAAATGGGGTAACAAGGTGTGAAAATCAATATTGTTTCGGATTGCGCTGAAATTTGGCGTGCAGATAGTTATTACGACGTTAGTTCCCTCTGAGAAAGGATTTTCCAAAATTCACCCCTGAAGGGGATGAAATGGGGGGTTCAACATTTGTATGAAAAAACAAGATTAGATAGTATTTTCTATTCGAAACTTCATACAAGTGCTCCAGTAAAAAAATAAGTATATAGGTGTATTAGGTTTTTTTGAAATTCCACCCCTAAGAGGGTGCAATGGGGTAACAAAGTGTGAAAATCAATATTGTTTCGGATTGCGCTGAAATTTGGCATGCAGATAGTTATTACGACGTTAGTTCCATCTGAGAAAGGATTTTCCAAAATTCACCGCTGAAGGGGATGAAACGGGGTTTCAAAGTATGTATGGAGAAACAAGATTAAATATTATTTTCTATTCGAAACTTCACACAAGCACTTAAGTAAGTAAATACGTGTTTCAGAGTCTTTCGAAATTCCACCCCTAAAAGGGTGAAGTGGGGGTAACAAAGTCTGAAATCGACGTTATTACGACGTTAGTTCCCTGAGGATGAGAAAGGATTTTCCAAAATTCACCCCTGAAGGGGATTCAACATTTGCATGGAAAAACAAGATTAGATAGTCTTTTCTATCCGAAACTTCACATAAGTGCTTCAGTAAAAAAATGAGTATATAAGTGTTTCAGTTTTGTTTGAAATTCCACCCCTAAGAGGGTGCAATGGTGAAAATCAGTATTGTTTCGGATTGCGCTGAAATTTGGCATGCAGATAGTTATTACGACGTAGGTATCCGCTCAGGAAGGATTTTCTAAAAAATCCTCCCGGATACGCAACGGGGATTCAAAGTTTGTATGGCGAAACAAGATGGGATAAAGTACGTGTTGTAGGATTTTTTGAAATGGGGTAGGTAACAAAGTCTGTAAATTTAGGTTTTTCGGGTTTTATAAATGTGAATCCCGAATTGCCTTAGTCACGCGATAACATGAAAACGGGTGCACAGATTTGGCTAATTCTTATTTGATGTGTTCGTTCGTGAATCGTTTTTACAAAAGAAAAGTTTTATGTAAATAAAATAAGGTTTTAACGCGGGCGAAGCCGCGGGGCAATTGTTTGTGAAATTTAATATTGTTTCGGATTGCGCTGAAATTTGGCATGCAGATAGTTACTACGGCGTTAGTTCCCTCTAAGAAAGGATTTTCCAAAATTCTCTCCTGAAGGGGATGAAACGGGGGTTCAAAAATTGTATGGAGAAACAAGATTATGTAGTATTTTCTATTCGAAACTTCATACAAATGCTTAAGTAAAAAAATAAGTAAATACGAGTTTCAGGTTTTTTTTTAAATTCCACCCCTAAGAGGGTGAAATGGGGTAACAAAGTGTGAAAATCAATATTGTTTCGGATTGCGCTGAAATTTGGCATGCAGATAGTTATTACGACGTTAGTTCCATCTGAGAAAGGATTTTCCAAAATTCACCCCTGAAGGGGATGAAACGGGGTTTCAAAGTATGTATGGAGAAACAAGATTAAATATTATTTTCTATTCGAAACTTCACACAAGCACTTAAGTAAGTAAATACGTGTTTCAGGGTCTTTCGAAATTCCACCCCTAAAAGGGTGAAGTGGGGTAACAAAGTCTGAAATCAATATTATTTCGGATTGCGCTGAAATTTAGAATGCAGATAGTTATTACGACGTAGGTATCCGCTCAGAACGGATTTTCTAAAAATTCCTCCCGGATACGGAACGGGGATTCAAAGTTTGTGTGGCGAAACAAGTTTGAAATGGGGTAGGTAACAAAGTCTGAAAATTTGGGTTTTTCGGTTTTTATAAATATGAATCCCGAATTGCCTTAGTCACGCGATAACATGAAAACGGGTGAACCGATTTGGCTAAATCTTATTTTATGTATTTAATGCTAGAATCGTTTTTACATAAGAATAGTTTTAAGTAAATAAAAGAAGTTTTTAACGCGGGCGAAGCCGCGGGGTACTTCTAGTGTTGACTATATTGCCGTGTCCAGTTAACGTATAATCGCCATCGCCAAACTCCTTTTTGTTTTTGTTACTACTCCACACTTGGTTCATTAGAAGAGCACGCTTTATGCGATAAGACCGCCGATTTTATCACCGAATAAGATTGTTAATACATACATAAAATCACGTCTTTTACCCGTTGGGGTAAGCAGATACTACTTCTTTCCACATGCTACGATCTTTTGCTTATACTTTCACTTCTTCCACTTTCATGAGTGCCTTCATACATGCTCGCCGGTTATAGGTACTTTTGACTTGGCCTTTCTTTAAAACGTCTCCGATCTGGTCGTGTCGTGATATGTTCGCCTAGGTCAGCCTCTACCGGCTGGCCCATTCACACACGTCTTATCAGTCTGTTTAGTCAGCCTTTTTTAGGGTTCCGTAGCCGAATAGCAAAAAACGGAACCCGGAACCGGAACAGACAGACAGACATGACGAATCTATATTCGTCATGTCTGTCTGTCTGTCTGTCCGTCCCTATGTCACAGCCATTTTATTCCGAAACTGTTAGGACTACAGAATTGAAACTTGGTAGATGGATGTATTCTGTGAACCGCTTTCCGATTTTTATACAAAAATAAAAAATATAAAAGTTTAAAGGAATGCCATACATGGAAATGTGTATCCCCCCCCCCCGTCTAACTTTTAAAGTATGGGAGTGAAAAATCTAAAAAAAATAAATGCTGTAGATCTCAATAAAAACTAGCAACGAAAATTGGTTTGAACGAGATACAGTCAGCAGTTTTTGAGATACGGCGACCGCAAAGATATATGATTTTTCGCAACTAAAAAATTAACTTTGTTTTTCATAGTGCTTGTATGAAAACCAAAGTAAATTTTTTAGTTGCGAAAAATCATAGTTATAGAATACTTTACTGTGTTACGGAACCCTACGAGTGCGAGTCCGACTTGCACTTGGCCAGTTTATTTATCCATCCTGTCTAGATGTCCAAACCATCTAAGCAGATCCCTTTCTCTATCTTTGTCACTAAATCTTGTTGTTAATATGTCTAGATATTAAGGTTCTATCTGGTATATATAAGCATAGTGTTTACTGTAGTACCTATAGGAAATAAATAAATATGAATATACAATAAAGAGTTTATCTATCTATCTATAGGCTAGCATTTGACCACTAATAATTAAATAACGAACTTTTGTGTACTGATTACAATCACACAAAAAACATCTGATAGTATACATACTAATGAACAGTAAAAGTTACTCACGCAGTTATCTTTAAATTTTATCATTTAACTAGCACACTATGTAAAGTGTTAGATAAGATAGTGTATCAGACAAAATCAATACATACCGGGCCCGCTCTCTTGGTGCTCAGCACTGTGAAGTCCGGGCAGAATAACAGATCCTGCGGAAAGAAGATTTTTGTATGGTAAAGGTAACAGTACATGAAAGGTGTTGACGTGGTAAACGATAACATCTGCCTATATCAGAAACTGTGGCACCCAAAACTATGAACTGGCATAATTTTGAGCGTCACTGCACAGCCAATTACCTACATATTGAGTCTCACATGCCTTGTAATTTCACTGGACACTTTGTATGTATAAAATAAAAAAAAAACAACATGATATAATCAAATGACTACTGGGAACAGTGGGTCTGGGACAAACAACAAGTGGGACATCTTTTTAATCATACATATGGTATTTTTTTTTTTATGTCAAAGTTGACAAACAAGCAAGCGGCCCACCTGATCGAAAGTGGTCACCGCCGCCTATAAACACCTGCAACACAAGTAGTATTGCACGTGCTTTGCCTACCTTTTGCATAGAGGACTCTTTATACCCCTCTCTTAAATCGCTGCATGATGTACCGTAGCGGAAAAACCTCTGGTGGGAGATCGTTCCACATTTTGATAGTCCGCGGAAGAAACGACCGCATAAAACGTACCGTATGTGATGTCCACGTGTCAATAATATGTGGATGAGCTCTCTCGCGGTGTCGAGAAGAACGATGATAAAAGCGAGATGGCAGGATGAGGTTAAAGATTTCATCAGAACATTCCCCGTTATAATATCGGTAGAAGACCAAAAGTGAGCCAATATCTCGGCGTAACGCTAGTGGCTCTAACTTGTCAGTAAGTACAGGACTATCAACAAGTCTAATGGCTCTTCAGTCAAATGGTTGCAGCTGGTACTTTGGAGGTTATTAGGTACAGACAGGTGGTACCAAAAGGTGACCACTGCCAGTAAGCATTTGGTCATGGCTCTGCATTATATTATATTACAAGCGAGCTACATCATCAATCAAATTTTCACTTAACATTAAACGCTTGCTTATTTTTTATAAAAAAAAGTACCTCCTGAATACAATCTGTTGATATGAATAAATGTATTGTTAATTCTTAATCATCAGTTTGCCCACTTCCAGCATGTTGTTACATAATATGTCCGACAGGTAATGCACAGCACTGTGGTCGTGCAACCAGTCGAGCTAACAATAAAATATAATGGAAGGATCTTCACTTGCTACATGGTTGGTTGTGCTTGGAGCTTCAAGATTTAGTTCATAGTATGACTGGTTGTACTGCCCTGATTAAATTCATAGTATGACTAGTTGTACTGCTCTGATAAAGATTTAGTTCATAGTATGACTGGATGTACTAATCTGATTAAGTTCATGGTCTTAAATATTTAGTTCATGGTATGACTGGTTGTACTGCTCTGATTAAGTTCATGGTCTTAAATATTTAGTTCATGGTATGACTGGTTGTACTAATCTGATTAAGTTCATGGTCTTAAATATTTAGTTCATGGTATGACTGGTTGTACTAATCTGATTAAGTTCATGGTCTTAAATATTTAGTTCATGGTATGACTGGTTGTACTGCTCTGATTAAGTTCATGGTCTTAAATATTTAGTTCATGGTATGACTGGTTGTACTGCTCTGATTAAGTTCATGGTCTTAAATATTTAGTTCATGGTATGACTGGTTGTACTAATCTGATTAAGTTCATGGTCTTAAATATTTAGTTCATGGTATGACTGGTTGTACTAATCTGATTAAGTTCATGGTCTTAAATATTTAGTTCATGGTATGACTGGTTGTACTAATCTGATTAAGTTCATGGTCTTAAATATTTAGTTCATGGTATGACTGGTTGTACTGCTCTGATTAAGTTCATAGTATGACAGGTTGTACTGCTATGACTTAGTTTGTAGTCTTAAATATTTAGTTCATAGTATGACTGGTTGTACTGCTCTGATTTAGTTTATAGTGTTATAATCTTTAAGATTTAGAATATAGCGTGACTGGTTGCACTGCTCTGGTGTCCTAGTGAGATATATCCTTTAAATGTTACTCACAATCAGTAATAGCTCCACAAACAACTTACACAAATGGCATTGATGAGAGACTGTGCCAGAGGTACAGATTCATTCTCAGAGGCTGCCTTCAACGGTGACCAGAAGAAGTCATGCCATTCTGGCTCCTCCAGCATATACGGTAGCACTCGAGTCAGCAGACGGGCACAGTTTAGAGCTGAAAAAGTTTATATATTATAAACTTTGAGAAATTTGTACATTGATTATCTAGCAAGTAAAGATCTTGAATCAAGTCGCCTTCGTAAGATAGGAAAAGTCGGGGGAGGTAGAATGAGTTGAGAGAAGTCCCCGCCACTTGTTTTTCCCTGCCGAAGAGGCGTGGTTTTTTATTTTTTTTAATTAAAATTTAAATATATTCATTATATATTTGTATCATTTTACTTTCTAGCACGATGTGTGGTCACTGTTCTAACATAACCTAACCTTCACTAGGGCCATAAATAAACAACAAATTTATAACCTTTGATTATATACATGTCCAGATACCGTATTAAATAAACGTAACTTTCTAAATAAAAATATACCATACATAGTAGATTATCTGTTTACTTACAACAGTGACAGTTGAACAACTGAGCGAGCGGAGCTCATGAAAAAGTAATAAAATATGCCCGTTTGGGCTGTGCTATTATGCCACAATCACGCAGGAAAGCATGATATTAATGAGAAGATTAGTTATCATCGGTAAGTTGCAATATTTCTCAATCGTTTGAGTTTGAAAACACGATTTTAATTTTGAATTTTTCGTTGGTTAGTAGGACTGGTCAGTGTTGTCAGTTTAATAGTGGGGTAATTATCCAAATATTTGGGAACTTTTTTTCTGTGTATAACATTATAGTGTACAACAGGTCACAACTATTATACAATTATTAACGACATTATAACGCTTTAACCGACTTTGAGAAAGGAGAAAGTATTCAAAGAGTACGCTTATTTTATTTTGTTGTTACCTCAGATTGAAATCTGAACCGATTATTATTAAATTAGACTAGTTGTGTCCCGCGGCTTTGCCTGCGTATATGAGTATTCTATGTCCTATTCTACCCATCGGCTATGATATGACGTTTGCCGCGTCTGCTCGTGTTCGGGTCGCAGAGGCCGTGCGCCACGCAGATTTCTCACACGCGTTCTATCTATACTAATATTATATAGATACGAGTAACATTTGTATTTTTGTATGGTTGTTTGTATTGATTCAATACTTCGATTCAAATTCATTGGCTCAAAAATTACTGAACCGATTTTAAAAATTGTTTCACTAATATATAGAATGGCCTTTCAGAATGAAAATAGGCTATATATTATACGATTTAAATCATAGGTACATTCGCGGAGACCTATTTTGCTTTACCTACCCTTACTTCGGTTGAAGTCGACAATAAAACGGTCGAGAAAACATGTTTTTACGCGATGCTGCCTAAACGCAAATAGTTATAAGAAATGTGTCTATGTAATATTTATAGAACTTAATAAGGCCTATAAGTCCACAATAGCACATGTCTATCTCTTAAGGTTGACTCACAGTAACAATTTCTTTAATTTTTAAATAAAAAACATTTCATAACTTCCAAGTCTATTTTCTATAATACTGTATTAATCCTTATCAAAATAATTACGTTAATTACCTTGTTCACATATTATAGATTAAAATTGTCCTTGAAAGTATATAATTTAAATCAATAATTTAGAAGATATCACAGATTGAAAATTATGCATCTCGAAAAATAATAAAATATTTCCAGTGAAACCACAGAATAGACCATAGTTACTTCGTAAATATTATAAACTTAGCTATTTCTGTAGATCCCAACCTATATAATCAATTTGATGTCAACACACGAACGTCGAACACCCATGATTCATAAATGCACATAGAAACTTGAGAAAATCAATTGGTATATAGCTAGTATCCTAGGATAACCGGCGATCGTCGGGTCAGAAGTCAAGGTAAGTAACTATCCTTTACGCCTACGGGCCGTCCAATAGTACGTATCAATTACACCAAAATTCCCCTGAAAATCTTAAATAAAGTAAACATCTTTACTGAGGGTATGACTTGAACTGCACTAAGACTTTTGTTTGACTCGATAGTTACTTTAACTCGACTCTACGCCATGAATCTATGAAAACTTGACATACTCGTATTCTAATACTTGACACTGGCTAAATACACTAACCATAGAGAGTCATCATAAAAATAAAAATGTGTAAATTGGTAGCGACAACTTAAACAGCTGGCATCCCTAAACAGGCACGTAAAGTCAAAATTAGACAGCTTTATGACAGAATCACGCACACACAGAGCAACATTTGATAAACAATCAAAGAAAATTATGTTTCGTTTTACACATTCGTATGTTCTGTAGTAGGATATTACGTAATTAAAAAAAATAATATTAAATATATAATATTTTATCGCATCTCCGGCAGCAAGTTTAGCTTCAGGGCGCTTAGTACGAACCCCTTTAAACCTCCCACATTCACAGTTTACTCAAATTCAGGCGACTCAATATAAGATCCAACCCATCTAGCATAACACAGTAATAATAATAACAGTACAATACTACTTTTCCTTCAATTTTTACTGTTAAATTTAATTGTTGGAACAAAAACCCATTATAATTTTATTGTTCTTGAACTCTCAGCTAAATTTCAATTAGACTGTATGATGGATTTATGTTTAAATTAAAATATCACAACAAAGTGGTATGATGGGACTGATTTATCAATTTATAACTTGTAAATTGAAATAGATAAATAGTTAAATTCTCATTTAAATTAAACAATGACAAACACTCTACAGATAAACTTATGTGTGGGTGTAGGTGCAGAGATTACAATATTAACATGTTTCATTAACGAGAACCTGTTAGAAATAATTCTACTGAATATGTACCTGTTTGCTGCTCTCGTTGAGTCCTGCAGCTGCTGTCCACGATCTTCACAAGCTTCTCGACAGCTTTGTAAACTAATGTCCCAAGATTGGTTGGCGACTCCTCGCGAAGAGCGCGTATCTCAGCCCCGGGCACGAGTGCGAACACATCTTGCACGTTGGTGACACTCTCTGACCAGAACTGGTCCCAGAAAGTGTCATCTGCAGCGTCAATAGGCTGAAATAGAACAATTTTATCGATACTATCCCACTGACACAAATGTACATATAATTATCACTGAATCTGACCAACATATACCTGTGACTTTGAAGTGAGTTGGACTACAGCCTTTCTGAAGTTCAATTTCGTGTCTGCGTTGCCCATTTTCTTAGCTCTATTTAATTAAAAACAGTAAATCCATTGCCTATAACTCGCACGAAAACAATGGTTTTGGCAGGCATAGACCAACCAACCCATAAACCGATTTGACATTTCATGACAGCCAGCGGAATCGACGTGACATTAGACAACGTGTCAAAGAAAATTCACAAAGCGACCAGGAGTATACAGCCACTAGCCATTATTTAATACAAAGAGTATTTAATATTTATCTGAGGCGTCAGGAGCGACCGTATATTTTGTGCAAATAAAATTATGATTTTTACAAATTACTTTAATAACTGAGATTACATAAATGTTGTTTCAGAGCTTCACAATAATAAAATTCTTGGTGTATGTGAACGAAGTCGCGGGCATCAGCCAGTAGCTCCTATATTACGAGTTACGACTTACGACCGTGCCGTGTGACATGTCACAAGGCCTTTCGGTTGTTAGGTCATATTGACGATGAAATTGGGTAGTCTATAAACTACCATAGTTTATGTCGCTGTATCTACGACTCTACGTCCTTTTTTGACTTTTGTTTGATGGTCTATCTATCTTCTCTATGGTCAGTTCAGCATTTTTGAAGTCTGGAAAATGGCTGCGGCTAATATTTTTCGTAGTGCTTTCAGTGGATTATTACGAAAATCCAACACGTACAGAACACCAGTAGTATGTCGCCTTTCAACCGTAGTCTTTCAACAAAAGATCCATACCGCTAAAGCTGCGGTAAAGCTTTACAATGATCGATACCTACAAATTGGGGTAAGTCCTTCAATCAATCAATACTAAGTTTCATAATGTAAAAAAATAAAAAAAAGGTGTTTGTGTGCCTCTATAAAGCACATGTCATATAAATTTTGCATAAAAAACTGAAGTTTTAAATTGTTATTGAACGATCATAACCTAAAACTTATTGCATAACAAATTGTACAATGTTGCTGTTTAGGTACAGTCTCAGCGAATACAGCAGTACTCTGCGTCGTCAAAGCCCACCATAGAACAGATCCACGAGCGCGTCCTGAAAGTGTGCAAAGCTTACGACAAACTGACATCCGCGCAGGTACCTACATGATTATTTATGTTGGCGTTTTGTTTCAGAGCCAGGCGTCGGGCGTCCGCCAGTACAGCCATGGCCCTCCTCTCACTCTAGAACTCATTAAAAGTAGGGTGCTCCTTGTACTGCAACTCTATGACAAAATTAATCCCGAGAAGGTAGTCCATTGTTAGACTTAAAAAAATTGAAATTAAATTCCCATTGACCTCTTTTAGATGTTTATGCCAATGTGATTATTAACTTGTTATATATGTTTTCAGTTGTCGGTGGACAGCCATTTCATAACGGATCTTGGCCTGGACTCCCTGGATCATGTGGAAGTTATCATGGCTATGGAAGATGAATTCGGTTTTGAAATCCCCGATGGCGATGCGGAAAGACTTGTTAGACCAAAAGATATCATTCAATATGTAGCCGATAAAGAAGATATTTATGAATAAGTTTATAGAATTGTCTGCATTTCCTGTCAGTTGGTTCATTTAGAAGTCGGAGACATATTTTTTTTATTTGCAACTGGCTTGAAATTCCGCTACCAGAGTTTAGTTCAAGTTGTGATTTTTTTTGTTATTGAATGGACAGTGTAAAACAATCATAACATCTATGTGGAAGATGTAAAAAGTGTAAATTCTGTTATTATTGATTACATGGCTGTTAGAAATAGATCAATTGTTTTTCACTTGATCTTTTTATGTTATTCCTAGTGAGTTTTATGTTGGTAATAAACATCTACCAAGCCTGACCCCATTTTAATTATTTTTTTCAAAATATGCTCATGCTTTCTCTAAGCTTGCTATGCATAAAAACCTAAATAAATATTTTGTTATGTTTGAGGGCTTACATCTAAAATAACATCTGGTATTGAAATTGTAGGCTACTTAGCACTAGTCCAAATGGCTCACCTTATTGTATAACTAATGTGCCTGTATAATAATACAGAGATTTTTAACCGACTACACTAAAAAGGAGGAAGTTTTCCATTTGTCAGAATTTTGTTTTTAATATGTATGTCAGGTATGGCCAACCTATCAATTGCGGCTATTAGTCCAGTCGATCGTGGCAAGGCAAAAACATATAAAGTACTTAAGTTTGATAGATTGCACAGAGTTTCAACAGTAAACAGTAGATCTTGGATCTAATCAACTTGGCCACCCTGCCCTGATGTATGTTTACCAATTACTTGAAGATGTGTGAATTGATTTGGAAAAGCCTTTTTTGTTTGTAAGAGTAAATACTTCACAGGTGATCGCATTTAAATTTCATCAGATTGTCCATTATTGATTCAGATATGTTTCGTATCTCCAGAGATATGGAGATAAAAACCTAAAATTTGGTACTGAAAACTAATTGCGTTTTTTAAGCGATCTTAAATTATAGAGTACTAGCAGCCCGCCCCGGCTTCGCACGGGTAGAACATATATGCCTACAAAATTTGCATCAGTTTGTTGCATCGAATATAAAATATTAACATATTTAACAATAATAGTCATATTTCATCCAATTTACACAAAACCTTAACGAATTATGCACCTAAACCTTACTCATAAACACTCTGGCTATTGGTGAAAACCGCATGATAATCCGTTCAGTAGCTATTGAGATTATTGCGAACAGACAGACAGACGCAATGATGGAATTTGTTTTATAATACTTACGTAGTGATATTGGACGGCCCTTTAGCGTAAAGGATAGTTACCCTGATTCTGACCCGACGGTCGTTGGTTCTAATCCTACCTACCAATGAAAGTTTTATGTGCATTCATGAATCATGAGTTTTCGTACAGTGGTAGTGGGATCATTAAATCTACCAAAAAGTAGCTTACCACCAAGGAGCCCGGGCCCGGTGGCGTAATCGGGAGAACGGTCGGCTTTGATGCCGTGGTACCGAGTTCAAACCTTACCGTGCACCAATGGATTTTTCCATCGAAAAATGTATGTGCGCTTCTCACAGTGGCCCTCCGGTGAAGGAAAACATCGTTAAGAAACCAACAACCCCCGCATGGTGGTAGAACACTATCTAGTGTCCGCCTGGTCAGCTACCACCCTCAAGTTAGAAAATCTGTCGCCAAAAACATCTAATGTGTCACCGCCAGCTATCCTTGAGAGCCAGTTCCCCAGTCTAGGCCTAGCGTCCTTACCATCTTCGACCGCATCATCACTTACCAACAGGTGAGATAGTGGTCAAACGCTAGCCTATAAGATATTTAAAAAAAAAGGTGAACATCTGCCGCCGTAACCTTACGCGTTCCCCGACGCAAAATGTAGGGGAAATATACGTTTAACGTGTGTACTCGTATCTGTGTGTCTGTCTGTAGCATCTTAGCACCTAACCGGATGAACCGATTTTGTTTTTATTATTGATAGTTTTTTTTTGTTTCATAGTTGTCTTCATGGAAAGTTTTCTTAGCTTTGATTCATGAAAATTCGTTCAATCGATATAAAACTATGAGCTTTTTTCTAGTTAATTGCGCTATGAAATCAACTTTCATAGGTCTGATCAATTCGAAAATCTTCTTCTTCAACGATATTGTAAGAACATGGAAGCATTGACCTGATGCTGGGACATCTCCTGGACTCTACAGAATACTCAAATCCTCACCAACTTATAGCTCAGATTTTAAATGTCGTGTTTAGAGTCATTGGAACGCTTTTAATGAAAAGATTATACATAGATCAGTCGGGGTGGCTTAAAATATTATATTATTATATATATAGATGAATATTATTTTATACAATAGATCATATTATTGTACTATATTGACTTCAAATTGATTGTGATCGGTGGGGATCTACAGCATAGCTAAGTTTATAATAATATTTTTGTAGTAACTATGACCTAATCTGTGGTTTCACTGCAAATATTTTATTAATTTTGCGATGCGTGTATGTGAAATTCGTGATATCTTCTAGAGTTTTCAGTTGAATTATATACTGTAAAGGACAATTTGAATCTATAATATGTGGCCAAGCTAATTAACGTATTTATTTGGATAAGGATTAATACTATATACTTGAAAATAGCCTTGGAAGTTATGTAATATTTTGTAACAAAAATTTTAAGATTAAAATGGTTACTGTGAGTCAACTTTAAGAAATAGACATATGCTGTCGCGGACTTTTTTCTAGGTCTTATTAAGTTGTATAACTCTTGCGTAGAAAATATTCTTCTATCTATTTTCAATTAAGCAGCGTTCGTAAGAAACGTGTTTTTTCGACCGTTTTTTTGACGACTTAGGTTGCAAATTAGGTCTCCACGAATGTACCTTTGATTTAAACGGGATAATATATAGCCTATTTTCATTCCGAAAGTCCATTCTATGTATTAGTGAAAGAATTTTTTAAATCGGTTCAGTAGTTTTTGAGCCAAATCATTATAAACATACAAAAATACAAATGTTCTCTCTTTATAATATTAGTATAGATGAAGTGCATACAAATATATATATGAAGCATGGAAATGGTAGATGCTAACAAATTGTGGTCTCTCTGACTAAGATAGGTCAGGATGAAACCATTTAAGTGCTGGATTTGGATCTATTTAAAGGGTCCTCTTTCTTACTCCGCACTTTTGGCAAGTGCTCAGGGTTCCACAACCCAAAGGGCCCCATATCTCTTGTCAGATCACCAACCATTAACCGACATTACAGATAAAAATTGTCTAGTTAGTAAGTAATGTAAGTATATTAATAAACTTTATAATAACTCTATATTTCAGGAGAGATTGTGAGTAGGTGGTTATTGGGTGTTCTACTCCAGCCACATCTGTTGATTAAACGATATACCCAACTGCGTTCGCTCCGCTTGCTGCGCTCACTTGTTGCAGTTGGGTATATCGTTTAATCAACAGATGTGGCTGGAGTAGAACACCCAATAACTAAAAATTGATTATCTCTCGCCACTTGTGTTTTAGAACTCTCAAAGCTTCCGGTGTAATAATTTTGATCAACATGTTTTAGAACTCTCAAAGCCTCCGGTGAAAATTATAATGTTTATTAATGTGGTTACTAAACATTACTTATCATTCTGCGAAAAGCGCTCTTGCAATGAAGTTCGTTAAGCAGCCAATATCATTAAAATTCGAAAATATAAATATTAATTCTGAAAAACGCAGTTTTCGTCATGGAAAGCTTTTACCAAATACAATACGATGTATAATATGTGGCCCGTCGAACTGTGGAAAAACTAATTTGGCTATCGGACTCATCTTACATGAAAATGGTTTGCAATTTAAAAATGTTTATGTTTATTCAAAAACTCTTTATCAACCGAGATACATGTATTTGGAACAGGTATTACGAATGGTTCCTGGTGTTACTTTTTCTAAGTATCATGAAAATGAAGAAGTTCTTACTCCAGAGGCAGCAAAATGTAACTCAATAATTATATTCGATGACGTAGCGTGTGAGAATCAAAATAATATGCGCGACTATTTTGCAATGGGAAGACATAAATATATAGACTGTTTTTATCTAAATCAGACTTATAGCAAAATACCAAAACAGTTAGTGAGAGATAATGCAAATTTAATTGTTCTCTTTAAGCAAGATGATATAAATATGAGACATATTTATGATGAACACGTCAATACAGATATGACGTGGCAGGAATTTAGAGAAATGTGTGCAAATATATGGAAAGAACCCTACAGTTATGTAGTGATTAACAAGGATTGTGAAAAAAACAAAGGATGTTACCGAAAGAAATTCGATACGTTTGTTGTGTTTCATTAGTATGTATGTCGTAAATATGTCAATGCTTGTCGAGGTGTTGAAAAGTAAACAGCTAATAGCAGTAAACTTAATAATTAAATATAGAAATCATGTTTAATAATCCTGTGAACCGTATATACTCCACTGTATACAAACGTTTAAGAAGTTTCGATACCTGGCCTCGAGGATTAACACAAAAACCATAAGAAATGGCTGAAGCAGAATTTTTTTATGCAGGCTGTGACGACAGAGTTATTTGTTTTTACTGCGATGGAAGGCTTAAAGACTGGAACTCCGAAGATCAACCATGGGTAGAGCACGCGCGCTGGTTCCAGTCATGTCCGTATGTTTTAGTAATGAAAGGAAAAGACTACGTTAAGAGCATGAAAAATTATGTATACGAAGAAATTAAAAAAAATTGCCAACAGACTCCACTGGATGATCTACCTTTGATAGTAAATACATCATCTTCAATAATCTGTAAAATTTGTTTAGAAGAAGAGCTTAACACTTGTTTTTTACCTTGTGGTCATGCTGCGGCTTGTGCAAAGTGTGCTTTTTCCATTGGTAATAAGTGTCCAATTTGTAGGCGAGTATTCGCCAATATAACACGATTGTATTTCTGATTATACTCTATTGCTAGCCTACTATAAATAGCTGAAGTAAAAACATATGTTATCACTTTCGTGAGAACACTGACAATAGTTCAATCAATTGAAATTCAATTTAAAGATATGGAAAAAAATCTAAAGAGACAAATTGTAAAGGCTGCGGCAGCTGTTAAAAATAAGGTTAAAAAGATGCGAGATATTGAAATGGAAAACAATAGTATTTTGGAATCTGTTTTTAAACCAATTACAAGTCCTCTTAATGAAATGGTGGAAAAATCTAAAACGTGTTCCCAAACTAAAGGAGTACAATTTGAAACTTCAAGTCCATTAGACAAGGACAAAACTCTTAAGAGAGATTCTAACATCGAGTTCGACGTATTTAGTCCAAGAGACTCTAATGATTCAGATGAAAGCTATGAGAATTCAGAAAAATCTGATAATGAAGAAAATGAGGAATCATTTAAATCAGTGCAATCAGGTTCAAGTGATCAAGAAATTTCTTCGTGGTCCATGTCTTCCAAAACTTTACAAGATGTTCCGTTTGGCGTGAGAAATGAACGAGGTAAACACATGATGGGATCTTCGCGTGTAACTCTTTTTGATGATTATATTCAAGTTGGTGCAAACAAGTACAAATATACTCCTGGTATAAAGGAACTTCTGTTTAAAAAAGTACCTAATATATCTGCAATAACTGATGAAGATTTGAGACATTATAAAATAATGTTACTAGAAACAAATGTGCACCGAAGAGAATTCGATCCAAATAAACCAATCAGAAGTAACAGAGGTCGAAAATACTTGAATATAATAAAACCGCTATTTAAGTTGCGTAAAGTTTCAGCGAGCACTGACAGTAGTCAACCTGATTTACTTCATCAAGGAAAAGGACTACCTCTGTTGAAACAGTGGAAGAAAAATGTTGACTACGTTTACTGGGACAATCCTAATGAACTGGTTGAAAGATTAAAACTATTGATTGCTTCAAAAGATGCTGGTAACACTGGGTTAGATAATGAAATAATATCTATTATAGAAGAACTGCGCGAAAGCAACATTATACCTTAATAAATAGCATACATTTCTAAAAATAGTATCATTTGATCTTTGTCAACAACACCCATCAGTTCACAATAATGGATAAGTTTGGACATCATATTCATAAACGATTGCGTTTACCAGACTTTTTAGAAAATTTTGATAAAGTCTTGATGCGAACTGAAACCGGAGAGTTCGATTTACAAAATACAAGGTTGACTGGGATTACAATTCCATTGAAAAATACCGATGCTGTGAACAAGGAATACGTAGACAGCCAATCTCAATTGTTTGTAAAAAAACAAGAAGTCGATATAATATTCAACGATTTAAAAGCAGATGTTAAAAAAGGCATTGAGAATTTAAAAGCAGATTATTATACAAAGGCTGAATTAGACCAAATCATTAAATCAAAGAAATGAGTAAGCTACAAATAGTAAATGAAATTCATAAAACAGCTCGTAAAAACTTTGTTCGACGATCTGTAATATTAAGAGGAATTGATGATTTATGGCAAGCTGATCTTATGGATTTTCAAAATATAAAAAGTTGTAATAATGGATATAGGTATATTTTTGTTGTAATAGATTGTTTTTCTAAATTTTCCTGGGCTATCCCTGTTAAAACGAAGACTAAATCCGAAATAGCAAATGCATTTAGTTCGCTATTATTTAAAAATTATCGAAAGCCAGTTAACTTACAAACTGACATGGGCACAGAATTTTATAACGATGAATTTAAAAAAGTTATGCTAAAAAATAAAATTAATCATTACTCTACATATTCCATAAAAAAGGCTTCTATAGTAGAAAGACTAATCAAAACTCTCAAGAACAAGTTGTATAAAAATTTTAGTTTGAATGGTAGTTATAAATGGATTGGAAAGCTTTTAGAAAGTGTTATGGCAACATATAATAACACAATACATCGAACAATAAAATATAAACCAAACGATGTTAACCAATCAAACCAAAGTGAAGTATTGAGAAATATAATCAAATCACAGGAAATTAATTGTCTGTCAAAGACCAGAAAATTAGAAGTTGGTGACCATGTTCGTATAAGTAAATATAAAGGTAACTTTGAAAAAGGATACACCCCAAACTGGTCTACGGAATTGTTTTTGATTAAAAAAGTTCATGGTTCTAAACCTATCACTTATTCCATAGAAGATCTACACTATCAACCAATTTTAGGAAGTTTTTATGAACAAGAACTTCAAAAAACTAAGTGTCCTAATGTGTATCTAATTGAAAAGGTTATAAGAAAAAAAGGTAATAAATTATTCGTAAAGTGGTTAGGTCTACCTAGTACTGAAAACAGTTGGATTGAAAAACGAGCAATTGTATGATTATCTTTTCTATAGAGTTACATACCTAAGTATATAAAATTAAGTCTATTTAGATATTTTATCTCATTTATAACTCAGCTATGCATGGTGGTGGACTCGTTAACAGCATCATAAATAACTTACCATTTGAATTGCATTTACCTGGGTACAATTACTGTGGACCTGGTACCAGATTAAGAAAACGATTATTGAGAGGTGATCAAGGAGTTAATGAGCTTGATAATGCTTGCATGAGACACGATATAGCATACGATAATTCAAATAAATTGGAAGATCGACACAGAGCTGATTTAGAATTATTAAATATGGCAAAGCAACGGATGAAATCGAAAAATGCAGGAAGAGGAGAAAAACTGTCTTCGTGGCTTGTGAGCAAAGTGATGAAAACCAAAATGAAGCATGGTGCTGGCGTGAGAACATTTAAATCGATCGTCTCTACAATACATAAACGACTGAAAAAATTAAAACCAAAAAGCAATTCTAGAGCTATTAAAGCTGCATATTCAGCTGCGAAAAAACTGATAAAAAATAAAAAAGGAGTGTGTCTGCCTCGTGTAATACCGTTACCAAAAACAGGTGGTATTTTACCACTTATACCAATATTCGCAGGACTGTCTGCTCTAGGTGCATTGGTTGGAGGTGCAGCAGGTATTACTAAAGCTGTAAATGATCATAAAGCAGCTAAAAAGAATTTGGAAGAAGCCCAACGTCATAATAAAACGATGGAAAGTATCGCCTTAGGAAAAGGCTTATATATAAAACCATATAAAAAAGGCAATGGTCTTTTTGTAAATAGTTCAAAAAACTAATAGAAAGGTTACCCAAGCGTGCTCTCACTGATATAGACATATTAGAGTATGCTACTAAACACATACCTTACTTTAGAGGTGTTTTCATGAGAAATGAATTGCCGCCAAAGCCTAAGGACATTGAGTGTGCGATTGTTAATTTAGATAGCTCAGAGAATGAAGGAACCCATTGGGTAGCCTATGTAAAACATTTTAACTATTGTGAGTATTTTGATAGCTTTGGTGATTTAAAGCCACCAATTGAGTTAATAAGATATTTAAAATTTAATATAACATACAATTATTGTAGATATCAACGTTTTAATACATCTAATTGTGGTCATTTATGTTTAAAGTTCCTAAGTGAATTTTGGAAAAAATGTTATGCTAATACTATTTGTATAAAATGTTCTAATAAAGTATTGTGACTATATATTTATAAACGTGTTTTTATTACCATCATTTCTAAAATGTCTTTCACGCTGTCAATAACAGGCAACACCTCTATTTTATCCACTACCTATTATCCAGCTTTACAATTTGATGATGAATACGAGTGTGCTCTGTTATATTTCTCAACATTCAATTCAATACCTAACATTGATAACAGAAACAATAAATATTATTATGACAATAACGAAGTCGTAGACATACCAGAAGGCACTTACGAACTGCAAGATATTTCTGATTATCTAAAGTCAAACGTAAAAAAAGGAGTCGCTTTTAATTTATTTTGCAATAATAACACGTTGAAATCGTTTATCTTCTGCTCTAAAGATATCCATTTTGAAAAAGCTAATTCTCCAGGAACTTTACTAGGATTTGGTAATAAAACTCTTAAAGCCAATATAATACACGAGTCGCAACTCCCAGTTAACATTTTATCGACAACAGTGGTAAGAGTCGAATGTGATATAGTGAGCGGATCATATATTAATGGAAAACCAAGCCATATTCTTTATGAATTTGCTCCTAACGTGCCTCCAGGATACCGAATAATAGAAGTGCCAAAGAATATAATTTATTTTCCTGTCAATCAAATTGACGTCAGCACTATTAATATTAGATTATTAGATATTAATAATAATTTAATAAATCTACGCGGTGAAGAAGTTCAATTATATTTGCATATCAGGAAAAGATGATCGACTTCAATAAAAGTAGTAATTCAATAATGAAACACATCAGTACTCATCGAACAATCCAAAAAGGAACAACTAAGAAAAAAATTAAATTGACCAGGGAAAATAAAAAGTTCCTGAAATTAATTGGTCTATTAAAATGAACATTTTGGATATAACAAGTTCACCAGCATACGATAACACCATAGACGGTATCGAATATCATTCATATAAACCTTACGTAACAAGTTTTAACAGGAATGATGAAATCCGCATACCTATCAATCAGCAGGATTTATACATACTACCATCAGCAAGTACCCTTTATTTAGAAGGAACAGTAAACATCATAAAGAAGGATACAAAACTAAAAGTTACTGCTGTGGAATTCACAAACAATCCATTACTGTTTCTTTTTCAAGATATTCGTTATGAACTAAATGGAGTTGAAATAGATAGAATCAAAAATGCTGGAATGACTACAACAATGAAGAGTTTAGTATCATTTAATGAAAATGAAGCTAAGATAGCAAAAGCTTGGGGTTGGGATATAAATGGAACAAAAACAACCCATGGAAATAGTTTTTCTGCCTCAATACCTCTTAGTAATATTTTGGGCTTTGCTGAAGATTATAAGAAAATAATTATGAATTGTAAACATGAACTGATATTATTACGCAGTAATACAAATTTGAATTCTTTGAAAGTTCCATCTGGTGAGGTTCTTGAAGATATAATAATAAATAAGTTAGTTTGGCGCGTTCCACACGTCAAGGTATCAGATAAAGAAAAAGTTAATTTACTTAAGTTATTGGAAAAGGATCGTTCTCTATATTTGGCTTTTAGAAATTGGGATTTATATGAGTATCCCTTATTACCTAAAACAACTAAGCATACTTGGTCAATTAAAACGTCCTCACAGATTGAAAAGCCAAGATATGTAATCATAGGCTTACAAACAAATAGAAAAAATTTAGCTGATCGCGATATATCAAAATTCGACCCTTGTTATTTAAGAGATGTCAAAGTATATCTTAACTCTAACTATTTTCCATATGAAAACTTTAATATTAGTCTTGATGATCATAAATATTCATTATTGTATGAGCAATATGTCAGGTTTCAGACATCTTATTATGGACGCAGAAGTGAACCACTGCTAAGTACTTCTGAATTCAAAGAAAAAGCACCGCTGTTTGTAATCGATTGCTCTAGACAAAGCGAAAACCTTAAGTCAGGTCCTGTAGTTAGCGTACGTGTGGAACTTGAATGTCATTCAGAAATACCTGATCAGACAGCTGCATATTGTCTTATTTTAAACGATTCCATCATCGAGTACAGACCGTTGAGTAATATAGTAAAAAAAATATCTTAAAATATGAATCCTTGCAGAATAAAATATATATTCGTGGATGTACAAGGATTCAAAGATACACAAAATAATTTTATTATAAAAGAATTGTCTATTTTAAACGAAGAAAATACCCAAACCTTTCTTGTCAAGCCCCCCTATCCATTTAAAAACTTATCGATCGAAGAAAAGAAACAAGTGCGGTGGATAGAAGCAAATCGAGGATATTTCTGGAGTGAAGGCCACATTGACTACAGGGAATTCAAAAGAATTATAATACCATATTTGAATAAGAAAAAAGTGTTAACAAAAGGAACTGAGAAAGTTATGTGGATCAAAGGCCTTTGTGAGAACTGTGAAATAATAGATGTGGGAGAAAAAGGATGTCCTAATTTTTTAAAATTATATCACGACTATGAAAAACCTAATATAAATTTAAATTGTGTACAACACACGAAAATGTGTGCATTAAAAAATGTATTGTGCTTAAAAAAGTGGTATGATAATAATAATATACATTTATTCAATGTAAGCTAAGAATTTAATTTAATGTTTTAAATAAAATAAAATAATTATTGCCTAAACTGGTTGTTGTTTTATTCTACCAAATTATATTTTAACGAATTAAAGTGGTGAGTATTTAGGAATTAAAATACAGCAGATATTTGAATAGGTTTTTAATATAATATCGAAAATTAAAACATATCTTAAATTTAATGAATTAAATAGTACAATGCATTCAGGGAGATACTACTTACTGATTTGATTAAACATCTTAAGAATCACTTCTAATTTAATTTAACTGATCTATTTAAAAATAATTTTATTCAATTATGCGTCTCATCAGTCAGAATCACTTATTATATTTTCAGATATATTTTTAATCACTCTTTCGGTTTGATCTAATATTCTGTCCGTAAAATCTTTTACTATATATTGAGCCGATATTACAACATCACTTTCTGTGTCACTGTTATCACCACTAATGTCTATTATTTTGATCTGAATCAAACGTCTCCCTTTGCATGCTTCACGGTTTAAAACAAATGATGATCGCCGCATACTATTGCGAAGATTCTTAGTTTCACCAGGTGTCTTCTTTGTTTTCCGTTTTGGACGTTTTGGAGACGATTTCTTCTGATTAGTGATTGGAAAAATTTCGTCAAAGCCTTCTAATGGATTCTGCGCACAGTGGAAAAGAAGGTCTTGGGTATTAATTCCAAAAAGTCCATCTTGAGTCTCACTGTTATTATTTATTACAATGTCTGTCATAATCTGAAACAAAATAGAAAACTATTAGGGTCATTTTTATGGATAATATCGAGTAAATAGAAATAAACGAATAAAAGTTCAAAACTTACGTCTTAAGTCGACTTGAAAGTATGTGAATATGTGTGTTAACTGCGACGCTCGAACAGGGTATAATGAGCAGGGCATGATGAATTTTATTCAATGTTTGTCGAATGTGCAAAATCATGTAGTGACATGTCAGTGCACCTGCGTCGGTGTTAAAAGTTTATGCTGCGTTAGTGAATTTGAAGTATCTACGTAGATTACAGGAATAGCTTACACAACATTTTTCACAAACATTAAATTGATTTTGCATTATTAACTTAAGCTAGATGTTAAGGCTCGTAAAATAAAATAAAAACAACAAGTATTCTAAATGAAATTCGTTTATTCACTATATTCTTACTTAAGGTTCACTTTACATTATTATTATAACATTATTATTATTATTATTATATTACATATTTATTTCATCTTACAGATAATCTTAAGCTACTTACATTAGATTAGACCCCAAGAATTGAAATATGACCCCAAGCTCTGCTTGATTTTTTATCTTGCGAAATAAATCGTTTATCGTCGCTACTAGAAAGCGCAATTTTGTTTACAGAACGTGTAAATATTTCATGTTTTATACTTTTAAACAATATGTTTTTCTTGCGTAGTGTATTTGATGTAAGCAATGTGTTTGTATAATCTAAGATACTAAGATCTCGAACAACACATGATTTTACTCCCTTAGCCTTTTTAATTTCAGTGTCAGTATTTTTTATACAATATAATTTAGAGCGTAATCCTACATATTCAGTGATTATTTTTCCACCCATTTCATCTTTGAAAAGTCCTGGTACTTTTTTGTTAATTATTGGTAATTTGTGATAATTATCAACAGAAAAGTTACTGGTATCAAAATACTCCAAAAACGTATTTTTCACATCTTGATAAAAATTTTTGGTTTGGATGTGATAAATAAAGCTGTCTGTATCAGTATAACACATCGTCAAGCGGTCCCTGTAAAATGGTTTAAATATAGAATAGTGAAAATCATACATATGTGATTTTGATAATTCCAAAACTGTAAATCCGATATACAGTGGCTTATCCAATACTATACGATTAGGCTTTAATTGAATCGCAACCAAACTTTCCGTAAAAACTGAAGCACTGTGAAAGTTTGGACTCGCGATTAATTTTTCTGCGTTATTTCTTTTTTTAGTTCTATTGTTTTGATCATTCCATTGATTTATCAACTCAACATGGACCTTCTTGCGGTTGTTTTCTAACGTTTTACCAAAAACACTGTTATTGAGCAATTTGAAAAAGTCTTGCTCAAAAGTTGACGTTGCTTTTTGACGCAAATTTGTATTAAGATCGATGTATTGTTTTAAATATGCACTCTGTCGAAACGTTATAGCACGATGTACTTGTCTCAAGATCAAACCATGTCTTAAACAGGTTTTTAAATGTACATAATGTATAACATAATTAAATTTGTCATAAAGATTTGGAATTAACTTTTCATTTTTTCCACCCGGTGGAATATCTTTTTCGGGGCAAAACGGTAAATCATTATGTTCCCAATGTAATTTTTTTGGATAAATGAGATCGACTTCTAGAATGAAGCCGAACTCTGCATCATCAGATACATTATTCACATCCAGTTTATTAACTTCTGATTGATCAAGAAACCTAAAGTTTGACAAGGGCAATGTTTGACACATGCTGTATCCATAAAGATTATTGCAGTCTATATAGACTATGAATGATTCTGGCATCAAAGGATCATGGTCGAAAATAAATTCGTTGTTTGCTTTGGCATGCCTATGTGCTGCCATTACCACACCTCCTCGTATGCCTGTCTGTAACATATCTACTATAGCAAAGTCATCTATTAGTTCTAACTTAATGCCTGTTTTATAAAGCATAGCATCGAATGATAAACTCGGTGCTGTAACATAGAATGCAGGGTCCAAGTTGTAGTAATGTTTGCAAGTTTTTCTAAAGTTTTCAAATATATCTGTTAACAACAACACATCACTTTTTAAATACAAATCGGTATATTCGCCTAGGTTCCGAATTTCAAATTGGGTCCAAACTGACTGTGCGTGCTCATAATCTTTATTTGATATGTGCTCATTGTTGAGAGAGCTATAAAAACTTTCTTTGCTTGGCAGAAATGGCTCGTTGTAACGTTCCCATGCGTTCATGTACTCGTAAGGGTAAACGCCTTTACGAGTTAGAAGGGAAAACTCATTTTCATTTGGGTAAATATTCCTTAAATGAGTAAACTCATGAGTTTTCATGGTTTTAACCAATTTTTCTAGACTGGTTCCTAAAAATTTGAACGAATCTACAAATCTTAACTGAACGAACTCGTCTCTTGATATTGGAATGAATTTTGTGAAAGAGATATAATTTTCTTTCGTTTTAGGAATTATTTTTATTGGTCCAGGCGCTTCACCAAGTGTTTTTATAAACAAGTGACAATCATACCCTGCTAAATTGTGGAAAAAAATTGGCACAAACTTTGGAACTTTGTACTGTAAATTACATAAGCTATGAGCTGCACCCCGATACTGTCCAGTAAGGTGACAATGGTCTCTGACCTTATCTCCGAATAGAAAACTCTCACAAATATGACATCGAACTGCATTCCTAAAATCAACTGCATCGTTTGCATTAAAAATTATGGGAACGTTTTGTGATAACACTGCATGGATATCCCGAACATCTTTGTAAAGAGAGCTAACAAATTTTTCTACACAATGAGGACCTCTAAAGATTACGAATTTATTGTAAGAAGGGTCAACAGAATTAATCACATTGTAAGCAAATGCGATAGGTGTATGCTTTTGTGTAGTGCGCGTATAAGAACTTTGAGGATCTGATTCACTTTTGCTTACATCTTCTAGCATAGTTTCAAAGTCAGCATAAATTACAAAAGGAATGTCTTGTTTGCGTTCGAAATTCTTGAATTTAATTACTGACCCCTTTTCCGGTAGGACAGTGACAATTCCGTTACAGGTATGACTTTCTACATCCTCAACCGTTTTAAAAAACAACAAACAAGTGTCACAAAAATAGATCTGTCCTTTATGCTTCGTTATTTGACTTCTCACCAGTCTCGATAAATTCTTTATGAGACAATAGTGAGATGTTGTGTTGTTTTCTATCCAAAGAAGGTGAATCGTTTTTTTATTTTCATGGCTTTCTGATTTATAAAGCGGGCCTACAACAGTCTTGTTATTTTTTAAGCCAAAAATGATAAAACTTAGGTTTGGATTGTTTTCTTCGAATATTTTAACATCAGATAATGTCATGGGAAACGAAATGTTTTCAGTGTTTAGTACATTGCGAAAATGTACATATGACGAAACCCTTTCAGGATGGTTTTTAGCTGGATAGAGGGCTGCAAGTACGCTCCACAGAAAACAGTGTTTATCGTTGTTTTGAATATTTAAACATGCTTTCTTTTTCTTGATGAATATTGGTAGTTCAATATACGTGGAGCCGCGAAGTGGTTGATATTTATTAACATTAACCTCAATATGCATACAATTAAGAAAAGTCCAACCCGAATCTTGCTCTTCGAATTGGTCAATTTTTGTGCGTATTGTATTGATTACATTTAAATATAAATGCTCAAAATTATAATTTCCATAAACAGGGATATTTTTTGTCATAAACGATTTAGTTTCTTGTTCATTATTTTTGAAAAGTAAAAACTTTGAGAATATTTCGAAGTTGACTTTGACACAAATATGTTTTTTTATGCATTCATCTAAAATGAGTTTGACTTTGTTTCGTATTGAATCTAAAAATACATCAATAGAATGTTCATTTGCGTATTGCGCAGCAATCCTGTAAGATATTATTCGGTTCTGAAATGCTGTCGCTACAATATCTACGCCTTCCACATCGATATGCGGTACAGTTAAAACGTTTTGTTTATGTGTATTACTTCGCAAATGACCTGTCCAGCGCCTACCGCTTATAGATGTGTTACAAACTGAACAGAATGGCATTGTAGAAGCTACTTGCTTGTTTACCTACTAGATATAATTATTAATTTAAGTACCTACCTACATAGAAAGTTACCTATTTTTTAAAGTCAGTATTATAATATTATACGCTTTTAATTTTCTTTTTTATTTCAAATTAATTAAAAAAATTACTTTGAGAGTTTAATATATATGTAGTGTAGGTACACTACATATATCAAAACATACTATAATAATTCTATCTACCTTTATGAACCTAACTTAATTTAATAAAATAAAAACCATAATAAACCTATGCACACGTTTTGTTTATTTAAAATTAATCTTATCACTAAATGTTGATGGTTTAGAATCTTTAAATAATTTAAACACCGTAATGAGAAACTCTTGTAAAATTTCCCACTCCTTAGTTTGTTCGTTGAGACGCAGCTTTACACTCGTCAACGCTTTTTTATAGCGTTCTTGAGGAGGCGTATTTTGAACGTCGACGACGTTGTAAAGCTTCACCTCAACGTAAAAGTCGCCTTCGGAGACTGTTGCGGTGCGTCGGCTCTGCCCTCCGGAAACCCTCGTCGTGAAGGAAGAAGTCGATACGTTGCCTCCGGCGCTTTGTGATGCGTTAGATGCAGCAACGCTTTCTTCCCCTTTCAGAATCGAAAAGATGTCTGACTTGCGTTTTTTAGACCTGTAAAACAAAGAAAATAAAATATGATGAAATACTGTTATGATAATATTTAGGAACTTTTATCATCATAATTAGATTCAGAGTTAAATAATCATTTAACGTTGCTCACTCCATACAATATACATTATTGTTAAATAATTATTATCATCATCGGTACAGGGATCCCAACCTGAAGCGAGGAAAGTACCAGGGCCGTGAAATTATCGTATTTTGACGTTTTTGGAGCAAAATTATCGTACACTCAGTATAATGGCTTAAAATACATTAAAAAATCATATAAAACGATAATTTTTATTACACTTTGTTTGTGTATACAGAACAGAATCAATGTATATTTAACTCCATACAGGCAGACGGGCTGAGAAGACAGACCACAGTACACAGATTTTATAAGCGTACCAACGTTTTGAAATTAAGAAATAAGCTGGCGCTGTTACCAATAAACAATAGTATCTCAATTTTTTATTGAATATGAGCGTAATTCTCAAACTTTGTGGTGTATGGAATTTATCGTGTATTTGCGTACATAATACGGAGGCCTAAATTATCGTATATACGTTAATTATAGTACGGTACGTTAATTATAGTACGGTTGGGGCCCTGCATCGGTACCTAGTAGTAGTTACCACCAAGCGATAAAAACGATAACCTATCAGATATAATATATATATATATATATATATATACGTACCACGAAAATTCCGGCTCTTGCAAATCGGGTGGTGTGAAGGATGGTGAATATGATGCATGACCGCGCTTAGCAAGGGCAGCAGCGTTAACGACGGGGGTGATCTTGCGCTTTGTGGCTTTTGGCTTCTTGGTAGGCTGCGACAACACCGACGGTGCTGTGGCCACGATTGCTTCAGATTCGTATTCAGAGTCCGACCTGAGAAAAAAAATAAAAAATGAGTATGGATGGAACAAAGATTTTAAAAAACACGTAATAAGACAATACTCACTCACATATTTCTGTAGATGTTTTCTCGAAGTGTCGTGGCTGCGCAATGTCAGGCGGCAGGCGGGCTGGCGGTGGCTGGCGGAGTCTGGCAGGCGGCGGCTGAGCAGGGTGGCAGGCGGCGGCTGAGCAGGGTGGCAGGCGGTGGCTGAGCAGGGTGGCGGGCGGTTGGCAGGGTCTGGCAGGCAGCAAGATTCTCGAGGATGATGAACCAGCGAAGAATATGTCAGTTTTCTAATTTTACGCGATTTTATAGCAAATACTTTTTATGTGTCAGCAAATAATATTCCAATTCAAAAGATATTAAGTACCCGTACTTTAACAAAACAAGCAAATTTGAAGCTAATGGTCGCACCACCTTTGTCGCACCACCTTTGAAATCGGATCAAAGAAAGATTCCGCCTACTCGGATGACAATATAAAAACTCACACCATTACCCGACTACGATAGATTAAAAGATAGAAAAATTAAAAGTCAGTGCATAAAATATTACAATCATATTTTATGTGTTTAGATAATAAGACGGTATCTAATTATTTGAACTGTACAATACACCACACGGGAAGTATTACTATTTACTTTCTTACATAATTTAAGTTCGTTCGCAAAACAAAAAAACCGACTTCACATGCAGCGCAAGTCATTTTCAGTACTAAGTTTGAGGTATCTATCTCCATATCTCTGGAGATTCTTATCGGATCTCGTTAAAATTAAAATGGAACTACACTGTAAACATATTCTATTAATAATAATATCGTTTAAAAACTAAAAACGAACCGACTTCAATGCCGCGCTATTCATTTTCAGTACCAATTTTGAGATGTTTATCTCAATATCTCTGGAGGTACTCATCAGACCTCGATAAAATTATCATGGTACTACTACACTTGGAATATCTCCTTTCGAACAAAAAAAGAATAATCAAAATCGGTTCATAAACGACGAAGTTATCCGCGAACAAACATAAAAAATATCGGTAGAAATGAGAAACCTCCTCCTTTTTTTGAAGTCGGTAAAAAAATAAAAAAAAAACATTCTCCAAATCCACACACAGTTAATAAATGATGAGGTTCTGAAGTGACAAAAAAATTAAATTATACAGACAAATTGAGTACATCCTCCTTTTTGTGAAGTCAGTAAAAAAAAAAAAAAAACAAATCAGTTCATAAATGATTGAGCTATGATATAATAAACAAAAAAGTAATTCGTACAAACGCTATCTGTTAAGTCCTCGTTTTGTTAAGTCGGTTAAAAAGTAATTTGTCCTAAGGCCGCTACACACCTTGAGTTTAAACTGCTCGTTTTCACTAAATAGTGTGACTATACATATGAATGATAGTTTAACTGAATGGTAATAATTATAATTTAAAATCGTTAATAAACCAAAAGAACCAACTTCAAATGTCGCGCTAGTCATGTGCCAAGTTTGATGTGTTTGTCTCCATATCTCTTGAGATAGTCATGAGATCTCGATGAAATTTAAATGAAATTACTTGGAAAGTATGTCCTTTCAAACAAATATAAAAAATATTCTAAATCGGTACAGCCATCTTTGAGTAATCGAGAAGCATACATAAAAAAAAGATTCCGACGAATTCAGAACCTACTCCTCGGTTAGGTGTCGGTTAAAATAGCATTTAATTAACTGTACAGTGCAAAC
This sequence comes from Cabera pusaria, assembly GCA_954871355.1. Taxonomy (NCBI): domain Eukaryota; kingdom Metazoa; phylum Arthropoda; class Insecta; order Lepidoptera; family Geometridae; genus Cabera; species Cabera pusaria. The sequence goes on from OX940897.1 coordinate 2,351,749, forward strand.
TTAATGGTATAAAAATTTATCTGTACCTACAGAACAGTTCAATCGCAGAGTTAAAAACGAACGTGTATGCGAACCCTTAAAAGAAATGCTTACGATGTACATAATTGTTATTCAATCCATTTTACCTTGATACGTTTGTACCTACTATCTAGCGTGTGAACAAAATCATTCATTATATAAGTGTACGGTGTCGGCTGTGGTGTCGGTGAGTGTATCGGTGAGTGTAGTTCTGTAACTATTTGGAAATAACAAGTAAGTACCTAGCTTTTATTGTATAATATTTTGCAACGTACTCTTTTTTGGTTGATTCGAAAATAAAATTAAAAACCAAGTTTCTGTCGTATTATATAATAAAGATTTTCTCAATAACTAGAAATCGAAAAAATAAAATAGGTCTTCATACGACAAAAAGCCCTATTAACCGACTTTAAAAAAAGGAGGATGTTCTATGTTTCACTGTAAATTTTTTTTTATTTATTTTTCTCTGTCAATTGTGGTCCGATTTTTTTAATTATATATTTATTTCAAAGATTATACTTTTGTAGTGGTCTCATTGTAAATTTATCAAGTATCTCCAGAGATATGGCGATAATAACTGCAAACTTGCTACTCAAATTGAATACAGTAGCATTTGAAGTCGGTTTTTTAAACGATCCTAATTATTTTGAACATGTTATGTAAATGTTATGTAAAGAAAATAATATTAAAAAATTACATAAAAATGATTATTTTTCGATTGCTGTTTATATTAACTACACACTGATTTAATGTTTAGTTATTTCCAAGTTTAATTTGATTTATTCTGAGTAAAGATTTTTTTAAATTAATTTGTGTATTCTTAGTTTTAAACTAATGTGTACCAATTTATATTTTACAGGAACGACAAGCAGCAGGGACAATGAGATCTTCATGAATTTAATAAATTAAAATCCTTTAGATGAAAATGGTGAGTGACTACGCTTGAATTTTTATTAACGTATATACACACATTTCTTTAAAGCACAGAAAATATAAAAGTTGGTGCTTTAGGGGTAGCAGATTTTAATTTTGTAATATTTTTTGGTTTATCTGACTATACGATATGCTCAAAACACAGGTAGGTTAGGGCGCGATAATTTATCGTAAGTATTCCAACAAAAAGTCATTACGGCTTTAGTAGAAGTAGTAGAACAGGTTTATCTGACTATACGATATGCTCAAAACACAGGTAGGTTAGGAATCGCAATCGGTGGAGATAATCCGACCTTGGGCTCCCAGAGTGAAACTTACCATGGATCACTTAACCGATTGTGTTTAGACATCGCAAACGGCGAGAGATAATCCTGCCTTGGACTCTCAGGATGATACTTACCATGTTTTATCCAACCGTATGTGTTACGAACACAGTTGATCAAAACTATTACTCCGGGGTCATTGAGAGTTCTAAAACACGTCGATCAAAATTATTACACCGGAGGCTTTGAGTTCTAAAACACAAGTGGTGAGAGATAATCAATTTTTAGTTATTGGGTGTTCTACTCCAGCTACATCTGTTGATTAAACGATATACCCAACTGCAACAAGTGAGCGCAGCAAGCGGAGCGAACGCAGTTGGGTATATCGTTTAATCAACAGATGTGGCTGGAGTAGAACACCCAATAACCACCTACTATTGTGGTCAAATGCTTGACGATCATGAATAAAAAAATGCATTTCAGACAAAACTATCTATTATCCCTTGCCTGGGTCCACATTACAGCCTAAGAGATGTCAATACCTAATGTAAAGTCTACATTAACATTACCGTGACATGAGTGTTGTGTAGATAAGAGATGTCAATACCTAATGTAAAGTCTACATTAACATTACCGTGACATGAGTGTTGTGTAGATAAGAGATGTCAATACCTAATGTAAAGTCTACATTAACATTACCGTGACATGAGTGTTGTGTAGATAAGAGATTTCAATACCTAATGTAAAGTCTACATTAACATTACCGTGACATGAGTGTTGTGTAGATAAGAAGATACTAGTAGTGTGATGCAAGTTGTTAGATCTATTTGAGGTCAATGACCTGTTTATACAACGACAAGAATGCAGATGTGTCCCCATGATACAATATTCAAGTAAAATAGCACTTTCCTGTCTCATTTACCCAAGAAAATTATTGGAAGTATCTAGTTTACTATCAACTACTTATACAACTTGTGCGCCGCGGCTACGCCCACGTTTAAAAATATCCTACGTTAACATATAGGATCCAGGTGAAAAAGTATCTTCATGTCAAATTTCATGTAAATCCGTTCAGCCGTTTTTGCGTGAAAGAGTGACAATAATCTATATTCCAACACGATATATGTATAGTAGCTGTGTTGTACTATACAGAGGTGTTCGTTATATTAGATGCAGAAGTTGGTACGGAGGGCGAGGCCAACTGGACTTGGCCAGTTTTTTAATCTATGTATGTATGTACGGGGGGAAACTCTTTAATTTTCAACTTTTTTTATTTTTTGGGTTTTTTCCCTTATTTGTGCTTATTTGTTATACCTTGCTTCTTGCCAAATTTCATGATTCTAGGTCAACGGGAAGTACCCTATAGGTTTTCGACCCAAAACCTATAGGGTACTTCCGGTTGACCTAGAATTGTCAATTATGGTTAAAAGCAAGGGCTTACAGCACAAGTAAAGGAAAAATTCTGAAAAATAAAAAAAGTGAAAATTCAGGTAAATTTTGGTACTTACAAGTTTTCGTGAAAACCTAAATTAGCATATCTTTTTATTGTGTTTACTCAGGACCTTGATTTTTATACACCTAATAGCACAGTTTTACAATCATGCAGTTGAGAATCGTCTTTGATGTTGGACGACACCGCCGCTCGAGTGGGTAGTACTTACGCTATCAGCCGCAAGTGTGCAAAGGTTTTTAAAAAAAAATCTACGTGCTGATAACATTAAGCGACAAAAATTGCCATTGACTTGATAAGTATATGATAGTAAAACTATGACTCTGGTTCACACTAGATCATTGCGACGTGATGTTAGTTTATATACCAAATATAAATGAAGCCGATAGTAATTTTTTTCAAAAAATGCTTCTTGAAGTCATTCTTTAGCTTCAACTCAATTTTACTAAATACCTATGTATGCGTAATTATTAATTTATAAAAAATAAATATTATATATTAACTACATCGTATTCATGTAATCAATGAAATCGTAAGTCCTTGTTGTATTTTGCTGTCGGAACATACATACACAGAACTAGTATCCACCAATAAAACTCGTAACTAAAACTTGCTCGCTCGTGCATTAACACGTTCACGGCGTCCCTCGTGCGATCAAAGTCAAAGTCAAAGCATTTATTCAGTATATGGGCAAATTAAAAATCCCACAAACTAAGCGAGATTGTGGGACGCGGTGCGCGCCGTCCGCCTCTCGGTAGTACCCTGCCGTTGCTCTGCACAAGTACTTTCGATTCCAAACTGTATGATTGTAAAACTGTGCTAATAAGGACTATAGACTTCAGTATCTGGTATAAATGTCAACTTGCTAGTTCCACCCTTCTTTTCCAGTGACTGGAAAAGAAGAACCGAAGACCGGGCTCAGTGGCGCATCTTGGGAGAGGCCTACGTCCAGCTGTGAACTGACACGGGCTGATGATGAGTTCCACCCGTTCTTGAGAAAATCGGTGGTGGCACGCGGACAGACAGACAAGAAAGTGATCTTATAAGGGTTCCTTTTTTACCTTTTTAGCTACGGAACCCTAAAAATATAGCAGACGCAGTCTATAGTTTTGTGAACGATCTTTTATTATTATGTTTATAGCAAACTGGTTTCTTCGGCGCAGCATCGCGTTAGAAATAGCGCCGCTTGTGGCTACTAAATGCCGAGATAATACACCACACACCACTAAGGGTCAGTTTACACCGCAACGAGGCTTTTGATTTCGCGCGGCCACAATATAATGAAAAGTACAAGTAAGCGCGGCGCACTGCGCAGCAAAACGCGCGACGCCACCAAATTATCCCAATCTTATTGTGTAGTTAATAAAGTTCAATTGTTCCCGCTGCGACGCGCGGCACTGCCTGAAGTCGCCGGACAAACTCAATTAAATGTGTATCGTTTTGTGTAGTAAATAAGGTTATTTTTTGTCTTTTTTTTTACATAGAATTGGGTAGAACTTAGGCCTAGCGCGCACCACGATTTTCTGTCGCAGAAATGCAACGTATGAGGTAGCATGTGCGCGCATATGCGACAAATAAATAGTTGCGATTTTAAAATTGTGATTTGTCCCATTTTACCGCGACAGCATTATTTTTTATATTATTAGTAGGCAGTATTACTTTTTCCGATTTTTTATAGTACGATTTTAAATTAGTATCGCAAAAAATACAATATATAATAATAGCGCCTTTTAGTGTCTCTGGATGTCCGATAAATAAATAACTCTCTTAATAAGTCGCGGTCTGAGCTGACCCTAAGGACAAAACAACTAGGAAAATATGGCGAGTTAACGCTGAGTTTTGCAAACACCGCTATATTACATCCATGGCTTTGTAGCCAAAGACAATATAAATACTACGTTATTTGTAGCTTCATAGCACATTTCATAGTCTGTCATAACTTTTATGAAGAAAATAATCAATTCTCTATGTGGATGGATATGTAAATATTTGGTGTTTGTGTGGTGTACAAAATGGTGTTTGTTCCAATGAAATTGAAAAAACTCGATTAATCTAGAAAATAAAACATAATAAGTAATATTAATATTTTTTACAACTTTTATTGAAAATTTACAGATGTTGGAGACAAGGTGTTTACAACAATTCAGGTTTCAGATGATGCAAAGTGAAGCTCTCACTCATTCAACGACCAACCACAGATTATCAGTAATTTAGGAGATAACAAATTCTGCAGGAATATCGTAGGACTACAGATGCACATATAGAAACAGATTTTTAGAATTAAGTCTTTGTTCAGAAGAAAATCTAATAAACAAATTGGATTATCTATGAGTTAAGGCAAGGAACCTTTTTCAGCGCAGTGTCATGCTTATAACATGACATGAATAACATCTCTCTGGTGAGAGCTGCTAATTAAATATGAGTCTAGAACATTCAGTACTCAGCGAATTCCATATTGACACACTGACAACTATGATTGTACACATTCTGTTCCATAAAAACAATATAAAAGATGTAATAAATTAAAGTAACAATAATGATACTCCTCGGATATAACATTAAAACAAAGCATCATAAATACATTTCAGTCTAACTACATCTCTTAAAAAATGGTCCAACGTCTCTCTGACACATACCCTATCTCTGTCCATCACAAATGAGATAAACAAGTACATACTCTAAGCATACGGGTAACATCTATGTACAGTCTAAGCTCGCCACGACTAAATGCACCGCACTTACACACACACGTAGCCGACATTTACACAATATTTACACGAATATCGTCGCACCCCGTGCGCTTCACCGTTACAACAAACTGAGGTCCAACGCGCGGGAGCGACTCCACAATGGAATAGGACGCCGGGCGGGGCGGCGTCCCAAGCACGCACACAATAAATAGTAAAGTCGATCGCGACGTCCTACCGAGGCAGCGAGTGAAGGCGCGGCGGGCGCTATCTGAGGCGGTTCGAGCGCGCGCGCGCGGCGGAGCGCAGGCGGCGCGCCGCGCCCGGGTCCACGCGCGCCACGCGCACCACGGGCTGCAGCCAGTCGCACAACCCTTGCAACGCGCGCCGCTTCTTCCGCAGCTCGCGCTCCTCGGAGCTCGACGAGCGCGACTTCCTCTCCTCCTTCTCGTCGGGCTTGGGCTCGTCGACCACCACCTTCAGGTCTATGAGCAGCTTGCCGTCCGACGAGTCCGCGTCCGTGGCGTCGTCGTCCGGCGGCGGGTCGCGATCGGGCGGCGGCGACCCCGCGTCCGTGGTGTCGTCCCGCTCGACCGGCGTCTCGTCTCGCTCGATGACCGTCTCGTCCCGCTCGACGAGCGTGTCGTCCGGCTCGGGCTCGGAGGCGGTGGTGTCCGCCGGCTCGGCCGAGGAGGCGCCGCCGCTGTCCGTGCGGCGGTCCGACTCGGTGCTGGCGGCACGCGAGCCCTTCTTCGGCCTCCTGGTCGGCCAGCCGGTGCGGTTCCTCTTGAAGCGAGCGCGGCGCGCGCGCGGGCGCTCGGCGGCGGCGCGCATCTCGTCTCGCAGCAGGTCGCAGCGGTCGCAGTCGGAGACGAGCGAGGACACGTCGGGCAGGTCGGCGCGCGCCACGGCCGGCTCGCCCTCCAGCGGCTCGTCGGAGAGGTCGTAGTCGGCGGCGTCCTCGAACACCTCTCGTAGGAAGCGGCGCAGCTCGTCGCAGCGGTCGGCGGGGTCGGCGCGCGCCGGCTCAGCCACCGTCTCCTCGGAGGCGGTGGACTTGGCGTCGTCGGGCGGCTTGCGGCGCGTCAGCAGGCCGGCCGAGCCGAGGATGGCGAGCGTGGACGCGTGCTCGCGCGGGGACTTGCGCGGGTGCGCCTCGAGCGCCTGCACGGCCGCCGTGCGCTTCCTGATCTTCTGCTTCTTCATGCCGCGCGTGCCGTACGAGCGCGAGGGGCCCGGCTTCTCCTCCCGCTTCACCAGCTCGCTCAGCGGACAGCAGTTCGGCTTCAGCGGCGGGAGTTGACCGATCTCGTACGGTAACTTCGGCGCAGACGTAGAGTACAGCGCTGAAATGGAAAATAAACATTGTTAGTCAGTGTGAAAATACTCATCAGATAATGAGGGCTTCATAACAAATGGGCGTACAGCAAAAGCGTGTTTTGTACTATCTATAGCATTAGAAAATTTAAAACGCAATTTTTGCTTGTACACCCATTTGTTATGAAGCCATATGATGAAGCAATTAACATAATGTTAAAATGTTTGAAAGGAATATTTTAAACTGGACTAAATACTAAACTATAAATATCAAGTTATGATGGCAAAATCCTAGCATCTGAAAGCTATTTCGGCGTGTGATGTATAAACCGTTAGCAGCGAAACCACGAAAATAATGTACGATGAAATTGTTCATCTAATACAATGCTTCAAAAAATCTATCTAGTTATATTCGATAGAATGTTGTGATTCAGAAAAATATTTAATTTAAGTATTCAAAGTGCATATTTATAGTGGTATACATTAATCCTTTTATTTTTTAAACATACATTATTATAACTTTAAAACTACCTAAATATAAACACATAAATAAACCTAAACAAAAACAATAATTATTTATTTTTCTTTGTTTTATTGCAGATAGGCAATTATTTGACCACTATCTCACCTGGTGGCACGTGGTCAAGTGATCGAGGGTGTAGAAGATACCTTTTCACTCTTTCTCTTTATCTATACTAATATTATAAAGAGAGAACATTTGTATTTTTGTATGTTTGTAATGATTTGGCTCAAAAACTACTGAACCGATTAAAAAAATTCTTTCACTAATACATAGAATGGACTTTCGGAATGAAAATAGGCTATATATTATCCCGTTTAAATCAAAGGTACATTCGTGGAGACCTAATTTTCAACCTAAGTCGGCAAATAAACGGTCGAAAAAACACGTTTCTTACGAACGCTGCTGAATTGAAAATAGATAGAAGAATATTTTCTATGCAAGAGTTGTACAACTTTTTAAACCAACGTTGTAACCATTTTAATCTTAAAATGTTTGTTAAAAAATATTACATAACTTCCAAGGCTATTTTCAAGTATATAGTATTAATCCTTATCCAAATAATTACGTTAATTAGCTTGGCCACATATTATAGATTAAAATTGTCCTTTACAGTATATAATTCAAATGAAAACTCTAGAAGATATCACGAATTTCACAAACACGCATCGCAAAATTAATAAAATATTTGCAGTGAAACCACAGATTAGGTCATAGTTACTGCGAAAATATTATTAAAACCTTAGCTATGCTGTAGATCCCCACCGATCACAATCAATTTGAAGTCAATATAGTATAATAATATGATCTATTGTATAAAATAATATTCATCTATATATATAATAATATAATATTTTAAACCACCCCGACTGATCTATGTATAATCTTTTCATTAAAAGCATTCCAATGACTCTAAACACGACATTTAAAATCTGAGCTGTAAGTTGGTGAGGATTTGAGTATTCTGTAGAGTCCAGGAGATGTCCCAGCATCAGGTCAATGTTCCATGTTCTTACAATATCGTTCAAGAAGAAGATTTTCGAATTGATCAGACCTATGAAAGTTGATTTCATAGCGCAATTAACTAGAAAAAAGCTGATAGTTTTAAAACGATTGAACAAATTTTCATGAATCAAAGCTAAGAACACTCTCGATGAAGACATCTATCAAACAAAAAAAAACGATCAATAATAAAAACAAAATCGGTTCATCCGGTTAGGTGCTAAGATGCTACAGACAGACACACAGATACACACTTTAAACGTATATTACCCCTACATTTTGCGTCGGGGAACGCCGTAAGGTTACGGCGGCAGATGTTCTCCTTGGTGGTAAGCTACTTTTTGGTAGCTTTAATGATTCCACTACCACTGTACGAAAACTCATGATTCATGAATGCACATAAAACTTTCATTGGTATTCATATAGCTAGGATTAGAACCAATGACCGTCGGGTCAGAATCAGGGTAACTATCATTTACGCCAAAGGGCCGTTCAATATCACTACGTAAGTATTATAAAACAAAGTCTATCACTGCGTCTGTCTGTCTGTTCGCAATAATCTCAATAGCTACTGAACGGATTATCCTGCGGTTTTCACCAATAGCCAGAGTGTTCATGAGGTAGGTTTAGGTGCATAATTTGTTAAGGTTTTGTGTAAATTGGTTGAAATATGACGATTATTGTTAAATATGTTCATATTTTATATTTGATGCAACAAACTGATGCAAATTTTGTAGGCATATGTTCTACCCGTGCGAAGCCGGGGCGGGCTGCTAGTTATATAGCTTATAGTTATAAATACTTTTATCGCCTTTGTCATGTAAATAAAAAAGTATATTAAGAATTTGGAAAAGCTCTAGAATTAGATGATATGTTTATGATATATATTCAAGATGCTGGATTGAAAAGGACAGGACATAAATATCAATGGCGAATATTTAGCTGAGACTTTGTACAAAAACACATGTGTACTTTGTGTTTCAATTCTGAGTCTAGATACCCAATGGGTAATTTTTCGTGTATTGCGTAGCATGGTAGTCCAAACAAATAATGATTTATTATTTAAATTTAAACTTTTGTGGTCTATACAGTCACTTAAGTAGTAAGTCATATCGATCAACATCATTGACCTTAACAAGGATCTAAGAGACGTTTACCTAGGGGGTCATACTTACTATAAAAACTTAAGAAACACAGGTGAAGCCACGGGTAGAATAATAATAAATACATTAAAATTATATATTTTAATTAGTCTCCATAAAATTAAACTCAGTGTAGTTCTTGTTTTTTGAGTACAGCCCATAAATACGTGACATAGTGCTAGCCTCTAATTCGTATGAAACATATCAGTTCCATCAATGAACAGTTATGCCGAGGCATGCGCGCAGACAGAAAGTGAAGTAGAGTGTTTAAGTAAAACTCACCAAAATATCTGGGCACGTTCCTGGCGAGCACCCTGTCCTGGTCCTGTCTGGTGAAGGACTCGTACCAGGGCTCGCTGCGCGGCACGCACTCGAACGCGAACTCCAGCTGCTCCACCGCCGGGGAGTACTTGAGCCGCCCGTCCTCCCACACCATGCAGCGCTCCGCCGCCGAGCGCAGCGGGCTGGCCGGCGGGGCCTCCGCGCCCGCGGTTGGCGGCGGCGAGGGCGCCGGCGCCGGCTCGACGGCCGGCGGCGAGGGCTCCACCGGCAGCTCGAGGGCTAGCGTCTTGCAGGGCGCGCGGCGCGGCCGCTTGGCGACGGGCGGCGCGCGTCGCTTGCGGCGCCGCGGGTCCTCCGGCCAGCCGTCCTCCTCCGACGACTCCTCCTTGAGCGCGAGCGGGCGCGCCAGCCGCCGCCGCTCCGCGGAGGGCGGCTCGGGCGCGGGCTCGGGCTCCGGCGCGGGGCTCCGGCGGCGCGACACCAGCGCCCGCTCGTCCTCCTCGTCCGAGGACGTGGAGCTGGTGGAGCTGGCGCGCTTCGGGAACATGAACTGCTCCGCCTCGTCGCTGAGCACCGACAGCTCGGAGCGCCGCACCTTGCGGAACTTCACCACCAGCGGCTCGGCGCCGTCGCCCGGCGGCGGGGACTCCCTGCGCCGGGCGAAGCCCCCGCCGGAGCGCAGCTTGGTGCCGACGCCGACCACCTTGTAATACAGGCGAGTGTCGCGCGTGCCGTTGCGGCGCGGGCTGTGTCCGCCGAGCGCGGAGTCCGGGGACTGCGAGGGCGCGCGCGCGGCGTCGCCGTTGCAGAGGCGGCGCTGCGAGCGACGCTCGCCGTTGAGCGGCGCCGCCTTGTCGAGGAAGCCGTCGACGTCTCCGCCGGCCGCGATGAGGTCGTCGAGCGCGAGGAAATTCCCGCGGTCGCGCACGAAGGCCGCGTGGTGCGCGGACCGCCGGTGCAGCGCCGCGTCCGCGTACTCCGCGTTGCACATCTCGCAGTAGCCGCCCTTCGGCTCCTTCTCCTCTCTGTCCTTGACGCGCGGCCGGCTCTTCCTGGTCATCCTGCAACACGCGGCCCGTGAGACGACGCTCGAGTGGGACCGAGCCCGCCCCGCCCTACACTGGTGGACTACTACTCACTTGTGTGCGACGAGCCTCCGTCCGGCAGCGGGGACTCTCTCGGGCGTCTCGTTTATCTTCTCCCTCTTGTCTTTAGGCGGGTCGGGGTCTAGCGATATCGCCGGCCATTCGTCGAACTCCTTGTACACGGGCCGGCACGGCCTGAAATCGATCGAACCTTGTAGATCACGAAGCGCTCCGAACGAAACGGGAAGCGCATTTATAAATTGGTTCCATACTTGTCCAAAAACTCAATCTTGATAAAGTGTTTAGTGAAGAGTCTGACATGCGATTTACGGGACGCCGCGAAGAATGTGTTATCCAATAGACTTATAGCCTGAAAGATTAATAAATATTTTGTAAAATATATAGATGAGAGCGAGGCGGGCCGCCGGTGTTAGTGGAGAGACGGAAAATTAGATCAGTGCGAAGTGCATGCGACGACTCGAGTCAGCGTAACCGCGTCGGTTGCGACATCACCGCAGCGAGCGTTTGTTAACAAGCGAATCGCTTCTGTATGTACTTTACATATTTCATAGCTGCATCGATACGAACGGGAGCCGTGCGACAAGTATTTGAAGCACAATACGAGACATTGACATCATTTGAATAACAAAACATTGTTTCATAAACAGCAACTAGACTGCTGCAGTTCATATGCAGTGATGCCTGTATCATTCTAGGAGATTCTACCTACCGAGACAAATAAGGTGTTAACACAATTAAATAATATTGTTCATCCATGTTTGATTTTATTACACTGATACTTTGAATAGGTAGTTATAATGCATGCTTCAGCAAATTTTAGTAAGTACAATAACATTTCTTAAATATTTGCATCATGCAATTTCTGTACAAACGCAAAAAATCTTATTTGACAAAATATACACGTATGTTCATTTGCTTCCGATTTAAAATGAATTTGCAACAATTTTTAAATGCGAGTTGAATTTGTGAAAATGTTACAATGAGATCAATGTGGTACAAAGAGTGTGTTTTAAATTATGTCCATCCAAAGGTTCTCTGGAAGAGATGCAGTTCATGCAATAAGACTCATTGTAACTACTTTAGCTAATTATCTCAAGAATTTGTTCACATATTGGTTTCTCTAAACTGGTGTCCAGTAAAGAGTTTTTCTATCCTATTCTACATATTTGGATTTCAAAAAATGTATGCGAACATATGCTATGTCAAGTAAATTATTTTTGTTGCATTAACACTTTGAGTGCGGCACTTTTTCGCATATTTTTTAATTATTTTTTTTCGTAGCTGTGGCATCAAATAAAAACTAAAATCCAACAACAGAAGGTCACACGCACCCCTTGTGAAAAAATTAATTTAAAATAAACATGTATTATTTTTTTTTTATTTTTATTTTACTTCCGATACCAAAAATCGAAAAAACGCACGGTGTGTGTTTTCAGTAGCGAACGAGTTAAGGCTGATCTTGCATTTATTTCGCAACACTATCCAAGATAGATAATTTTTTTAGTTTCACAACACATTATACCATTCTATTTCTGCCCTAGATTTTCTCGCTAATTAAGACTTTAACATAGGATACCTCGGACTCCAGGTATGCTCCTAGACTAGTCATCTTCTCTTATCTTAAATACTTCATTTCATAGATATGTTTTGCAATAAACTCAATACAACTTTGATATTTATATAAATGTATTGCACTTTTTTTTATATCTTATCGGCTAGCGTTAGACCACTATCTCGCCTGTTTGTAAGCGATGATGTGGTCGAAGATGATGAACACGCTAGGTCTAGAACATTCTGACACGCAAGGACTGTGTGCTGCTGAAATACCATATGGTTACGGTAACACTTACATTTTACAATTCATGTCATATATAAACATCGAAAAATGACATAATCCTTTCTACGGCAGAGTTGACTATACTGCTCTATATTCTGTCGAAGGTTGTTTCAAGATGTCTTTCAAGTTCCTATAATATTACAATTATACCAACTATTTCATTTTACAGCTGCTTACTTCCTACTACAGTGACATATTACCCTCGCCACAAATACAGCAACATACTAGTATTACCTATCCCTGATTAAAGTGACTTAAGCTTGTCTACATCTAAAGCGACAGTACTCTACATTCACCGTGCTACATTGTTAAGAATTACAGTGACATATTACCAACTATATCATTTTAGTGACATAACCCACTCTACAGCTAAATTAACAGATTATCAACTCCACAATTATAGTAATATACCTACGAATAAATCATAAGTCAGGAAACTGCATTATAAAAATTACCCAACAAAAGTTGTGTCCAAGCAGGCTGGGTTAAAAGTCGTGTCCAGCGCGTCATTAGTCAGACATTTGTCTTGTTTGACTCAACTGTCATAACAGACATTGCAGCACATGCACGAACCAATCCTTGCTTTCGTTCTGAATTTAAATGAATCCTCAAGCCAATCATTTGTAACTTCGAAAGTGATTCTTATTTTGTATCTATGTCGTTTTGGTTTAAAGGAGGGCGGGCCACTTTTTGTGTGAAATTTGTTCTGAATTAGAGTTCCTGACTTATGATTTATTCGTAGTGATATACTCATATCTACTCCATAATAAAAGTGAGATAACCCAGTGTACAGCTACGGTGACATATTATACCTCCACAATGACAGTACCCCATTACCTGGTCCAGAGCGAGTGACATTTACCTTCTGGACAGTAAGGGTGACGTATTTGTGGTTAGTAGTGGGGGGCGGCTGAGGGTGTTGGCGCACCCTATCGAGCATGGCATCGGCGCGGCGCCCCTCACGGCGCGCGCATCGCGGCGGCTGCGGAGCGCCCGTCCGCGCGCCGCCGCTCCGTATCACGTGGGATACTCGGGAAGTTAGGAATACTTCCTGTTGCTGAAAATTATAGTTACTGTTATCTTCCGCACCGTTCTACATATTTATACAAAATTTAGTTTAGTGTTAATTTAGTATTTATTTCAATTAGGCCATTCTAGGCCTAGCATATTCACTATCTCTGACCACATCATCGCTTACCATTAGGCAAGATAGTGGTCAAACACTGGCTTAACAGATTAAAATAATAAAACAAGCAATATTACAATTAAACTATTTTTATTTACTTCCAAGTCCTATTTTTACATCTTTTTTCGACAAATTTTGTATGATTTAATTAAATGCTGTAGTGAGGTATTGGGGCAAATCTGACTCACACTAGTACAGTATATTTTTATATCTGCTTAGCTAGCGTTAGACCATTATCTCGCCTGGTGATAAGCAATGATGTGGTCGAAGATGGTTTACACACTAGGCCTAGAATGGTATAACGAATTAGTCTTGAATATAAAAATTATATGATTGTTGAATGTATGGATTAATAATTTTGTAGAATGGCACAAATTCTCACACCTCAATAAAGTCTCTCTACTGAGCTAACTTAATTTAAGCCTCTTTTTCTCCAAGTACTGGAAGAGACTGCTTTTCGACAGACTTCCAAAAAGGAGGAGGTTCTCAATTTGTCTGTATGTATGTAATGCGATTACTCCGTCAGTTGTGAACCGACTTGAATTCTAAAAAAAAATTTTTTATAGTGTACATTTCTTAGGTGGTCCCATTGTAGTTTCATCGAGATCTGATAAGTATCTCCAGAGATATGATGATAAACTTGCAACTGAAACTGACTTGCGCCCTTAGGATGTCGGTTGTTTTAGATTTTAAACTATCTTAATTATAACAATTAGTGTAACTTTTGTAGGTAGATACTATGATTTTTACTTGTGTATCTACAGTCAAGAATGTTATATTAAAAGTTTGTAATTTTTTTAAGAGGATAAAATAAATAACCGTATATTATATTAATTTACAGTTTTACTTCGTATGTAAGGTTTCATTCAATTTATACAATGGTTGTACTAAAAGATATTTAAATAAGTGAGAAAGTTAATTGTACCAATGTTTATTTTATTAATTAGTGATAATAATAGTTAATGGTGACAAGATTTGACTCATTATATATTAATAATCATGAACATATGGTTACATACAAGATTTGTGTAAGAGACTATGGTTAGAACTGATACCTAACAATTAACATACAAAATGAACTGTGTAATATACCTATAAATAATATGTGTATAAATATATAATATATACACTGTATTAGTGTAATATTAATTACTTAAATAATAAGGAAAACTAAATTATATATCAATGATGATTACATTTTTATAATTTTATATAAAGAAGCAGTGTTGAATTACAGATGTAATTTGATTTGTAAATTGTTTAGTTTGCATAGTTGTGTGATCAATAATTTATTACTTGAAATTACTGCAATAGCAGTACATAATAATATCAGTATTCATGCAATTTTGTATCCATACAATAAATATTTATCAATATGAACTGGAAAATTATATCACTGTCCAAAGTTGCCAGTACGAAAAATGATTTGATAAGTTGATAACAACCTTGGCAACTCTGATAAGAATACCAGCAATCAAACCGATATTGGCGGCAGTTTTAATTTATTCAGTGGAACGAAATGTGAAAGTGTGCAGTGCAGTGAAGAGTGGCACGACCCGATATGTACGTGTTGCAATGACGCGGGCGCTAATGCCGAGTGAGCACGTTTGGTCAGAGGGCATTCACGGCGCGCCGCCAGTTATCGAGCGCAAACACGGCGACACAATGTAACGGGGCGGCGGCGAGCGAACGACGGCCCGCGCGGAGAACGCGGCCCATCATGGAGTGTTCCTTGAAATACGGCCGCACGCCGAGCGACGCCGGCTCCCGACATCGCGCCCTCCACGAATCGCGCCAACCGTCCCGCGCAAAAAAATAACACACCGCACCGACACGACCCAAACTCACCCTTAAGACGTTAGCCCTAAGAACGACATCCCCTTGCCGCCTGAGAAACAATATCAACTGTCAAAAATTAAGCGAACACACGCGTAACCCGTAGGAAACACGATTCAAACGACTTGTAAAATGGATGCAGTGCAACGCAGCGCGAGAGAACGCGGCGCGCGGCCTCGGCCCGCTGCATTTCGCTCTGTGGCGGCGTGTCCGACGCGACCGTACAAAAGATGACCTAAAATTGAACTCGAGCTACGCGCTCGATTCGATCATACGAATGTTTTTGTACTGTTTTTTAAACGATTCTGACATGATCACAATATCAGTTTGCACGTGTGGTTATTGAACATCATATATACTTACGCAAAAGCCGTTCGCGAGGCCCCCGTACTCTACTTATCACAAAAATAAGTAACTATATACTAGTCACCGAGACGACCACTTCGTCACTTTTGGATTTCCACCAATTGCAAACTTTATGGCGTCCGTGATGTTTTGTTTTATTAACGAAGCTAGAGAAGATAGTTAAATGCTCCTTTGCTAACACTTTTCTGGCTTTTTAACACACATTTAGCTGCTATAATCGTAATAGTAACAACAAACACAAATCTGTCACACACAAGATGGAGATATTTCATGTTAGTTCATGTTTTGCTCACTAGAGACGCTGTTGTCAAATCACAAAGTGGAAGGGGGAACGATTTCATTGGTCCGAATTGTCCAAAATGGAAACACGTTCCGTTTCACCGAATAGATATAGTAGGTTTATATTTTTGTAAAACACGCAATTACATAAATAAATATCTTTGTTTATTAATAAGCTAGAAAAATAAAACACCACCTACAACACAATAAAAAATAAGAACATTATTGAATGATAATTGATTAGTAATTGAGGAGTATATAAAAAATAAAATGTTGCAGAACGAAACGTTATTAATACAGCCAAAAGATAATAGACATTTTTAACCACGAAAATAGCTTGTCCTTGCAGTTACTTAATTTAGTTACTTGATAATTAAAATAATACATAATAAAAATCTATGTAGGTACTACGTAGCAGGTGTAAGGTACATTTAGATAAAATTATTGTATGATTAGATTTTTGAAACGTTGTTAATTTTGGCGGCAAAATACCACACTTACCAAACCAATATCTTGAATTCGTCGTGATATTGACCTAGCAAGCCCATGGTCTTGAATATCCAAGTAAAAACAGAAATTTCTGCGCACTGTAACAGATGAAAATAGTTATAAATATGACCAAATTCCTGATAAACCATCAATAAATGGGTCACATTGACACTGACGCAAACGCACCTCGATTATATTTTTCATCTAAATTCAGAGTAGATACCATTTTTATCACTATTAAGCTTAGCCACCAACTGAAACAAAACAGGTGATCTTGATATTGTTTAATTTAACACATATTAGACAGGAATTACATGTGATTAGCTTAATTAATTAAATTATTTTTAATAAAAACTACGTGCAAATTGCATTTCGTAAAAATACGTTTTCAAATGTCAAACAAAACGTCAATGAATGACAGATAGACAGCTGAGTGCAATAGACAAATGCTCATCCTTGATCTATGGTGAAAATCGATAACGAAATCGATATATTATTTTTTATAATACTGATCGATTTTCATCTTGCCACTGGTGTGATCAACTGATCACAGATTACTATAATATGTATGGTATGATTCAGGTGATTCTAACAAAATCAAATTACGTTGTTTTCTGATTTTGTTATGTATAAACGATTTTTACAGTTTATTGCATCCATAGACAGCCTTAGAGGTAGACTGATCCCTGGGTGGTGCTTGGTGGTGCTAAATCGGTGACCAACTGACTATTGGTGGAAAGCATCAACCGTGGCCTAACCACCTAACGGAGAATGACATGTCACCAATTAGTCCGCAGAATATGTCCGCCGTATAGAATGGAAGACGGGTTGAGAAAGTGCGCTCTGTGGATTAGACAAAAAGTCACTAATTGTCCATCGCCTCGCAGTGTCGTTATTCAAGCACGATGCCGTATTTCAATCGCGTAAAATATGTTCCTTTTCTACGTCCAAAGAGTTGCTGAAAGTCTAGAAGAGAGAAACTGATTTAGGAATAAGAAATGGTGAGCCATTAACTTAAGTAAGGTAAAGGATATGTGCTGTAGATTGCTATCATTTGTAACAGAATCGAGACCATTATACAGTCGATACTACTGTTGGTAGGTACATTATATTTTAGGTCGGTGTCGGCGTCAAAAACCGTTATAGCGCGGCATCGGCTACATTATGGGCTACATGGCCGTTTATATATCATTTTATTGATTGCACAACCCCGACGCACGTTTATACCTAGTACGGATATGTATGTTGCTGCGATCGGAGTGATCGGACGGCAACGTTGAACGTACCTAGGCATTCGTAGATAGGTGTAGAGCCGCGCCCCGCTTCCAGGGTTACCAGATAATAATTGAAAAATACGCTATCTATCGTACTAGTCTGCTGAATTGGCTACACTTTTTTTTTAATATGGTGGCACGAGATCTGTGCTACGTACGTAGAAGAACAGTGGTAGGTACATTCTTAGAGTTTGGCGCTACCATCCACATAAAATTCTGTAAGTTATTTATTTATTTATTCATTAACAATACTTTAAAATATAACAAATACTCAAACCTTAAGCGTAATATTTAATACTTACAATATACTTAGGTATTTACATAATTTATAAATATAAAACATAGTAAAAAATATAAATCAAAACATTAACAAAAAAAATGTATTAATTAAAAAGCTATGTATTAATTACCGCATTTTGCATAATTTTAGAAAATGTTTCTGATTAATTTAAGATCGTTTAAATGACTTACAAAACCGACTTTAAATTGCTACGCTAATCATTTTCAGTAGTAAGTTCAAGGTTATTCAATTTATGTCTGGATATCTCTTGAGATACTCATCAGGTATCGATGAATTTACAATGGGGCCATTTCATGAGTATATTCTTTCTATTAAGTATATTTATTATATGTCTGTTTACCAGTGTCGGAGACTTAAGGGGAGTGAACTGTGAAATATGGTATTTTATATCGACAAATCACTATCCCAATTTTATCTTCCCCCTCTATAATAAATGGCAGCCATTGTGTTTTTTTTACCTCAAAGCTCGGGCGCCTGTACTGTTTTAATCATTGCTATTTGCTATCGATGTAGACGTCGGAAGACAAAAGATGTCTCATTTGAAAGCTAACAATGTGGACAATCAAGTAATGATTTCTTTTATTCAATATCTTTCCTATAGAAGAACAAAAAAGGATTTAACAAAAATCAATATACATATCTATGTTTTTAGTTTTTATCTTTTTCATGAAAACTAGTCGGTCAAACTTTTTTTTAGTTGTCTGGTCATAATACAGGATATCTTCTTTAAAATAAATCTTACATCTAAGCCCTCAGTAAGATAGTTTAGAAGTTATGTTGATTAAAACAAGTTAGTGTTTCTAACCCCAGTGTGGGAAAAAATAAATAAAACTAAGTAAATCGAATCTAAGTATCGTTTATTTATTAATATTAAACAAATTTCTGGTAATATCATCAGGTAATAATCACTGGTACACAGGCATTGTATAAAAATTTGAAAACAAAAAATCGACATCAATACAGAGAAACCGGTGAACATACATAAAAAAAACATACAAACAAACTGAGCACCTCCTCTTTTTTAAAAGAGGCAATGAAGTTTAATTCTGCTGCACCTCAAAATGAATGATGTTCTTAATTCTAAATGTTTTCATTACGCATGCAGCCTAAAATTCCACTAGGAAATCCTAGAAAAAAATCACCATTTTTTCAGTCAATACATTAGCCGGTGACCTAAAACCTATTCTAGACAGATGCAATCCAGCGATCCTACCAAGGTGACCTTGGTGGGAACTAAGTTTCAATCCACGGATTGTTTTTTGGCTACACGGATCTAATCCACGCGCCAACACACTAGCAAATCAGTCGTAAGTCGTCTTCTGGCATGAAATCACGTTGTACTGTAGAAATGGATCCTATTTTGTCCAAATTTCAAAAGATGGGCCTTGCTTTACGAAAAACAAAAAAAAAGAGAATATGGATGAAGCGTTTGAAGCATACGTGCGCAGCCGCTGCCAGACACAGCGCGACTGTCTTAAGCCGCATCCGCACTCGCACACGAACCACCAGCGCGAATCGCGGATAGAGATAGCGAGATAGCGTTTCGCGCCTGCAAGCCCTTTGTCGCGGGCAAAAAACCGACAACTTTCGGGGAACGAGCCGCGAAGCGCGAAGAATATGCGAATCAGATCCACACTCATGCTTCGCGGATGCTTCGCGCCTTCGCGCGCGAATCGCGTGCGACTGCGGATGCGGCTTTAGGTAGGATGGATGTAATCTGCCAGCCACACGGATTCTATCCGCGTGCTCCTGTAGGGTGTGACTACATGTTTAGGTTATAAACATGTGTACGAAAGAATGTGACATTTCGATGTAGCACGCACTATGTGCTAATGTTTAGTATATAAGATAAGTATCTTTAAGTATTTGAGTCAATATAGATTTATCATTATGTAAGGAGTAGGTATACGTTGTTTCTCTTACCCTGGTCCCCCAGTAGTAGACCACACTACGACTACTACACTCCAACCGCTGATGGGAACTCGCGCCCGTACACCAAGAACGTTGAAGGTCAAATCAAAATTTGGATTACATCTGCAGTCTAGACGGATTGAAACATGCAAGGTCACATTTGATGGATTGCTGGATTACAATCGTTTAGAATAGGCTTAAATTCGGAGTTGCAAAATAAACGGGTCAGGGCCGGTAGTCTACATGCATAGCGATTAGTTTCGAGCGATAATCGTCGATACGAAAAGAGATGCAGATAACAACTGTCTAGCTGCATCTCATTCTAGCAGACGTTTGCGACCCCAGGAACAAAATGACCAAGTGTTACTAGATTTATGAGAAATCTGCAATTATAGCCGAGTCAGGCTATTTTAACCAAAAACACTTTTTATTCACTTATTATTTTTTACTTTTTATCATCATCATCATCAGCCTGTATCAGTCCACTGCTGGACATAGGCCTCTCCAAAGATGCGCCACTGAGCCCGATCTTCGGCTCTTCTCTTCCAGTCACTGCCCACCGCTTTGCGTATGTCGTCGCTCCACCTGGTCACAGGACGTCCTACGCTACGTTTGCCGATTCGCGGTCTCCACTCTAGGACAAGTCTGCCCCAACGGTTATCAGTCCTGCGGCAGATATGACCAGCCCACTGCCACTTCAGCTTGCTAATCCGTTGAGCTATGTCGATAACTTTAGTTCCCTGGCGAATTACTTCGTTCCGGATTCGATCCCGCAGAGAAATACCGAGCATAGCTCTCTCCATAGCTCGCTGAGCGACTTTAAACTGGTGGACCAGTCGGACTGTGAGTGTCCACGTCTCGGCTCCGTATGTCATCACAGGTAGGACGCACTGGTTAAAGACTTTTGTCTTTAGACACTGTGGTATAGGCGACGAGAAGACTCGACGGAGTTTTCCGAATGCTGCCCAGCCCAGCTGAATTCTTCTCTGGATTTCCTTCTCGAAGTTATGTTTGCCTAGTTGGAGCGTTTGCCCTAGGTAAACATACTTAGTGACAACTTCGAGTGGGATTCCATCTACGGCAATCGGTTCCGGAACAACGTGCTCGTTGTACATGACTTTGGTTTTGTCCAAATTCATCCGGAGACCGATGCTACGAGAAGAATCAGCTAGGCCATTCAACATCCTTTGTAGGTCCTGCAGCGTCTCTCCCATAATGACGATGTCATCTGCGAATCGTAAGTGAGAGATGTACCTGCCGTTGATGTTAATGCCACGATCTTTCCAGTCCAGCGTCTCAAACATATCCTCCAAGGCGTTAGTGAACAGTTTCGGGGATATGACGTCCCCCTGTCTCACTCCTCGACGCAGGTGGATGTTTAGTTCGCTGGTTCTGTACTTGTACAGTCATCGTTGCGGCATTATATAGACATCTCATCACTTCGATATATCGCCAGTCGACTTGGCAACGCTGCAAGGACTCGAGAACAGACCAGGTTTCGATTGAGTCAAAGGCCTTCTCATAGTCCACAAATGCTAAGCACAGGGGCCGATTATACTCTTCGGTTTCGATTATACGGTTCGTGATGACCCTTGAAAACAGCTTGTAGACATGGCTCAGAAGCGAAATCGGGCGATAGTTTTTCAATAGGGTTTTGTCTCCTTTTTTGAAAAACAAAACCACCATGCTTCTGTTCCATGCCTGTGGAGTTCTCCCAGTAAAAAGAACGGAATTAAATAGCTGCTGAAGCTGTTGAACTGCTGGAGCTCCTCCGGCTTTTAAAAGCTCCGTTGTGATTCCGTCTTCTCCTGGGGCTTTTCCATTTTTGAGTTGTTTAAGGGCCATCACGATTTCGTCTCGGCTAATTTCGGGCAGATCTTCTGTGAAGTGGCGGGTTAAGGTGGCTCTAGAATCCTCAGTATCGGGTTCGGGCCTTGAAGCATGCGATACGTAGAGCTTGCCGTAGAAGTCTTCAACTTCCGACAGAATCTCCGGCTTGGATGCGCCGACGTTCCCCGTTGACGTTGTCAGCTTTGTGAGGTGGCTTCTACCCAGAGGCTGGACGAACACTTTCGACCCCCGATTCTGCTCAATTGATTCTTTAATCAAGAGCGTGTTAGAGGATCGGAGGTCGCGTCGTACCAGCTTCTTTATGGATTTGTTGCGCACCAGGTTAGTTGACAAAGCTGACAAAGGGTCTGTTCGTCTCTCTTCCATTAGCCGAAGTGTTTCTGCCGAGAGTTTGGACTTTTTGCCCGTACGCTTGCTCTCGCAAAACTTCGTCCCTTCATCCCTGAGGATTTCCACCACTTCTTCGAGTTTCTGGTCTACGTCATCTGTGGTTTCCAAGGCAGCGAATCGATTTTCCAATTTTAATTGGAATGTTTCGGACCCAACAACGGTTTGGAGTAGGTTCGGACGGAGCGTAGACTTCATCAATCCGAATCTCTCGGCTTTAAAGTCGATATCCAGAGTGCCTCGTACAAGTCGGTGATCACTTCCAGTATTAAACCTAGTGATCACTGAGACGTCTCTGAATATGCGCCGTTTGTCCGTAATGATGAAGTCTATCTCGTTTTTAGTCACAAAGTCGGGGCTTTGCCACGTCCATTTCCTTTGGGGCTGTTTCTTGATGAACGAGTTCATCAAGAAAAGCCCCTCTCTCTCGAGGAAATTGACGAGCATTTGTCCCCTGTGATTCCTACTCCCAAATCCGTGTGGTCCTATAGACGATTCGCCGCAAGTTTGTACTCCCACTTTGGCGTTAAAGTCTCCCATGACAACGTTGTAGTGAGCCTTGGAGGTGGTGTGTAAAGCTCTGGAGATATCTTCATACATGCTCTCCACCTCATCATCCAAGTGTGTCGAGGTCGGTGCGTAGACCTGGATAACCTTGAGGCTATACCTCTTGGTTAACTTAATTATGAGGTACGCTACCCTGGTCGACACACTGGAGATTTCTACAACGTCGTCACTGAGAACCTTGTTGACCAGAAACCCGACGCCGCCTTGGGATGGCTGATCTCCTTCTCTGTAGTACATAAGATGGCCTGATTCTAAGGTTATGGTGTCCTCTCCCTGTCTTCGGACTTCACATAACCCCAGAATGTGCCATCTTATGTGTTTCAGCTCCTCCTCTAGCTGCGCCAGATGATCGTCCAGCCGAATAGTGCGTCCATTGTACGTTGCGAGGTTGCAGTTTGTTCTGGCGGCCTACCGTAACCCGGGGATTCTTAGTACCCCTTGCCCTGCCGTTACCGTGACCGCCGCCGTGGTCAGGAATAGCAGGGCGGCCGGGAACTGGGGGCCGCGGCTTAATGTGACTATCCATTTTGGTTTCATCCCTTGGGAGGGATATGCCCTAATCGCCATGCTGGGCAGGCGTGTTGGCGATCGCAGGACGTAGCTTCTCGCACCGGTGACGCTGCTGCCCGTCACCGGCCTGTAGAATTTGGCTACGCCATAGATATGAAATGGTTATACCGCCATTTGTCGGTCGCCAGAGCCCCGTCTGTTGGTCAGCAGGATGCACCATGGGCAGGTGAGGTTGGCTGGGAGCACCGAGGTCGTATTTGTGCTCCCTTACATCCCAATTTACTTTTTAATTACTTTTTATATCATAGCAGAATTCTCATAAATCTAGTAACACTGGCCATTTCGCTCCCGACCTATTTATTTTGTAACTCCGAATTTAGGTCACCGGCTGATGTATTGACTGCCTGCTGTTGGACCCTTTCGTTCCGCATAAAGTGTTTGCAGCTTGTGAATAAACTAGGTCTATTCACAGAATTTTATTACATACTACGTACAATCACGCCCTTACCCCGTTGGGTTAAAAAAAAATCACTCAAGGGAATGAAGCGAGGCTTTAAAGTTTGTATGGAGAAACAAGATTAAATAGTCTTTTTGATTCGTGTTTCAGGATTTTCGAAATTCCACCCCAAACAGAGTGAAATGAAATAGGGTAAAAAAGTCTGGAAGCAATGATTTTTTTAGGTTTTATAAATATGAACCCCTTTTGTACATTGTTACACACAATCCAAAATTTCATCGTACCGACGGGATTCGAACCCGGGCCCTCTGGGAAATGCACTGACGCTGTAACCAATTAAGCCACAGTACGAATGACATAAAATATGAATCCCTATTTCCCTTGGTCACGCCATAATTTGAAAACGGGTGGACGGGGTGGAAAATCGGCCATGATATATTATATATTTACAGACTAGATGGCGTTTAAATAGTTGGTAAGAGTGCCATCTTGTGCTACATAGACAGACATATTATAATGTTTCCAATACTCAACGATAGAGGTCTGGCCTAGGCGACTTTTTAGAGTATGTACTATTATTTATTCTGTGCTTAGAGTAAACTAGGTCTAGCCTGTTATCATCACGTATCAACAAGTGAGATAGTGTGTTCAATCGCTAGCCTTTACAACAAATATAATCTAAAATAATTTGCAATGACCTTTGTTTTAATACATAATATTTTCGGTAAAAATAATAAACAAACATCATCCAAAATATGAATGTGTTCGCGTCAAAAGCCATCTAGCGAATGATGAGAAACATTTTTTTTTAAATGGTCTTTTTTATTCGCAACTTCACACAAGTATTTTGTTTCTTTGAAGTGTTTCACACTTTATATTTTTGTAAATTGTTAAACACAATCCAAAATTTCATCGTACCGACGGGACTTAAACCCTATTGTGTTTAACAATTTACAAAAATATAAAGTGTGAAACACTTCAAAGAAACAAAATATTTGATTTACGCAGTGCAACATCTCTCGTCGGATTTGAAAACTGTAATGATTTCTTCCGAATGATTAACTTACGTAATAAGTAGTCATAGATGGCGCCACCAATGCATAATTGGGTTAACAAATGCAATCCACTAATTTCGTCGTAACGATACTTCGCACCGTGGCTTAATTGGCAAAAGCACCGGAACATGTTATTCCGGAGGTTGCGGGTTTAAGTCCCGTCGGTACGATGAAATTTTGGATTGTGTTTAACAATTTACAAAAATATAAAGTGTGAAACACTTCAAAGAAACAAAATATTTGATTTACGCAGTGCAACATCTCTCGTCGGATTTGAAAACTGTAATGATTTCTTCCGAATGATTAACTTACGTAATAAGTAGTCATAGATGGCGCCACCAATGCATAATTGGGTTAACAAATGCAATCCACTAATTTCGTCGTAACGATACTTCGCACCGTGGCTTAATTGGCAAAAGCACCGGAACATGTTATTCCGGAGGTTGCGGGTTTAAGTCCCGTCGGTACGATGAAATTTTGGATTGTGTTTAACAATTTACAAAAATATAAAGTGTGAAACACTTCAAAGAAACAAAATATTTGATTTACGCAGTGCAACATCTCTCGTCGGATTTGAAAACTGTAATGATTTCTTCCGAATGATTAACTTACGTAATAAGTAGTCATAGATGGCGCCACCAATGCATAATTGGGTTAACAAATGCAATCCACTAATTTCGTCGTAACGATACTTCGCACCGTGGCTTAATTGGCAAAAGCACCGGAACATGTTATTCCGGAGGTTGCGGGTTTAAGTCCCGTCGGTACGATGAAATTTTGGATTGTGTTTAACAATTCACACAAGTACTTCTTTAAATACATAGTGTGCGTTTCAGGCTTTTTCGTAATTTCATCCCTCACATTATCAGCCAATTTCCGTCCACTGCTGGACATAGGCCCCTCCCATGGCACGCCACTGAGCTCGATCTTCAGCTATTCGTTTCCAACCGCTGCCAGCCAGCTTGCGTATATCATCACTCCACCTAGCTGGAGAGCGTCCTACACGACATTTGCCGAGCCGTGGTCTCCACTCTAGAACTTGTCTACCCCAACGGTTATCGGTTCTACGAAAGATGTGACTAGCCCCCTGCCATTTCAACTTGCTAATCCTTTGAGCTATGTCGATAGCTTTAGTTCTTTGACGGATGACTTTTTTATAACAGAAACAGCTCAAGAAGCCGCTTATCGTGCTTGTCAACTCCATTGGCGATCCGATCGTTGGCGAGCAAAGCAGTGTACTCTACTCGCATCGATGGTGAAGTTTTTTTCACGGCGGACTTAGAATTTCAAGCATGCACAAAGAGCCAGCGAGCAAATCCGCCGATTTTAAGTCCGCAGACTTTTAAGTCCTCCATTAGCGGTTTAGACTTTAGACTCGTGAGTTCCTTGGCGTACTGGCAGTTTTACTCGTCGATGGATCACTCACCGACTATTGGTTTTGTAGCAGGTGGGTATAATATATTTTAGTTGTCAAGCACTTGATTTTTAATAAAAAAAACTGTTATAAATCCAGGAATTTCAGAAAAGAAATAAAACAACGAACCCCGCTTACAATAAACTTATATTTAAATAAAATTTAAATTACATATTACAATTTTACATTACATACATTTAATATACATAGCCACTTTGTAAAATATCTAACATTATATTTAACATATAATATAAATATAACAATGAGAGTCGGCGAACATGACGCCTTTAAATAAGCTTTAGGGCTAAGAGCAGAATCATGTGTGACTTTACTAAAGTATAAAGAAAGAAAAATATGATTATAAAAAAATTGGTTGTCTGTAAAGTCGGTTTGCGGGCGATATTTTTACGTGATAACGTCATACGATCGTGTTCTCTATTGTTTGTTCTGGGGCCTTATTCAGTATGACCATTTTAAAGTCTTACCGTGCCGTGTTACGTTATCTCCGCGTTATGGTATTCTCTATGCCAATTAAAATGCGATAGGGTAAGGTTATGAGCGCGTTTTAGGCTGTCAAAATATCGTGACATATGAGGACGTGTAACGCGCGCGTTTTTGTATAATTTACCTATCGTGTGGCATACAGAATACAATTTTTCAATAACGTGACGTGGCGCGTTAAGGAACGCGTTACCTCATTGGTCATACTGAATAAGGCCCCAGCGCTCTCGCTTTCACGCGGAACGTGACACTTTTTCGTGCGTGCAGCCGGCGTTCATCGATATCACGTCAAAAAACTGGATTATAATATCGTCCACACCGGATAAACGAATACCACAAATGGCGACACGAAAATCATTGACACAACTGATAGAGGTATTGTATATAACTTGTATTTAACTATCATTCAGGTGGTCTACATGCAGAGGTATATTAAATTTATTCAATACTTTTTGATGCAAAAAAAATTACAATAAAACATATCCGATAGTCTAAAACCTTCTTAAGATTAAATTCCCGGCATCGATCTAAGGCTAAGCGCACACTGCTATTTTTTAAATTGCGAAAATGACGTTACTATTACGTACAGGATAATTATACGAACAATTTTATTTCGCAGTGCGCGGGCTCTACATTGATTTTGACCACAGATTGACGATTCAAAATTGTAGTGCGCGCTTAGCCTAAATGATGACCACTAGATGCGCAGGAGTCAATTTTTGGTCTGTTTGGCGGGGTAGAGGGCGCGGATGCCATTACGGACCAATCACAACACGCGGCTGTGATTGGTCCGTCACTGAGTTTTCCCGTTCGTGCACAGTACTACGCAAATCTCCAATAACCGACGACTTTAGTGTCGAGGCGACTACTGCAATACAAATTCGTGGCAAACGCAAGGTAAACTAGGCACATCCTAGGGGCGCGTGGAACGAAGGAAAAAATAATACAAAGTCTTATGTAGGTGGTCCTTAGTAAAAATCGTTAATCAAATAAACAAAACCAAATAAAGCTACCTTCATACAAATTTCTTCATACTCCGGTAAGTTGTTTTTGAGTGAAACAGAAACAAAAATGCATCTCTGCACCCTCGGAAGCTTTTTTTTTGGAAGATGGAAACTATTTGGGCGCTGTAGACATTTAATCCGCCTCTGAAGAGATGCGTACACTACGTAGAGGGATAAAACTATAGAGATTTGGGTCGTGTGGCCACATGAGATAGAAGATTGTAACATAACCAATTAACCATACATGTATTTAGAACCCAGTTATATATAGCAATAAAGATTAAACTTCGTTAAGCTAAAAACGGCTAACTACGTTACTGACCCTGTAAAAACCGGCACGCACTGAGAGAGGGAAATATTATAGCTTTGGCCTTTTCTGTTACATGGAATAACTCCATAGTATACCCTATTTCATGTGTGAAAGAGACAGAGCTACCCGCGGTCTATTCTTTTCTCTGTCTACGGTACACTAGCACGCGTCGCCGACATTCCGATTTGAATGCAGTTGTCGCCTCGATACTAAAATCGTTCGGTATCCGGAGATTTTCGTCGTATAGTGTACGAGGAGACTTTCCTGCCCGCGTTACCATCACGTGACAGAATCGATGCGACATTTCGATAATGATAATAAATATGATTTCTCACTTTCTTTTAGTTTTAGTTTATCATATTGTAAAGTAACACACGAAACTGTTTCATGCATAAAAAGCGCGTTTTACGCACTGCATCATTAACGACTCTTTAAGTCGATGATTAAGGTAATAATTCTATTTCGCTGCAAAATTTAGTATTACGAGACGAATTTAATTAAAATTTACAGTGACGAGAATAAAATCAAGGCAACACTTGCGCAGGCCAAATTATCGAGCGCGATATTCTAGACAAGCCAACAAATTCCAAAGCAATATTGACTTGAGATTGATAATATTTAAACCACATTTAAACATAATTTTATTAAACGTATCGTGAGTATAATCCATTATTACTATGTAACCGGTACACTACTCACGTGATAAGGTCGAAGTTGATATATACGCGACCGGTTTCAGAGTGATCCGCACTCCTTCATCATTCGACCTTATGACGTGAGTAGTAAACCGTTTAAAAAGTAACATTTAAAACATGATTTTTTATTTATTTTCTTGGACAGCAGTTTAACCAGGAATAAAAAGTGAGGTCGTTAGTTAAATAAAATTTAAAAATTTCTTAATAACAATTTTTCTAATTTAGCAATTGTCCCATTCTAGGCCTAGCGTGCTTACCATTTTCGACCGCATCATCACTTACCAACAGGTCAACATAGTGGTTAAACGCTAGCCTATACAAAAAATGTAAATGTGCAAGCTCACATAGACAGAAAAATATTCGCAGAGACATATTATAGCCAACTAAGTAACTGAATTTAAGGATCATCATCAACATCGCTGCGATTATCTCGCCCGTGGAAGTATAGCCTTAGATCCTGTCGCACAGGAAAGACATTGCATCAATGAGACCCCTGACATCCCAGCTAACGGATGGACCCACTACGATGAGACATTCGTACAATGGATGTGTATGAGGCGAAACTATGCAAAAGGTGAAGGAATATTTGGCGGGAATTTAGCCCAACATGAGTTTTCGGCTAGTCTGTGTAAAAGGAGAACCATCGTAGAAATTGAGGTCGCGTCTTTTTAATTTACTGTTTTTGTTGCATTGATAACATTGCTTTCATAACTAGTTCGACTAAAAATGTTTGATACTTGATAGGTACCTAGTCTTATCATTATCGTGTGCTACTCGGTAGGTATGTACCTTCCTCCTTACCTTTGAATGGTAGTTCATTGTAACGCCACGATGGTTCTCTTTTTGCACAGACTCTTATTGGCTGTGATCAGAGACAATATTATCATTTTGCAAGATATGTGGCTTGACATGATTTGTGTACTTAGCCATTGACATCAACTATTGTGCTAATTAAATGTATAATTTTCCATTATTTTTGTGAAATTAATAAATAAATATAAATATTGTTTTTTTTTTAGGTTTAAACAATGTTATTGTTACATTTCGTTTAGTTAAAGAGAACAGCTCAATTTAAGGTTACATCAAATACGTAAAGAACATATACTCTGATGATTCGTATTACTGTAATGTTAAAATCAAAATGTGTTACGTTAATTTTCTCTATGAATAACAACTCCAGTTTCTAGATAAATCTCAGCGTACCCGCCAAATTAAAAGCAAACAAAAATGATGATCATGTATGTGAAATTAAGCTAAAGATATAAAATGTGTCCTATTTACTGTAAAAAAGCTATTTATCCGGAAAACAAGCAAGACTGTAGCTATAATAAAAGTTACCACATTGTTTTGGAATCCGTGTAGTAAAAACGCTAGGTAACGGTAATAAATTCTACCGATACTAAAATTTACATTTATATTCTAAATAGAAAATATTACCGTTATAGATTTCCACATATCTATTTCCAAAAACCGACTTAAAATTTAAAAAATCTAAACTCGCTTATCAGTCTCAAAATAGTCGAACCTCACAGACCATACACAGTCACAGAACGCACGAAAACTTTTTTTATAAGTCATAGACAATTTTTTTTTTATTTGTGATCCTAGCTTGGGCACTATTTGAATATTTGCACTGTTTGTTTGTTAGTGTGGCGTGGTGGCGTCGTTTTTGTCGCCATTGGTGTCCCCGTTTAGAATGGGAGGCACGGGCGGCTTTATAGGCGGAGCCGGTATCACCTGTAGATAGAAATTAACATATTAGACATAAATTAGGCAGCATATTAAATTAAAACAATGTATGCAGCAAAGGCTGCATTTCAACCAGAGATGTGCGAGGAGTCTAAGCAGTGAGCGAAGAAACAATCCACCAATAGTATCACTTCATTTGAGCGGAGCTATAAAATCAAAGATTACTTTTTATAGCTTAGAAGAATTTGGCAGGTGAAAATGACGTTCTATTAAAATTACAAAAAATAAAATGTTTTGCAATGCACCTACT
Organism: Cabera pusaria; assembly: GCA_954871355.1. Classification (NCBI taxonomy): domain Eukaryota; kingdom Metazoa; phylum Arthropoda; class Insecta; order Lepidoptera; family Geometridae; genus Cabera; species Cabera pusaria. The sequence continues at coordinate 2,382,698 of OX940897.1, forward strand.
CATATTATACAAAATTCTAAATTTAAATTGGGTAAAAATAGATAAATAATGATATTATGTTTCTTGAAGCGTTACACACTTTATATTTTTGTAAATTGGTACACACAATCTAAAATTTACGTAATTTAGGTCGGTACGATGAAATTTTGGATTGTGTGTAACAATTTAAAATAACGATATTATTGGTGGACTTAGGCTCGCTCACCGCTCAGTTACCTCACACATATCTAGTGGAAATGCAGCTTAAATGACAACAAATATCCGCATGCATGACACTGCTCGATCACACAAAAACACCGATTTTTCCCCAAACCCAAAACAACAACCAAAAAGATATTTCAACTTTATAAATAAGTATATGTTACGAAAATCACTCTTATACTTTATGCTTTTAAGATAGAAAAATAAAATAAGATACGTTTTTTTTCAAGTACCTTTGTCTCACATACAATTTTAAACCCACAACATAATATTTCAGAAATTCAATAATAATAATAAATGTCAAATATTCTGAACTAACACATATCTTTACATAGTATTAAATAAAGTAGCTTTCTCCGTCTATATGCTTAGATCTTCTAAATTACGCATCGGATTTTTATGTGGTTTTCATCAATAGATAGAATGTTTAAAAAGGCAGGTTTATAACCCGGAGCCAACGCGGGCAAGGTCGCGGTACGCAACTAGTATAGTATGTAATAAACAAGGCATAACCAATGGGAACATTAATAGCTTTTTATCTTTCCCTTAGGTAATACATTTCCGAAAACCTTTTCTTGTTAAACTATAAGTATAGTAAAAAACTTTTGTAAAAATACCATGATTTTATAGCCAACAGTTCAGGCTGTGTGCTGTCTGTCTGTATGTCTGTCAGTATCTCTGTTTTATTATAGATAATTTTGTAATATGAAGTTAATGGTAAATACCTAACAAATTCCTATGAGCAAATTCTGTACATTATACCAAATAAAAAAGGAAAATATGACTGAAAAAGAAGAGCCGAAGATTGGGCTCAGAGGCGTATCTTGGGAGAGGCCTACGTCCAGCAGTGGACTGACACCGGCTGATTATGATACCAATTAAAAATGAACGAAACATACTAGAATTATTGTGAAAAAAGCGTGGGTTGCTCGATATACGAAAAGTATGACACAAAGCGCCCCACGCTATTTTTAGGGTTCCGTACCCCAAGGGTAAAACGGGACCCTATTACTAAGACTCCGCTGTCCGTCTGTCTGTCTGTCTGTCCGTCTGTCACCAGGCTATAGCTCATTAACCGTGATAGTTAGACAGTTGACATTTTCACAGATGGTGTATTTCTGTTGCCGCTAGAACAAGAAATACTAAAAACAAAATAAAATTAAATATTATGTTTTCTTTGAAGTGTTACACACTTAATATTTTTGTAAATTGTTAAACACAATCCAAAATTTCATCGTACCAACGGGACTTGAACCCGCAACCTCCGGAATAACATGTTCCGGTGCTTTGCCAATTAAGCAATGGTGCGAAGTAACGTTACGACGAAATTAGTGGATTGCATTTGTTAACCCAATTATGCATTGGTGGCGCCATCTATGACTACTTATTACGTAAGTTAATCATTCGGAAGAAATCATTACAGTTTTCAAATCCGACGAGAGATGTTGCACTGCGTAAATCAAATAATATGTTTTCTTTGAAGTGTTACACACTTAATATTTTTGTAAATTGTTAAACACAATCCAAAATTTCATCGTACCAACAGGACTTGAACCCGCAACCTCCGGAAAAACATGTTCCGGTGCTTTGCCAATTTAAAAAAAAAATTTGGATTGTGTTTAACAATTTACAAAATTAAAAATTAATGGGGGTTCATACAAAAAACGTGTTTTAAACGCCATCTATCTAATTAGTTTCGGCAAAATGACATAGATGGCGCTAGTAAACGAGCCCGTCTTTCTAGATCGCGACCAAACCCAATATTTCTTGGTAATATCAATTAATCAAATATATGAGGTTGAAACTCTGTTATGTTTCGTATTGTACGGAACCGTCCCTAAGTGTGCGATAAGAGACGCGATGCTGACTCGCACTTGGCCAGTTTTATTTACAATAATACTGGTATTTTTCGTTCATCAATATTTTCATCTTATATTATAACTTATTTTCACATTTTAGTTTGTGCTATAAAATCGTGTTTTTTAGTTTTTATTAAACTATATTTATTTTTTACAATTTGCCATGGTGAGAGTTTGGTATTTGTATATAGAATTAGTCCTTATAAGACTCATATGCCATTTAAGAAATGGCCATTCTGTGCCTTAGCCATCCGAATATCCAATCTCTTGTTATAATCTACAGAAGATGCTCTTACGAGGTTGTTCTTAACCATCTACCAAACACATATCATTGTCTTTTTAAAATGTCCAGTATAACATTGCCAAAAACTCCCCTCCACCCAAAAATTTAGAAACCACTTAACTCATAGCGTGGGGCTATGGCATGCCGACTATTCTACTCTATGGCTATTGGGTCATGCGTCACGCATTTTGTACTTGCACCTCATCTGTGTCTTCCTTTTCCTGTTATCAAATAATTTGTTCAGTGTGCGTTTAAAAAAATTTACGCAAAAATAAAAGAAAAAGTGTTCATGATAAATTGAATGTGTTGACAAAATAAGCGTTTATTTATACTTACGCTATACTAAGAAGCTGTAATATGTTAGCTATCATGTCAAAACTGTCAAAGGCTAGCAAAACGAATGTATAGTATAGCACAGTATAGCGTAGTGTGTAACAAGTACTAATAATATAAATAAAGATCGTTTGCAAAACTAAATTAAAAAAACCGACTTCATATACCACGCTAGTCATTGTCGGAAGCAAGTTTGAGGTTTTTATGCCCATATCTCTGGAGATATACATCATATTCATCAGTTCTCGACAAATTTAAAATGGGACCAAATGGAAAGTCTACCCTCTCAAACTAAAAAAAATACTTTCCAAATCGGTCAATAAATGACATAGGTCTGCGGTAACGAACATAAAAAATACAGTCGCATTGAGAACCAACTCCTTTATTGAAGTAGGTTAACAATGTATGATGAGCGATATTGTTGTGCTTTATATTATAGCGTAGTCTAAGCTGCACTTTAGATGCACGCTTAAAGTATTAAAAAAAAAGCCCAATCAGGAGTTCATATTTAGTTTTCATCTAGTATTTTAATATGGTCGAATTAAAATTTCTACGTAGGTACAAAGAGTAATACTCAGTACTCGGTTACTTGGTAAAACTACTACTCGGCGCATCTCTACTTGATATGCTATTGTATGGTATGGGATGATATCATTAGTATGTGAGTGATATGGCACGGTCAAACAGTAGTATGGCTCAGTATGACAGTGGTACAGTACAGTATACATACAGAAATGGCACTGTATGGTAGTACGGGATACCATAGTGATGACAAAAAAAAAGGTATGGTATGGCATAATACGATAGAATAGAATAGAATAGAATAGATGGCACTGTATGATAGTATGGGAGATACCATAGTTATGACAAAAAATAGTATTGTATGGTATGGCATAATACGATAGTATTCTAACATTTTATAGTATATCTCGACAAGATCTAGATTGGTATGGGATGATATCATTAGTATGGCACGGTCAAGCAGAAGTATGGCACGCTCAAACAGTAGTATGCCACCGTCAAGCAGTAGTATTGCACGGTCAAACAGTAGTATGGCACGGTCAAACAGTAGTATGGCACGGTCAAGCAGTAGTATTGCACGGTCAAACAGTAGTATGGCACGGTCAAGCAGTAGTATGGCACGGTCAAGCAGTAGTATGGCACGGTCAAACAGTAGTATGGCACGGTCAAGCAGTAGTATGGCACGGTCAAGCAGTAGTATTGCACGGTCAAACAGTAGTATGGCACGGTCAAACAGTGGTATGGCACGCTCAAGCAGTAGTATGGCACGGTCAAACAGTAGTATGGAACGGTCAAGCAGTAGTATGGCACGGTCAAACAGTAGTATGGAACGGTCAAGCAGTAGTATGGCACGGTCAAGCAGTAGTATGGCACGGTCAAACAGTAGTATGGCACGGTCAAGCAGTAGTATGGCACGGTCAAGCAGTAGTATGGCACGGTCAAGCAGTAGTATGGCACGGTCAAACAGTAGTATGGCACGGTCAAGCAGTAGTATGGCACGGTCAAGCAGTAGTATGGCACGGTCAAGCAGTAGTATGGCACGGTATGACAGTGGTACAGTACAGTATACATACAGAAGGCTTGGGTCGGTGAGTGTCTACGGCCGCCACCGAGAGAGTGATGTGCTCCTCTCGGCAGCCGTACGCGACGGGCGTCAGCTTGATCACCGTGTGTAGTGGCACGTGTAGGTATGGGAGCTCCTCTGGAATACAAAATGCACACGTTAATAATGATATAGAAAATGAAGCCAAAATATGAAGGATGTTCTCAATTTTAAATCTTTTATTTTTTAATATGTGTAATAATGTTCTCCGATTATCCAACGCCTGGAAACATTTGGAAGACTACTTATGTCCTGCTCACCCAACGGGAAAAAGGCGTCTCTTCCAGGAAGTAAGCTAGCAGGCTCGAGAAGACCAGCACGTTGCCCTGTCTCCAGCTCCAAGATGACTGGCTCCAGGTCTTGTAGGACTCCCACACACTACATCTCACCGGCACTCTTATCTAGGAAGTAAGCCAGCAGACAGCGCATGACCGCCTGGTGGGAGACGACCAGCACGTTGCCCTGTCTCCAGCTCCAAGATGACTGGCTCCAGGTCTTGTAGGACTCCTACACACTACATCTCACCGGCACTCTTATCCAGGAAGTAAGCCAGCAGACAGCGCATGACCGCCTGGTGTGAGACGACCAGCACGTTGCCCTGTCTCTCCAGCTCCAAGATGACTGGCTCCAGGTCTTGTAGGACTCCTACACACTACATCTCACCGGCACTCTTATCCAGGAAGTAAGCCAGCAGACAGCGCATGACCGCCTGGTGTGAGACGACCAGCACGTTGCCCTGTCTCCAGCTCCAAGATGACTGGCTCCAGGTCTTGTAGGACTCCTACACACTACATCTCACCGGCACTCTTATCCAGGAAGTAAGCCAGCAGACAGCGCATGACCGCCTGGTGGGAGACGACCAGCACGTTGCCCTGTCTCCAGCTCCAAGATGACTGGCTCCAGGTCTTGTAAGACTCCTACACACTACATCTCACCGGCACTCTTATCCAGGAAGTAAGCCAGCAGACAGCGTATGACCGCCTGGTGTGAGACGACCAGCACGTTGCCCTGTCTCCAGCTCCAAGATGACTGGCTCCAGGTCTTGTAGGACTCCTACACACTACATCTCACCGGCACTCTTATCCAGGAAGTAAGCCAGCAGACAGCGCATGACCGCCTGGTGGGAGACGACCAGCACGTTGCCCTGTCTCCAGCTCCAAGATGACTGGCTCCAGGTCTTGTAGGACTCCTACACACTACATCTCACCGGCACTCTTATCCAGGAAGTAAGCCAGCAGACAGCGCATGACCGCCTGGTGGGAGACGACCAGCACGTTGCCCTGTCTCCAGCTCCAAGATGACTGGCTCCAGGTCTTGTAGGACTCCTACACACTACATCTCACCGGCACTCTTATCCAGGAAGTAAGCCAGCAGACAGCGCATGACCGCCTGGTGTGAGACGACCAGCACGTTGCCCTGTCTCTCCAGCTCCATGATGACTGGCTCCAGCCTGGCCACCAGGTCCTCGTAGGACTCCCCGCGAGGGTAGCGGTACGCGAACTTGTTGGCGTCGCGCGCGTTGAAGTCGCATGGGTACTTCTGTTGGATCTCGGCGTAGGTCATCTCTTCGCAGATACCCTACAATAAATAATTTATTTTTAAAACCAGTTTTTTTCTTTTACTCATGCTTTTTTAGGGTTCCGTACCCAAAGGGTAAAACGGGACCCTATTACTAAGACTCCGCCGTCCGCTGTCCGTCTGTCTCCAGGCTGTATCTCATTAAACGTGATAGTTAGACAGTTGAAATTTGTACACACAGATGGTGTAATTCTGTTGCCGCTAGAACAACAAATACTAAAAACAAAATGAAGTTAAAAATTAAAGAGGGTCCCCATACAAAAAACGTCTTTTGTTAGTCTAACGCCATCTACGAGTATATGAAGGTCTAGGTGTCATCTGGGTGTTAACAACTCCTTCGTGTTTATTAAGCTAACAACGTTTCTAATTAGTTTCGGCAAAATGACATAGATGGCGCTAGTAAACGAGCCCCGTCTTTCTAGATCGCGACGAGATTCTCCGTGATCTCGTATACCAAACAAAATGTTCTTCGTAATATCAATTAGTCAAATATGTTATGTTTCGTATTGTTGTAGTACGGAATCCTCCCTAAGTGTGCATTGCGAGACGCGACTCTGACTCGCAATTGGCCAGTTTTATTTTTAACCGACTTCAAAAATGGAAGTTTCTTAATTCGACCGTATATATATATATATTTTTTTTTAATGTTTGTTCGCGGATAACTTCGTCGTTTATGAACCGATTTTGTTTATTCTTTTTTTGTTCGAAAGGAGATATCCCAAGTGTGGTAATTTTATCGAGGTCTGATAAGTATCTCCAGAGATATTGAGATAAACATCTCAAAATTGGTACTGAAAATGAATAGCGCGGCATTGAAGTCGGTTCTTTTTTAGTTTTTAAACGATATTATTTGATACTTTCTTTAATCTCTTCTGAATGTAATGTGTGGTAGAGTGGTATACTCGTATACAGAATATTATGTATATGCAATTTTCTCGGAAACTAAAAAAATCCTTGAACATACATGTCATATAGATGCGCAGTGAGGTGGTCTTCTACCACCTTGCTTCATTTGATCCATCAGTGATAGAGCACTCTGTATAGTGTTGCTAGCTTTATTTGTCAATTTTCTGTTTACATAATGAATTATATACGTTTTTTAAATATCTTATAGGCTAGCGTTTGACCACTATCTCGCCTGGTGGTAAGCGATGATGTGGTCGAAGATGGTGAACCAGTTAGGCCTAGAATAGTCTCTCAAGGGCTGTGTGCTGCCGGAACACCGTAAGGTTTTGGCGGCAAATTATCTCTTTGATGGTGTCAATAATTTAATTTTCGGCCATACATTGGAGGGTCTAAATGTCGCATTTTAACCCCCGTATCTGTTTTTTTCCGGAGAATACGTCGAATTACAAAAACCCTGTACCCTTAGTACGAGTCCTTATCGTAAACGCTTTTGACAGATCTCACATAGTTTTCGACTTATTCTAGCTCCCTGATTGGTCTAAATTTAGTTAAGTGTAGTAACCACTAGAGGCGCTGTACTGTTTTTCATACAAAATTTGCTCGATATACGCTATCGAGTATGGTATGAAAACTCGTACTAAGGGTACTGTATATAACTCACAGCATCGATCTCGTTCAAGGCCTTCCACCGTTCCTGCGGCGCTTTCACGTCGGTGACCGTCTGTATGGCGCGCCGCATCCAGGAGGTCCACACGCGGAGCCCCGGGATGCTCTGCTGGTCGATGTACGCAGACAGGGTGGTCGCGTACTGCCGGCCCCGGGGGGAGAGGGGACTGTCACCTCCAATGCGGCCGCACATGTTGTGCATGCTCTCTCCGTGCTGGAAGAACATATTTTAAAGTTGAGTTTGAGAGCCCGCTGGTGTCGTGGGATAATGGTGGGCTTTGACGCCAGAGGTATCGAGTTCAATCCCCGCCGTGCACCAATGGATTTTTCATCGAAAAATGTATATGCGCTTTTCACAGTGGCCTGGTGGTGAAGGAAAAACATCGTTATGAAAAGGGGTTGGGGTTCACGGAGGGCGGACACTCCAGCGTTAGTCTGGCTAGCTACCATCCTCAAGTTAGAATTGTATAAACTTACCCTAGTGAGGTATATAGTCCGGGGCACAATATGTATATTCATGAGGTAATACACGATCCTGCTCTGTATATGTCCTTCGTGTTTGTGTACAACCACCTTCTCCCCCGTGTCATATATCTTCATGTAACTGTAGTCTGCTTCCAACGCCTCGTCTAAAGGCTCATACTTCTCCTTGTAGTGCTCTATGCGTAGCAGGAAGTCGTTCACAACGTTCTCTGTGTTTTGTATGTTGGTGTAATCGGGGCTGCTTACTTTCACTTCCTGGAATATTTACAAGTGGGTATTAAAATTGTTATTTATTTTGTACAGTGTGTACATTGTTTAAATAATGTATTGTAATATTTATTTATTTATACTTTGAATGGTCATTACAGTTGCCCAATTCGACCATTAAACCATTAACTACTCCTATGGAGTTTTTGGCGGGAACGTGGAAAAGTGTGTGTGATCTCAATGTGTTTTTTCTTAAAACTTGTGTTCTTCCATGAGATAATGTGTAATAAATGTGGATTATTAACCATTAAGTGCCGGTGAATGTGTGCGAGTGTAGGGAAACAGCACAATGTTGAAAAACATGCTATTTGCGTACTCACCAAAATTCCACTGAAAATCTTCAGTAAACACCACATCTTTACTGAAGGTATGACTTAGACTAGACTTTTACTTGAAAACTGACCTGATATGTGACTTTTACCCATCTCTACGACTTAAATTCATAAAAACTTGAAGAATTTCAATACTTGACACTGGCTAAATACACTTATCGTGTGGAGCCATAATAAAAAAAAACTACTCCTATGAGGTTTATAGATTTAAAAACGGGAATTTAACGTGACTTACGCGATGTCGATATAGCGATCGACATGCTTAGGAGGTGCTTAGGAGCTATATTCATACTAGAATAGTCAGTTATTATAATTTAGGCGAGGAGGATGCATACGATATTGCAACTCTGCGAAGTTTGTGTTCTCTGCAGGAAAATATGTCTATCTAGATCCTGGTATTGGTGTACCACGGCGAACCAAAAAGCGCGTGACAGAGGTGCAAGGCGGCCTCGCTCAGTCCGACACCACGGTACCGACAACAAATCATGGCGACGAGCCCTTATATAATCGTCCGATGTTTGGGTACGTAGTACTATTAATTATTCTGTGGTTTGGGTGCGTAGCAAGTGAACAAAATAATGTTTTACACCTTGAGCAGAGAATATACAATAATACTTCGTACCTTGAGCTTGTATCTTATGTATGAACAGGTATCTTCTAGGTAAGCGTGCTACATCGTCACTTAACATAAGGTAAAATAGTGGTCAAACGCTTACCTGTCCAGTATAAAAAAAAGCCTAGCTCAAGGCTTGCTCAATTCAGTTGCTGGAAGTTTCACTCAAAATTCTAACCATTTTCGACTGTGTCTACAACTAAAATAGATATTATCGGTTTCTTTAATGATTCGCTTAAGGGGGGTATTCTGGTCTAGAAATTAGAAAAAATCGTTTTTTTTTTTTTGCATATTTTCAAAGTTTAGACCCTTAAAAATATGTCCTTAAATGGATTTTTCAAAATTCGAATAATTTTCAAAGATACAGTAGATTTTGTGACGCAGCATCTAAGCCGGCCGATCGTCGCTCTCAAACTTTAAACGCGTTTTTCTCGAAACTACTTTTTTTGAAGTGGTTGACATGATATCTCAAGTTATAGCGAACCGATTCTTTTGAAATTTGGTGGGAATCTTCTTTATATATCTCTCTATCGCGTCTGCTATGGATTTTAAAAAATTTCAATTTGGAGTATTTTTAAAAAATTCAAAAAGGTCAAAAAAAGGGGTAAAAAAAAAAATTTATATTTCATGTCGACGCCATTTTGTGAATTTTTTTTTTTGGCTGTAGTCAACGCGATAGCGACATCTTTATAGATTGAGAATTTTTCAATTTTTTTTGTTTCAGATCACTACAAGAGCTGGAATCATGTCAACCAGGGTGCACCGTTTTTTTTGTAGCCCCCACTTCACCGGCCTGTGATTTGTCCAATTTGTCATTTTTTTTTTCCATTTTTTTTTACATTCTTGAAGCGTCAATAAACATCATATAAAAAAACCGATGGTAAAAACTTATCAGCTCGCGGCACCGCGGACGGCCGAGTGGCTTATGCAACCGATACTAGATGCATTTTAGTAGTAGTTTTTTAGTCAAAAAGTTTTAGGCGCAAAACGGCACACGCGTCTGAAAAGGACCAATTATCAAAATGTCAAATTCTCAAATGGACAAATTATACAAATGGCTAAATCCAGTGAATTAAGTAATTCGGCAAAAATATTCAGTGCGTTTTTTTTAAATACTAAAGATAGCAAAGAATCAAACGGAAGTTTTATACACATGCGGCCAGATATTGCACTCTCGAAACATTTTCATTGGGTACTAAACTGCAATCGCGCAAAATTTGCACATATTCTGCAACATAGTTCAACACCAGATTAGATCTTTTAACTTCTATTACCCCTATCTATATCATAAACTAGCTGACCCTGCAAACGTTGTTTTGCTAAAACCCAAATATCTTACGGAACCCTATTTTTTTCCAAAATAAAATTTAGCCTATGTTACTCGTGGATACTGTGGCTTTCGAATGGTGAAAGAATTTTTAAAAACGGTCCAGTAGTTTTTGAGCCTATTCATTACAACCAAACGAACAAAGTTTTCCTCTTTATAATATTAGTGTAGACTAACAGCACCTCGCAGTTTCACCCGCTTAGTTCCAGGTCCCGTGAGAATACGGGGATCAAATATAGCCTATGTTATTTGCTGATAATGTTGCTTTGCATTAGTGTAAGAATTTTTGAAATCGGTCCAGTAGTTTTTGAGTTAAATCGTAACAAACAAACAAACAAAAAATCAAATTTGTCCTCTTTATAATATTAGTTTAGAAAAATAAATGTTGTCTGTAAAGTCGGTTTACGGACGATAATTTTACGTTATAACGTCATAAGATCGTGCCTCTCTATCGCTTGTTCCGCGCTCTCGCTTGCACGCGGGACGTGACACTTTTTCGTGCGTGCAGCCGGGGTTCTTCGATTTATGCTAAAAATATTTCTTTTGACGTTATCACGTCACAAATGTAACTAACCATAATATTCTGCTCAATGATCCTGGGGTCATCACAGATGGACTCCACGAAAAACAGCTTGAAGCCCATCTTGTGCACCACGAGGTCTCTGATCATCCGCCGCCGGTCCAATGTTGAATTTGTCGCGTCGAATACCTGCGGATCAGTTCACTATGTTCTATATGTTGTATTGCATACATTATGCATGGTGGTAGGACACTATCTAGTGTCCGCTTGGCCAGCTAACACCCTCAAGTTAGAAAGTCTGTCGCTAAACATCGAATGTATTCCAGCAGCTATTCTTGAAAGACAGTTCCCATGCTAGGCCTAGTGTGATGCCATCCTCGGCTGCATCATCACTTACCAACAGGTAATACTTTCTTTATTAATTTCATATTGATAAAATAATAAATTTTCCCTTGGTCACATCATTCTTTGTACGCCTGTATATGGAAAACATATCATCATCATCATTCATCATCAGCCCGTGTCAGTCCACTGCTGGACGTAGGCCTCTCCCAAGATGCGCCACTGAGCCCGATCTTTAGCTCTTCTCTTCCAGTCACTGCCCACCGCTTTACGTATGTCGTCGCTCCACCTGGTCACAGGACAACCTACGCTACGTTTGCCGATTCGCGGTCTCCACTCTAGGACAAGTCTACCCCAACGGTTATCAGTCCTGCGGTAGATATGACCAGCCCACTGCCACTTCAGCTTGCTAATCCGTTGAGGTATGTCGATAACTTTAGTTCTCTGGCGAATTACTTCGGTCCGGATTCTATCCCGCAGAGAAATACCGAGCATAGCTCTCTCCATAGCTCGCTGAGTGACTTTAAACTGGTGGACCAGTCGAACTGTGAGTGTCCACGTCTCGGCTCCGTATGTCATCACAGGTAGGACGCACTGGTTAAAGACTGTTGTCTTTAGACACTGCGGTATAGGCGACGAGAAGACTCGACGGAATCTTCCGAATATCATCATCATTAACAGCCAGTATTTGTCCACTGTTGAACATAGGCCTCTCCTATGGCACGCCACTGAGCTCGGTCTTCAGCTCTTTGTTTCCAACCGCTGCCAGCCAGCTTGCCTATACCATCGCTCAAAGTAGCTCCAGAGCGACCTACATTTCGTTCACCGAGCCGTATAACGCGCTCGGCTTATGCGAAAATAGTCAGAGTATGAAAATGTATGGCACCGCATGTGAAGTCGCCGCGCGCGTCTGTTGCAGACCCTATTATTGTTGCAGCAGCCGCACGAGATCAACAGTGTTGCCAACTCAGTGGATTTTCCACTAGATCTGGTTGTTTAGATTAGCATTTTAGCGGACAAATTTTGGTTTTAGTGGCTAGTGGATTTTTCTAGTGGCTTAGATTGTTTCATTTAGTGGTACGGCTAGACATTTACCCACCAGCACAATTTACATATCTACAGGAAAGAACTTGAACGTTTACATTACATGATGGGTATATTTTTGTTTGATATGTAGGCAACACTCCTATGTGGTGTTTGTCGGGTATTCCCCGAAAAGAGTTTGTCAATTTCTTAAATTATTTTGATTATAGTCTTTATTTGTTTGACTACTAGGTCAAATTTGATATGAAATAAGAAGGTTTGTATGTTTTTTTTTTTTTTTCAAAAAAGTATCTTGAGAATGTTAGTGGTTTTCTGTTGGTTTGAAGGATAGCAAAACTTAGTGGTTTTCTGGTGAGTTAACACGCTAGAATTTGTGGGTTTGTTAAAAATTTGTTGGCAACACTGGTGATCAATCGGGCGCGGCTGCGATCGGCCGCAATGCACGGAATCGAACCTTAAATGTAAACATGTTACGGCTTATTTGGCGCAAATGAATGTTTATCTTTAAAGAATATGAAAATCTGTGTACTACCGATTACTTACAGCCACTTCTCCCCCCTTGGTGAGCCACTCGCATACATCATGGAGGGCGTCGAGGGCGCACTGCTGTCTTATTGCCATGGCCTCTTTGTTGTCAGCCCGGAAGAACTCATGGCTCTGGTATGCCATAGTTGCATGCCGCCTGTACTCGCCCAGGTTAAAAACTGGAATTACACGTTTAGGTATAAGGTAAGCCTTACTATCATTATAAACGCGAAAGTTTGTATGGATGTACCTACGGATGTGTTACTATTTCACGCTAAAACCACTGAACTGAAACCGATTGAGCTGAAATTTGCTATGTAGATAGCCTAAACCCTGGAATAACACACAGGGTACTTTTTATCCCGATATTCCCACGGGAACGATGTTTATGCGGGTAAAACCAAGGGGCACAGCGAGTCATAGCTATGCTAAGCTTCTGATATCAAGGTTTAATGGTTTGACTCCACCAATGCTGAGCTCCGCAGAGATAGATAGATAGATCAACACTTTATTGCATACCAAACATAATAAAAATCTAAAAACAAATACATTACTAGAATGGTTTGACAATGGGCGGTCTTACCGCTTAGAGCGATCTCTACCAGACAATCTTTGGATGCAAAACATGCATGCTGAAAGTGTATCAATAATTAAGATAGTTAAAAAACTAAAACAACCGAATTCCATGCCCCGCGAGTCAATTTCAGTAGCAAGTTTGAGACGTTTATCGTCATATCTCTAGAAATATTTATCAGATCTCGATGAAATTACAAAGGGAAAACCTCGGAAATGTACGCTACCGATTAAAAAAAGAACATACAGACGAATTGAGAACCTCCTTCTTTATGGAAATTGGTTGAAAACCAATAGGTTTTCATCACACTGTCAAATCACAATTTAAATTGAATTGAAAACTTCCTTTGCTATGATATAGTCCTGTACTAATGCTAGAGTGCTATTACGGTTGCATCGCTCATATTATATCTATCAAATATGGATAGATACATTTTTGTTACTCCTTCACGCAAAAACTGCTAAACGGATTTTGATTTTTCGATTTTTCACTTTACAATATTATCCATACTAATATTATAAAAACGTTTGTAACTCGGTCACTCTATTACTCTGTCTGTTTGTTACCTAATCACGCCTTAACGGACGATCCGATCTTACAGAAATAACAAGGAGATAAGACAACCTACTTTACAGCATGAGGATAAACATAGGCTAAATTCTTGGTGTATGTGAACGAAATCGTGGGCATCAGCTAGTAGCCTATACAACAGAATGGCACATATGCTATAAAAACTGGCCAAGTGCAAGTCGGACACGCACTAGTAGGGTTCTGTACCACACTACAGTATTTTATAAGATCGAGCAAAAAATACCACTATCATTTTTCGCCAGCAAAAAATAATAATTAATAAACATTTTATTTCTTATAAAGCCATCTAACGTCTAACAAAGGTGTTAGGGATCGACATTTCAATATAACGCCACCTATGGGACGTTTACCTAACTAAGCGTTCATAGATGGCGTGAAATGCCGAAAAAAACACGTTTATTGTATGGGGACCCTCTATTATCTTTAACTTCATTCTGTTTTTAGTATTCGTTGTTAGAGCGGCAACAGAAATACATCATCTGTGAAAATTTCAACTGTCTAACTATCACTGTTCAAGAGATACAGCCTGGTGACAGATGGATGGACAGACAGACAGACAGACAGACGGACAGCGGAGTCTTAGTAATAGGGTCCCGTTTTACCTTTGGGTACGGAACCCTAAAAAGAACCGACTTCAATGCCGCGCTATTCATTTTCAGTACCAATTTTGAGATGTTTATCTCAATATCTCTGGAGATACTTATAAGACCTCGATAAAATTACTACGGTATCACACTTGAGATATCTCCTTTCGAACAAAAAACGAATAATCAAAATCGGTTCATAAACGACGAAGTTATCCGTGAACAAAAACATAAAAAAATATATATATACGGTCGAATTGAGAAACCTCCTCCTTTTTTGAAGTCGGTTAAAAACAAAATTTCAATGAAACCTATTTCGTATAGCAACTATCTCAAAAGTAGGTATTGAATTTATTAGCTAGCTTGTAACCACTCGACAATGTTTGCCTTTACAGCCAAGTATTGTAAACATCAATGTGTAGATAGCAACATATGAAGCTTGATAAAGCATTATTATTGTTCACTAGTTGACTCATCCCTACAGTACTTAGCTTACAAGCTAAGTAGGTACTTACGTAAGTACCTACTTAGCTTGCTTAAATAAAAAATAAAATGGCCAAGTGCAAGTCGCCCTCGTATTATAGGGTTCCGAAACACAGTAGAGTATTTTATAACTATCATTTTTCGCCACCAAAAATTAAATTAGATATTTTTTCATAGTGTTTGTGAATTTGAAGAAATTGTTGTGTAGTTTCATGAAAAACAAAGTTATATTTTCGGTTGTTATATCTCAAAAACTGCTGACTATATCTCGTTAAAACCAATTTTTGTTGAAAGAGTTTATTGAGATCTGTAGCATATATTTCTTTTAGATTTTTCACTCCCTTACTTTGAAGTTAGAGGGGGGGGGACACACTTTACCACTTTAGAAGTGTCTATCTTTCCAATGATTGACTTTGAGAAAAAATGGTTTTAGGAACCTTATTGTCATTTTTAAAGACCTATCTATGGACACAACTCACGTATAGTTTTCAGGAAAAAAACAAAAATTTAATTACCATGTATGGGAGTTATTATGTATTCCCCTCCATATCCATAATCTTTAATTTTTTTTATTTTACCATAAATATTGTAAAGCGGTTTACACAATACTCCTCTATCTGCCAAATTTCAACAGTAGTAACTTGTATTCTTAATAGTTTCGGAATAAAATGACTGTGACATACGGACGGGCGGACAGACAGACAGACATGACGAATCTATAAGGGCTCCGTTTTTTGCCATGTGGCTAGGGAACCCTAAATAGAGGGTGCGTAGAAAGCTACACGTTAGAAAGGAAACTTCTAAGTTCATTCAATTTATTTCTCAACATCAATAATAATTTTTTTTTACTACTCGCATCTGTTAATCTTAGCGGATCGAATGCCCTAATGATAGCGGATACGTCTTCTAGTTACGCCCACGGATAAAGACAGAAGGATAGGAAACTGACGTCTTAAAAAGTTCAAGAAAATCTGTCGCGGGGTAGTGCTCAGGCCCGCCGTTTCAATGCCTGTGTCGCTAGTGTAATATATCGACGGCAGAAAGCGGAAATGTCGTATCACCAAATTTGCCTGAATGAATTTTTACTATATTGTTGTACAGAAAAAAAAGCCGCGTCGAATAGTCTATGTCTAGTCTTTCTATGATGAAAAAATTTAATGATACACCATTGATTTGTTTCTAGGTTGTCTACTGTTCACTCAAAAATTGTTTTTTCAAATTTCAAATTTCCAAATACGACATTTACGCTTTCTGCCATTGATATACTTTACTAGCGACACAGGCATTGAACCGGCGGGCCTGAGAACTACTTTGCGATAGATTTTCAGAACGTTTTTAGACAAGCTTTGTTAGAAAGATCGCTCTCCTTCTACCTAGAGTCCATTCTCCATGGTTACGCCGTTCTACAATAGTCATCCGTCACTTCCCGTGCCTTCAGACCGTGACGCTACTTCACTTCTGTCAAATTAAAAAAATAAAATTTACCCCAGTGCGTAAAAGAAGTTTTCTCTTAAATAAATTACAGTTAACTTAATGTAAACGGTAACTGGACAATTTTTTTCTATATAGGAAACAGATTCATACTCGAACCTAATCTCATCTGATGGAAAGCTTTGAAGTCCATTGCTTAAAACAGGAAAGGTAAATAATTTTGAAATGTGTGCTGATTTTTAAGGCTTCAAGATTTTTTATGGACTTACCATTAAACAAATGCATTTATATTTAGACTTTAAAATTGATAAGTAATCAAAAAAGCGGAAAATTTCATACTTTCTAGATCTAGATTATTGTTATAGTACCTGGGTGAACTATGTAGGTAAATTTAATAAGCAAAACCCTATCTTAATCCAAAATTTCATCCTAATTCTTGGAGCCATTTTCAAATTCTGCAATATATATTTATATAGGTATATTAGCGAGCTAGTGGACTGTATGATAGTAATATAGGTTTAGATGGAGACAAGTAAGTATATTTTTATAAATATTTAATTCTAAGAAAAATAGATAAACAGAACTTGCATCTCCTGGCAACCTGACAGCTAACTGCCAACTAAACATCAAAATTCAAAAATATAAAAAAGTAAAGATATGATATGAAAGAAGGCCAGTCACCAACATACCAGACCCCTAGTGGAACACTAACTTCCCGTGGTGACTGGCTCTGCTTCCAATAAAATGAGTTTCCGGGCCGGACGCCGCAGAGTGCCACCTCTCGTATGGACGTCCACTACGCGGACCACTCCGTCACGGCCTGGATATACCTTAACTACCCTCCCTAGGGGCCATAAGCCGCGAGGGAGAGTAGAGTCAGCGATGAGCACCACATCACCCTCGCCTAGCGTTGGCGCATTGCTGGATGGTCCTCTAGGTCGGAGCGTAGGCAGGTACTCGCGAAGCCATCGTGTCCAAAAATGGTCAGCAAGCCGTAGAACCCTCCGCCAATCGCATTTGCGCACCAAGTCCGCATCTGTCAGCGTGCATGTCCACGGCGCCACTGATGAGGTGCCCAGAATGAAATGGAATGGGGTCAACGCCTCAGGAGAGTCAGATGAAGATGAGATGTATGTAAGCGGTCTTGCATTAATTATTGCTTCGGCCTCGAGTAGGAGCGTAGTCAATACTTCCTCCTTTATAGATTTATGATTTAGGGAGGCTCTCAGAGCTGTTTTTACAGACCGGACTAATCTTTCCCATGCCCCACCCATGAATGGTGATGCAGGTGGGATAAAGCGCCATTCAATTTTATGGTTCGTGGCAAATTCTTCGACGGATTCGTTGTGCAGGGATCGCAGTTCACGGGATGCTCCGACGAAGTTTGTGCCATTATCAGAGAATATGGTAGACGGGGATCCTCGACGAGCAATAAAACGCCGTAGGCTCATAATAGCAGCATCAGATGATAGCGACGTGACAACTTCGAGATGTAGCGCTCTTGTTACCAAGCACGTGTAAAGAGCGACGTAGCGTTTTTCATGGCGTCGAAGTATTGTGACGGTTATTGGACCAAAATAATCGAGTCCCACGTGAGTAAATGGTCTTTTGTGATGGTCTAGTCGCTCTGGAGGTAAATCGCCGATCGGGGGCTTAATAAGCTGACGTTTCCACCTATGACAGTGTGAACAGGCGTTTGCTACGCTTCTGATTGAGTTCCGCGCTCTTAGTATCCAAAACATCTGCCTCAGTTCATTTAACACATGTTCGTTGAAGGAGTGTTTCGCTTGGATGTGATGGTGCAGGATAAGAAGCCTTACTATTGGGTGGCGACCGTCTAAAATGATAGGCGACTTTGTATTGTCACTTACTCCTGGAGCAGACTTTACTCGGCTATCCAGTCGGATCAGGTTATCATCGTCAAGTGTCGGTGCTAACGTTGCAATGCGACTAGTCTTCGGTATGGGCTGTGTGGCTAACAAGGTTTTTAGTTCCTCGGAGAAACTGTCCATCTGGGCTCGTTGAAGTAGCATCTTCTCGGCTTGTATGATGTCAGATGCGTGAAGTAGAGAAGAAGATGTGGTGCTATCTATGTACAATTTCGAATTTGGAATCAATGGCCGAGATAGTTTTAGTCGGAAAAGTCGCGAGCCCTGAAGAATGCGGGCGGTTGCGCGTAGCAGGCGCAACCATGAACTGAATCGCGTCGGGTTAGGTACCGGGGGATCAAGTAAAGGGACGTCAAAGAGCAGCCCCACAAGTTCCGACTTTAGTTCGGAGTCTGGTGAGGTCTCTTTCACGTCGATGGCCAGTTCGGTCGGCCAAGTGCACGGTGAATCTAATAAAAACGGTGGTCCAGTAAACCATCTATAGAACGGAGTCAAATTTAGTTTTTTTTGGTTTAGTGGCGTCGTCAGCAACATTGAGAGAGGTCGGGATCTACCTCCAATTGGACGGATTGGTGGTTTCCAGTATCTCTCCCAATCTGTGGGCCACGAAAGCTTTAAATGTGCGAGCGTCACTCCGGATCCACTTTAGGACGGTGGTAGAGTCCGTCCAAAAAGTGACTGTGGAGGGCGTCATACGATGAGCACGCAGGATAGTTTGAGCAAACCGGGAAGCAATAAGTGCCGCTTGGAGCTCTAAACGTGGGATGGAGAGTGGTTTCAGTGGCGCAACTCGTGCTTTGCTACCGATGAGAGCTGTAGACACAGAGCCGTCATCATAGCTGAAACGCCAGTAGGCAACACAAGCGTAGGCCTGCTCACCAGCATCAGCAATTACATGCAGCTGAACATCAGTGGGGTCAGATATATTCATATACCAACGCGGGATTCGGATGTCAGCGGTACTGTGCAACAGACTAAACCAATCTCTGCATTCAACCACAAACTTACTGGGTACCGGCGTGTCCCAGTCGACGCCTTCTCGCCACAGCTTTTGTATTAAAATGCGGCCCCAGATGATAACAGGCATAAGTAGACCAAGCGGGTCATAAACTTTCATTACGCTCGACAACAAGCTGCGTTTTGTCAATGCGTCCGATGGCATCATCGTGCCTGGTCCTGCGCGAAAGCTTAAAGAGTCTTGACATGGATTCCATTTAACGCCTAGGACGCCAACCTCGTTGTTAGGAGGTAAGTAAACGTCTGAACTGGCGTCGCTTCTGAGTTCCCTCGGAACAAGGGAGAGTGCGTTCGGGTTGTTCAACGTCCACGCTCTCATTTCAAAACCGCACGCTTTATGTACCGTAGTTATGTCAGCGGCCAGCTGCGCGGCATCAGTTACCTTGGAGAGACTCCCAAGATAGTCATCCATATAATGGTTTTCAAGAATTGCCTGACAGGCGGCGGGGTAGCGACCTTTGAACATCTTTGCGTTTTTGTCCTTAATGTATAGCGCAATGAACGGACTGGATACTGCACCAAAAATCATAGATGCCATGCGATATTCTATAATAGCACCGTTCTTGTTACGCCAGAGAAAACGCTGTGCATCCCTGTCGCCTTTGGCAATTTTGACTTGGGGAAACATTTCTTTAATATCTGCATTTAGGGCCACAGCGCCTTCCCTAAAGCGAAATAGAATGTCCAAGAGTGAGCAGAGTAAGTCAGGGCCTTGTAAAAGTAAACTGTTAAGGCTTACGTTTTTCGTAAAGGCGGCCGCGTCGTGCACTACTCTTAGCTTCTTTTTCTGTGGGTGCATGACGCCAAAAGTGAGCAAATACCAACGGATAGTGCCATCTGAATTGACACAAGAAGCATTTGAAGGGAATCGTTTGTAGTACGTTTCCGGACTACACTCTTCGGCGTAACCCTTGTTAATAACATTTTCGATAAAATGTTGATAGGCTTCAGCAAAAACTGTGTCTTTAGACATTTGTCGTTCAATACCCTTAAAACGTGATAGCGCCTGCGGGTAGCTATCGGGTATTATGTTCGGTAAATCTGTTTTCCAAGGCAGACCAACTTCAAATCGTCCATCGTCAAGCTGACGGGCCGAAGTTTCGACAATATCAATTGCTCTCTTTTCTTCGTCTGATGAGCGCGGTGTGCTCTTAGTTATTCCTAACGAGTCAATGTCATACTGACTTTTTATGAGCGCGTCTAGGTCGTCGCAGAGATAGTTGACAAACTCAAGCGGTTTAGATGAAACTGACAATGCACCGTGAAGAACCCATCCTAAGAGGGTTTTAGATGCAACAGGTTCATTTTTCTTGCCAAATCTAACTTCGCGACTCAAAGACAAGTGCCAGTCAGGAGCGCCGATGAGGACAGTAGGGCAAGCGTGGGTGTGCGAAAGTTCGTCGGATAAGTCTGATAGATGATCAAATTCCATCAAATTAATTGTGTTTGTATGATGAACGCGGAGTCCTAGAGGATTAATCGCTCGCGCGTGCTCTACTAAGTAGCGGTCGGGTAGGTTACGTCCTCGTATGTAAAAGTTTACGTAGCCCACGTCCACTACTTTCGTCATACCTCCTACACCCTCAATAAGGAGACGATCCTTACGGGTGGGTCTGACACCAATGCGCGCCGCCACGTCGCCGTCGATCAGCGTTGCCGTACTGCCCTCGTCGAGCAGCGCCGTTGTTTCGTACTTGCCGTTGGGGCCCTCGATCACGATTGGGAGCGTTTTCAGCAAGCCGCGGGGACGAGAAGTTGACTGCGATGACCCTGCCGTGTTGATAAGGAAATCAGACGTGTTCGTAACTTTAACAGACGACTCAGTTTCATCAACGTTAACACGCACAGTTGGGTTCGCGGAGGGTATTTGCACATTGTTGCATTGGTTAGTGGAAGTCGAACTCACGCGATCATCGACGGTATTGACTGACGCTGTACCATGAAGCAGTGAATTATGACGTCTGGAACACCCGTTAACTCCGCAAAGTTTTGCTTTACAGTTATTCCATGTGTGTGGATTCGACTTGAGACAGCGATAACATATTTTGGATTCCCGAACCCAACGCCATCTATCGTCTATGGCAAGAGATAAGAAAACCTTACAGGTTTTTATAGTATGAGGCCCCTGTTTACAATACGTGCATTCAGTTGTTTTGCTATTAGAGACTGTAGCGTGTACCGTCTCTTTTTTTCCAAAGAACTTCGTTGAGTGCGTCGTATTTTGTGCCCTAACAGCTGTACTGTCAAATACGTAATTATATTTAAGCTGCTTATCGGCTTCTGTTACGAGGAAGCGTGATAGTAACTCTAATTTTGCAACGTTTTGTTCTACAGGCATGTAGGTTGCAGCGAAATCAGTAAAACGAGCTCTGGTGTGTTCGCTTAGCTTATACAAAATGCAGCGAAGTAGCTCCGGCGAGTGTAAATAATCGTTTTGATTCAATAGTTTTACAGTTGTTACGAAATTACGCAATTTATTTGCTAGTAAATTTAATTCTTCCGGAGAACTTAACTTAGAGCTTCCACGTAGTTCGGCAACTTCCCGGGCTACCAGGATCTCCGGGCGGGCGTAGGTCTGTTCCAAGGTGTTCATAATCTCCTGGGGGTCATGACTGGTCCACAGGAGTGACGCTACGGACTGGTACGCCGGGCCACAAACGGCTTTATTCAATCGTGTCAAGTTCTCTGCTGGGGAAAAATTCGATTTAGTTCTGTCGTAACTAATTTTAAAAGCCATCCATTGTCCGACTTCACCCGAGAAAGTGACGAGTTCGGGTTTCTTCGGGCGGTCGGAAAGAGCAGTAATGGCCTGGGCAAGCTGTGCTAAGGAGTTTGCTTGAGAATGGTTAGTCAGTGGTTTTTGTTTCATTGTAACATTTTGGTTGCTCTCGACATGTGCGGGCTTAAAACAATTAGCATTGTTGACGTCTAGTGCACGAGACGGTACCGTGTTGGCGTTGACAACTGACTGAAGAAGGAGTCCTTGGTCGTTACCCAAGGTAACAGTTAGTGCATCGCCAGGTGTGTCTCTATGAGCTAAAGTTGTCATGTTTGCATTTTGCTCGGAAACCCACGACGCAGTGCGTTTTTCGGTATCGCGATTAGAATAATATGAACCACAAGATGACTTATCTTTGACATTCAAAGCGGCGAGTTTTGTTTGTAGCTCTGTTTGTTCCGCTTCGGACTCTAGACGCGCAAGTTCGAGCTCGCGATCAGCCTGTGCGCGTTCGCGATCAGCCTTCTGACGTTCGCGATCAGCCTGCTGACGAACAAGTGTGCGTTCGCGCTCCACGCGACGTCGCAAGACCTCCGCTTCGACGGCCAGCATCTGCGCGCGCACTGTTGCAGATGAATGCGAAGAGCTCGAGCGCCCGCCCGCCGACTGCTTGCTGTAAAAACTATTTTTACCGTGTAGTGTTTGGGCATTGCCGTCCTGATGTGCACAAGAAAGGTCACTTGTGTGCTTGACGGAGCTAGGTTGTGCTACGCCAGAAGATGTGCCCACAAGTTCTGTGACCGTGCTAATTGGCAATGCCGAAAGACTCTCGGTAGTTGCGGGCGGAGTCGGCCGGGCGCCGGGCGGTGAATGCAAAACGCGGACACGCTGCGTCTGCTCGACTCCTGCAGCCGTCAGGTTCGCCGCGTCTGTTTTCTTCATACTACGTGTCTCCACCATGATCGTGAAAATGATCCGATTAATATGTTTGAAATGAAAATGATAAATAATGTATGAAACAATTTTGTCAAAAAATGACAGAGGAAAATTTTGTTTCGAAACGAAAAATGGTTTTACTTACGGCGAGAATGGACCAAATATTAGCGAGCTAGTGGACTGTATGATAGTAATATAGGTTTAGATGGAGACAAGTAAGTATATTTTTATAAATATTTAATTCTAAGAAAAATAGATAAACAGAACTTGCATCTCCTGGCAACCTGACAGCTAACTGCCAACTAAACATCAAAATTCAAAAATATAAAAAAGTAAAGATATGATATGAAAGAAGGCCAGTCACCAACAAGGTACATTCATATTTACATAGGTATATAGGACAGAGAAACAAAGTTATCAACATAGCTCAAAGGATTAGCAAGCTGAAGTGGGAGTGGGCTGGTCACATCTGTGTGGAGTGATGATATAGGCAAGCTGGCTTGCAGCGGTTGGAAACACAGAGCTGAAGATTGAGCTCAGTGGTGTGCCATAGGAGAGGCCTATGTCCAGCAGTGGACAAATACCGGCTGTTAACACTTTGACTGCGGCACTTTTTCGCATATTTTTTATATTTTTGTAATTATAAGGTTACACGCACCCCTTGTAAAAAAATTAATAATGAAAAAAATTTATTATATTTATTTTTTAATTTTACTTCCGATACCAAAATGTCAAAAAACGCACGGTGTGAGTTTTCAGCAGATAACGTGATGATGATGATAGGTACACACAAGAATTGCTTGTTTAATAAATATAAATAACAATGATGAAACATGTATATACATATAAACTATAATTTATTTCTTTCTCTCCCCTTTCTCTTGCAAACATCTTAGGGTTGTGGAAAATTCCATCTACACCTTAAAAGCTTTGAAATTGATGTCAAGGACTGGACTAATATACTTCTTGCAAATCAGAAGGTGCATTGCATAACTTTTATTGTCATCATCTTAGGGTTGAAATTTAAATATTTCATGCACATATTGAATTTTAACCTTTTGAGCGCCAAAGTCACATATACGTGACAAGAACTTGCAGGCCCTGTACGCCAGCGTCATCTATAGATGACAAAAACCACACAAATCCATACCGCTTGTCGTACAGGGCACAGGAGGCTGTTTGTAGCGTGGCGCTCAAAAGGATATTAACTAACACTAGCATTCACATACAAACAATACTACAAGATCACAGTGCTCGCAAATGCATCAAACCAATACATTAGTCACAATACTTGAGTGAAGACCATCACTATACATTTTTTAATTTTTTTTATATTATATAGGCTAGTGTTTGACCACTATCTCACCTGCTGGTAAGTGATGATGCAGTCGAGAATGCCAGCATGCTAGGCCTAGAATGAGAACTGGCTCTCGAGGATAGCTGCCAGAACACATTAGATGCTTTGGCGACAGATTATCTAACATGAGAGTGGTAGCTGGCCAGGCGGTTACTAGTACCTCTGGCATCAAAGCCAACCATTGTCCCACTACACCACTAGGCCCTCATCACATCACATTTGTCAAAATCTTCTAGTATCTATATACTGCACCTATGTGCAACACTGCTAGGAAATTCTATGCTCATTTTCTCTTGTAATAGTTATTCTATGCTCATTTTCTCTTGTAATAGTTATTCTATTCTCATTTTATCTTGTTATAGTTATTCTATGCTTACCTCTAGTATTAATTCCTATCCAATTTAGATACCGTGACAGTTTCTTAGAGATGTATGTCTTCCCGCGTGCTGGCAGGCCCACCATAGCAATCACATGGGGGATGTTTACATAGTTTGCTCGCTCTCCTGTGGACAATACACATTTCTATTAAAACATAGACAATTTAAATAATATAATTTATTGAAGTAGTTCTATAAACAACTGAAGGCTAAAATACCAATATTTTAGTTTAGACTGTTTAGAGATGAACACTTTGTCGTAGGAGTCTGAGGTTCTTCAAGTTTTACATGTTATCATCTCTTTTCATTCATTTCTACTACTATACTTGCATGTTTTCAGTTTATAAGATATTAAAGAAGATATCAAGCCATCTATGTCTAGTAGAAAACTAACTGTCATTTGTCCAGTTTAAAGGCAAATCTTATAAGTAAATACTATCATACTATAAATTGCAAAAATGTAATAATTATGCGATATACATACGATAGTTTAATCACATATAAATTACCTAGTTGTAGATCATAATAGGACTTTGATAAACGTTATCATGATAATTAGTAAGTTAGTGAATTTTATGATAAAACGATCAAAAACAATCGTGTCAATGAGTCTAAATCTGATAAAATTGACCATTTCCTGATGTATATATTCGGGCGCCTATAGAAGGCGACCAAATGCCATGTCCTTGTGACGACAACACGGTAAACTACTAAATTCTTCATGGAATTATGCGAAATAGAAATTTAACGAACCATCGCCGAAATATTGCTTGTTTAGGTATTTCCATCCCTCAGCGCGGTTGTCCTCTGTATTCATTATAGCTGAGTTAAATTTATTGCACTGTGTTAGTGATAATTTAAGTTTAAATATGTAAAAAATATAATTAAATTCACAATCGACCGTCCGGTCTCGCCTCAAAGCAATATGTGAACTGTCAAAGTCAAAGTGTCAAAGTCAAAATTTGTGATCGATTGACAGAATGTACTAAGCAGGCATAGACAAGGCAAAGTCCGTTCCGATGTTCCAGTTATTCTACACCTTTTGTTTTTTCTTATGTTTTATCTATTTATATATTTACAAGGTCTTTTCCATTTAAGAGCTACGTTAAGCTTTTACTGAAGCAAAACAGGAAAATAGAATCAGTAAATATTTTGGTGTATGTAATTTTATTACACACGATTGATTTAGAGATTATAATCTATGGGTTATCGTGTAATGGAACGCATTTATTAGCGCGAATGTTTAAATTAATTTTATCTTTCCCACTTCGCTCACGCACGGTACCGCACGTATAAAAAGTTTGAATTGAGAATAAAATATATGAAATTAAAAATAAAATCTTTTTACCCAACTGCAAGGAAAGGGTTATGTATTTAAACACGCTTTTTGTAATGACGTTATCGTGAGTAATAAAAAGTACTAATGATTACAATACAAAGGTATTAGCCCAAATTAGACTATACTACCATTTGCCATTATGGAATTCCAGTACCAGTCCATTGCGTTGTCGCCGTTGATATAGGTACGTCAGGAAATAGTTTCTAATTTCGCTTCTAAGATTTGATCCATACCAACATACATAATAACACGGTAAATAAATAAATATATAATAAATTCCAATTACACGGTACTTAAGAGAAATAATATCCCATATCCTGATTCCATAGTATGTATACCTACATGGAAAGTAAAACTGTGGTATAGTACAGCTATTCAAACTTACTTTCCGCTGTGTCTACTACTCAAGAACTTATAAATAAAATATAGGAAAAGGCAAATAAATAATTTCGTATTTTACAAACTGTCACATAAGCAGTTCCTAACCCCTGGAATAAAATAATAAATATCAACAGAAATGCGTCACGAAAGTCGACCCCGGCTCACAAAGATAACCTCTCGTAATTGCTCGATAACTTCGTATGATAGGATGGGGCCTTTTCCATGGCTAATTAGATATTGTGCATTATAATAAAACAACCCTAAGTAAGTACCTACCTACCAATATAAATTGAAAGAACTAGATGATCCGTACGAATATTGGTACAGTTTTACAATCATATAGGTACTATACATGGCACACATAACGCTCTAAAAGTTTAATACAGGTTGGCAAAATAGAGTAGAAATAAATAGGGGCGCCACTATTGCTATATACTAGTAACCCCGATAGCATAGAGAGTGGCGGTAAACTTTAAAATTACTTCTTTAGTGGAACTACGGATAGTCTTATTCATGTTAATACATTTCGCGTAGGTTACGGAAAATATTAAAATATTACTATTAAGTTGCACAAAACAACTTTGTTCATACAGTCCGGCAAGTATAACTTGGCGCGGCTGTGCGCCACTGTGCTTTTACTTTGTACTTTGATAACAGTTTATCTTAAACCACTTTTAATTGCTTTTGGCATTATTGAACTATTTTAATGTAGCAGATTTATCAACAATAATGTCGCGGTAATCTCTCAATTAATAATACAATTAATTAATCTCTCGGAATTAGTTCCAAGAACCACCACCGCCAAGTTATACTTGTGGCACTGTAAATGTTCAGTCACTGACCACAGTTAACATATAAAATTTTATCACAGATTAGATTATTGCCAGGCCAGAAAAAAAATTGTTCCGTTTCAAGACTTTTTTGCCAACCTGCACACACGCAACAACTGCAACCACGGCACGGTAAGACTTTAAAATGGTCACACTGAATAAGGCCCCTGTAGTTATGGCGTTCCCACAAAAATATACACTTGAGAAAAAATATATATAGAGAGAGGTATTTTAATAATATAGGTAAGTAATAGATATTCTCTAGGGTATAGCGCGTTATATTTCTAGAGATTTCATTCATACCTAGTTTTGTGAGCCCTTTTGGCCTAAAGGATAAGATGGCTTGACTACTAAGCTAGAGGTTACCGGTTCGAATCCTAGAACGGATTTTCATCCACAGGTGGCAGGAGTATATTATACCGATGTTCCGCCTGACTTGCTACCAAAAAGAAGCTTACCACCATCAAGGAGAAAATCTGCCGTCATAAGCATACGGTGTTTCGGCAGCACATAACCCTTGGACTTACCATGGACCACATCATCTATACCGACTAGGCGCGATAGTGGTCAAACGCTAGGCTATAAGATACAAAATAATATCGTTTAAAAACTAAAAAAGAACCGACTTCAATGTTCATTTTCAGTACCAATTTTGAGATGTTTATCTCAATATCTCTGGAGATACTTATCAGACCTCGATAAAATTACCATGGTACCACACTTGGGATATCTCCTTTCGAACAAAAAAATAATAATCAAAATCGGTGCATAAACGACGAAGTTATCCCCGAACAAACATAAAAAAAAAAAAAAAAAATATACGGTCGAATTGAGAAACCTCCTCCTTTTTTTGAAGTCGGTTAAAAAGTGTAACTTCCCACGACACAGGGTATCCTAGTGTGGGAACTAGTGCACTAGCTGTAGTTT
The DNA here is from genome assembly GCA_954871355.1 of Cabera pusaria. NCBI lineage: Eukaryota > Metazoa > Arthropoda > Insecta > Lepidoptera > Geometridae > Cabera > Cabera pusaria. The sequence goes on from OX940897.1 coordinate 2,411,036, forward strand.
ATCCCAACCAAACTTTCATTTTATATGTTATTATAAAATTTGATAAGTACTTTATTAATTTAAAACTATGTTATGTAAAGCATGTTGTGAATATATATATACTTGTGAATAAATTAAAAAAAACTATTACGTACGACCTTGTTTTGCTCCGCTTCACCGAACTTTATCTTAAGAGTGTAGATAATAGGCAAGACATAGCGGAAGTAAAATAAAAATAATAAAACTGGCCAAGTGCGACTCAGACTTTTGTCCCGCACACTGAGGGTTCCGAACGCCATCTAACGAATATCTAACGAACTTCTAACACCACCAAGTAAAATTACACTAAAGCTACTTCTACTCGCCAATAGATGTCGGAAAGAGTCATATTTTAAGTTGATTATCGATAAAGTTGATTATTGAAAACACGAATAAAACAACATTTTCTGAAAATGAATCCTAGCTAGATCGATTTATCGCCCACAAAACCACCTGTATACTAAATTTTATTTAATCGTCGGAGCCGTTTCCGAGATTCAGATTCCGAGATTAAGGTAAGGCGCTATCGTAAAAAACACGTTTTCTATTTTAAACCCTTACATTTTTAACTTTTTTGTTCTTAGTATTTGTTGTTATAGCGGCAACAGAAATTATCATCTGTGAAAATTTCAACCGTCTATCACGGTTCATGAGATACAGCCTGGTGACTGACGGACAGACAGAGACAGACAAACAGACAGACAGACAGATAGACGGACAGCGGAGTCTCAGTAATAGGATTCCGTTGGTACCCTTTGGGTTCGGAACCCTAAAAACACAAAGACCTAAGATGATTCCTTAGGAAATGAAGTATAATAATTGTTTAAGTATATAGCAAAAATTATGGTTACTAAGTTTGTTATATAATATTAATTTATTAATAAGTTTTATTTTATACTTAGTTTGAATTGGATATGATTAGTCTGATAGGGTAATCCGATAAGGTAAGGTCGGTAAATAGATTAGTTAGGCTATAAAACATAAACACAATGAAGATCCGATTATTGCGACTCGATTATAGCTGGACAGCACGTTGCTATGTACTTTTTGTAGGATAGGAAAATAAGATAGTTTAAAAAACTGCCTTCAAATGCCGTACTATTAATTTTCAGTACCAAGTTTGATGTGTTTATTTCCATATCTCTGGAGATACTTATCAAAACTCGATGAAATTTCTATGGTATCACCCCTGGAATATCCACTTTCTAACATAAAATAATAATCAAAATCAGTTCATAAACGACGAAGTTATCCACGAACAAACATAAAATATATATATATATATACGGTCAAATTGAGAAACGTCCTTTTTTGGAAGTCGGTTAAAAATATGCTATGATATAACTAACATTATGGCCTATAACTTAACAAGATGATTTATTATAAAATGTTTTGTGGTTCTCTATCATCGTTCACAGCCTATCTCTGTCCACTACTGGACATAGGCCTCACCTATGGGGCGCCACTGAGCACGATCTTGAGGTTTTTATCTAACCGTTGCCAGCCGGTCTGCGTAACGTTTAGCTAGATTCTAGCTCGAGAGCAAACGTAGTGTAGGTTCTTTATGAATAAACAATAGTGCAATAGGTATAAGTAAGTATGTTTTTTATTAAGCTCGAACGCGGGGTGCACTTTTTCATAAAAATGTATTCCCCCGCCCCTCCCTGGAAAATGCTTCTAAAGAAAAATGTTTATACAAAAAATTAAGGTCTGCTGTAGCCCCTATCATTTTCTTTTTTTGACCAACCAATTGCAAATAGAAACATGACCCTTCAAAAATCTCAAAGAGGAGATTAGAATGCTTATATTTCTTTTTGCAATTGGTTGGGCAATAAAAGCAAATGATAGGGGCTACAGCAGACCTTGATTTTGTGTAAAAACAAATTTTGCTCTAGAAGCATTTTCCATGGAGGAATCGGGGGATAAGATACTACATTTGTATGGAAAATTTCACCCCGCTTTCCCTATTAAAAAACTGAAAAATCTAAGTTTCAAATTCTTTCTTCACATCAAAAATTGATAGGTATTTTACTGTCACTACTAAAAGACACACCCACCCACTCTATAAGGTGGCAAATGGCAAAGTCTGTTGATGCCAAACACGATGAATGATAGTACTTACACACGACGTAGAGACAAGACGCGGTGAAGGGAGAAGAGGTGTGAGGTGCTAATTTTATTTCTACATCATCGGCCAACGTTACCGTACCCTTGACATTGCAACGTTTGTTATAATGTACTACATAGGTATAACTACATGACTTCATAGTTGTATTGTAATACTCACTAATTAAATTACGTAGTGTCTATAGGTACTGACATTCCTAGTAGACAGTAAGGGTCCCCGCACACGGGCCACGGGCCACAACCACAAAACGCCGCCACCGGCATATTTCCTATAGTTTTTAACCGACTTCAAAAAAAGGAGGAGGTTTCTCAATTCGACCGTATATTTTTTTTTTTTTTTTTTTTTTATGTTTGTTCGCGGATAACTTCGTCATTTATGCACCGATTTTGATTATTCTTTTTTTGTTCGAAAGGAAATATCCCAAGTGTGGTACCATGGTAATTTTATCGAGGTCTGATAAGTATCTCCAGAGATATTGAGATAAACATCTCAAAATTGGTACTGAAAATGAACATTGAAGTCGGTTCTTTTTTAGTTTTTAAACGATATTATCATACATTTTATATGGACTCGCCGCACACGGTTGACGCCGGTGGCCGCCACACGCTACATGATAAAATGTATGAAAACTATAGGAAATATGCCGGTGGCGGCGTTTTGTGGTTGTGGCCCGTGGCCCGAGTGCGGCGACACTAACGTAATAATGTCTTTCTCACTTACCTCACCTTTTTCTGTGTTTTTGTAACTGGTTAGGTACTTACTGTATTTCTCTATATATTTATATAGATATTCGTATACTATATAGCTATCATAATAACTCGTGTTTCAGTAATCCGAACTGCAAAGTCCTCCAAGCAAAATATCTTCGAGGTACGTAGTACATATACATCGATGCTGTATACTAGATAATAAAAATAAATTATACGCCATCGCCAAACACCCTGTGTATTTTAACCAGTCCACAAATAGGTTGTCTGGAAGCGATCGCTTTATGCGATAAGACCCCGATTGTATCACCGAGTTATGTTGTTGTTATTTTAGATAATAAGTTCTTTATGGTGTTCAATAAAGAGTTATTATATTCTATTCTATTCTATCGATGTAGGAAACTAATTTTCAGTCTCAATGATCACACTATCATGTTCATGATGAGACACTATTGGAGCAAATTGCGTTTAATTCCATCAATTGGGAATTTTCCCAGCTGTGGGGTGTAACTCAATGCGTTTTAGATTGATTGATTATCAAAGACATCGCTCCAATTATCAGTTAACGGTAGGTAGAGCAATAATGTACATTATTAGTACTACAAAGAGAGTATTTTGTGTTTAGTTTTTGAAGTTATACTTCTTTTGGCGCGATAGAGAAAAATTATGAGAGTGAATTTTTACGATGCGCGCGCACACCGACACCTAAATTTAACATCGTGAAGTTAGTTCTAGGTGGTATGACTATGTTCAAGTTGTATATTCTAGTATTTTTTTATTTAGAACACGTGTTTCGTAAGAACGTCATATTTAACGTCATATTTTTACGTTAATAAAACCTTTTTTATTTAAATAAAATCTTTTTGATTAATTTTAATATTTATCGTTAATCACTACTGCATTTTAGTTATTTTTTTTCCATACGCCACAGAAGTATAACTTCTAACGCGTGTACATTAGTACACACACGTTTTTAGGGTTCCGAACCCAAAGGGTACCAACGGAACCCTATTACTGAGACTCCGCTGTCCGTCTGTCTGTCTGTCTGGCTGTCTGTCTGTCTGTCTGTCTGTCTGTCTGTCTGTCTGTCTGTCTGTCCGTCTGTCACCAGGCTGTATCTCATGAACCGTGATAGTTAGACGGTTAAAATTTTCACAGATGATGTATTTCTGTTGCCGCTATAACAACAAATACTAAGAACAGAACAGAGATAAAAATTAAAGAAAAGTTTTAAAAAAGTTTTTTACGGTAGCGCAGCGCCACCTATCTAGTTTCTAAGATGGCGCTATCGTCTTTACCTTAATCTGAATCTTTGAAGCGGCTCCAACGATTAAATAAAATTTAGTATACCTACAGGGGATTTCGGGGGCGATAAATCGATTTAGCTAGGAGTCATTTTCAGAAAATGTTGTTTTATTCGTGTTTTCAATAATCAACTTTATTGATAATTTTTTAATTTGCCAATAGATGTCGGGAAGAGTCATATTTGTCTGTTTAAGTGGCAAAAAATACCGAGCATAGCTCGGTCAGCCAGATATTTAATAATATTAATTACTTACTACAATTACTATTACTACTATTACTATTACTACTATATAATACTAGTCTACCTTTGTGTTAACGTTTACTTAGTTGGTGTTAGAAGTTCGTTAGAAACTCGATAGATGGCGTTCGGAACCCTCCGTGTGCGGGACAAAGTCTGACTCGCACTTGGCCAGTTTTATTTTTATTTATTAAAGCTTACCTGGCAATGTGGGTTGAAAATTTCTTAATAAATAGTCTTGTTAACTCCAACCCCTACTAAATAAGCTAAAAATGCTTGTGTCTGTGTGGGTCATGTCAATTATAGTGCAATGGGTGTGGATTGAACTGACGACCACTTGATTGCCAGGTCGTCGCCTTAGCCATTGAGCTATTGCCGTTTGTGGTGGTGATGATAGGGGAATAAGTTCGTGCAGTTGGGTGGCACCTTCGAGCATTTACCAATGGAGATGTTATCGTTGTAATCCGCAAACATTTTTTTCTGCCGATACTTACGAGGGACGAGGTAAACATGCATTGCACACACACAAATCACTCACTTTAACGATCCCGCACACTAGCTTGAAACACGCACACAGTATTAAAAATACAGCGTACTTACGCACGCTCATATGGCCAAAAATGGCTATATGGCCAGCAGAGGGGTACGCCTTGCGTTAACATCTCCTTTGGTAAATGCTCGAAGGGTGGCACACTCTTCGAAATTTACCGGATAAAAAACCGATCTTTATCGGTTTTTTATCGAATAAAAGCAACTCTGCGGCTTGGTTTTTTTATCTATGGTTTTACTACATCTGTAAGTATTGGACACTTCCACGTAATACATATAGTAATCTGTGCTTCCACGCCGAGCGAGTCAGTTTCATTCCGGCAAATATAACTGGGCGGTGGTGGTTTTTGGAACTAATTCTTTTAATTGAAACTGTGAGTTTGACGTTTGAGAGATTACCGCGACATTATTGTTGATAAATCTACATTAAAATAGTTCAATAATGCCAAAAGTAATTAAAAGTGGTTTAAGAGAAACTGTTATCAAAGTACAAAGTAAAAGCACAGTGGTGCACAGGCACGCCAAGTTATACTTGCCGGACTGTAGTAAATTTGAAACTTTTATCGTCATATCTCTGAACGTACTTATCAGATCTCGATGAAATTTAAATGAGACCACCTAGGAGATTAACCCTATCTGTAAATAAATAATCATTGTAATCAGTTAGATCAGCAACATGCAAATCAAAAATAATATAAAACATTAAACATACAGACGAATTGAGAACCTCTTTCTTTTTGTAAGTCTGTTGAAAAGGACATTTATGTCATGCTATCGACGATAGCTACGATACGGCAGCATACTGACTGAGTAATACGTAGTTGGCGGCAGTCGACAGTGAAGTGTGGGTAGCTAGCTGGAGAGGCTACGTCCCACACTATGCTGTCTCCGGCGGATATCCCGGCTGTGTCTAATGAAAGTACGACAAATGTCTCGTTTCCTTCAGTGCTACTGATCGACCAATTATGTCAATTTCTGGAAAAATCTTATAGACAACCGGTAAAAGTCGGAAAATGGTCTGTTCATATTTTAATGCGGTGGTGGTTGAGTAAACCGTAAACCTAACGTAAATAGTACATGTTCCAGCCGAAGTTGATATAATCAACGGAAATCTGCCGACGTCGTCAGTATTGTGTGTCGCAATGGCAACTCCGATCAAGATCAAATGAGGGTAGTTCCAAACTACTCTCAATCATAACAATGCTGATACCCACAACTTCAGTCTTCTCGTGACCACGGTCAATACAACTTGATCGAAACGTCGGGGTAAATAAAATAATGTTTTTAGCGCGATAAGTCCCGTATTGTAGGTCAGTATAATAACGTAAAATAATGTGTAACAAGTACCTACGTATGTTTTTTTTTAAAACAGTAGAATATATAGTGCCTAGCTGCTTGGATATCACGAAAATGGAATCTTCCTGGTTTTTAAGTGGGACAATATCCAATCGACAATCAAAAATATGTATATTTGATATTGTTCAGTGGCTTATTTGAGTAACTTGCGAAGCCTATACCAGTAACCTTTTTTACATCTGATAAGCTAGCGTTTGATCACTATCACGCCTGGTGATAAGTGATGAAGTGAAACGAAGCTTTGTCTTCAAGATCCAGGCTAAAAAACTTACTTACTAATATGACGCCAGGGACCACGTGCAATGTAAGTATGTATAGAGCCTAGCTTACGTAGTAACTATAATATATAATCTGTGGCCTAGCTTAGTAGATTGACTAATATACCTATCTGTAATAAGTAGGTATAAATAATACAGCTATTGGCCCAGTTATCTCTATGATCCGCGGGTTATTAACTTGTGCTCGTAAACCGTAATCGAAGACTCGACGATATCTGCACCACGTGATTCCATATCGGGGACAAGTGACTCTTGATCTGAGCTGAGAATAACCTCCTTCAGAACTACTGACTATTCGTTATTTGAATAACTCATTTCTGAAGAAGTCCTAGAGAACTGTAGATTCAAGATTTTTTTATTGATTCTGTGGGTCTTGAATAGTCTACTTTAATTTTTAGGGTTCCGTACCTCAAAAGGTAAAAAAGGAACCCTTATAAGATCACTTTCTTGTCCGTCTGTTTTATTTTACGTTAACTTTAATGAGACTGACTTTTATAACTACAGCTGACTTAGAAAATGTCTTTAATTCTGGTTAAAATTTCGGCTTGTCTTTTTTATATTTGATAGACTAGCGTAAGACCACTATCTCGCCTGGTGGTAAACGATGATGTGATCGAAGATGGTGAACACGCTAGGCCTAGAATACTCTTACTAGCGAGCCACCTAGCGAGTGTAGGGGAACTATTTTTATATTTTAAAAACGGCTCATAGGGATCCAAGGGAATAAATCCAAGATAAGTGTGTATTAAATACTGTGGCCGTTTTAACAACAGATAATAATTTAAAACAAAACAAAGTAAAATACTCCATACAAGAAACGTGTATTTTTTCGGCATTGTTCCCGTTGCGTTGACGTTTACTAGATGGCGTTAGTAGTAAAATTAGCACGCAGTAGCTATTAATTTTGATATTTAGGGCTGAGTTGCACCATCTTACTTTAACTATAACAAACGTCAAAAATCTGTCAAAATCCATATAAATACACCGGTTAATAGTTATATGGTGCAACTCAGCCTAAGTTACGTAGAACTATTATCTATTCTGCGGCTAAGTAAGGACCTCGAAAGGAGAATTATATCACTATGGCCACAGAATAATGAATAGTATATCTATGGCCACCATAACAAAAACACATAGGTGTCTTCAATTCATACAGGAAGCGTGTTCGTCATTATTTGCTGGGTCTTTTCAACCGACTTACAAAAAGAAGGAGGTTCTCAATTCGTCTGTATGTTTTATTTTGTGTGTATGTTACGCGATTACTCCGTCAATTGTGAACCGATTCGAATGATTCTTTTTGTAATCTAGGGTTCGTTTCCGTTCCGAGGTAGTCCCATTGTATTTTCATCGAGATCTGATAAGTATTTTCAGAAATATGACGATAAACGTCTCAAACTTGCTACTGAAATTGACTCGCGGCTCGCGGGGCATTGATGTCGGTTGTTTTAGTTTTTAAACTTTATTAAAATTTTCTTTTATTTAACTGTAGTACGGAACCCTTTATGTGCGAGTCCCACCGAGGCAGTTCGACTCGCACTTGGCGATTTATTATCTATACTATACTTTACTATACTTTTCTTTTCTATCTATACTTTACTCTGCCTGATGTGGTGTCCCATTGCAAGACAATTAAGATTTCCCTTGCCTCCTGTCAAAAGTTACGGTTTATTTATTGCCTTTTAACCGACTTTACAAAAAAGGAGGAGGTTCTCAATTCGTTGTTTTTTTTTTTTTATGTAGGTATGTTCACCGATTACGCGAAGATGCCTGAACCGATTTGGAAAAATATTTTTATGTTTCAAAGGGTACCCTTCTCAGGTGGTCCCATTTAAATTTTAACGAAATCGTCCGAGCCGCTTTTAATATACCAACATTTGTATTACAATGCATTTATATACCTTGACGACATACTAGTAACTACTGGCACAGATTATATAATAGTTACTAGGTCTACTGGCTACTTTGACTAGCGCGACGTCTTTTCGAGTCGGTTCTTTTAGTTTTTTAAACGATCTTAAATTATGTCTTACATTAACAGATGATGGTGTTGTACTGTTCATTCCGTCTCCGTCTGACTCTAACGAGTTGTCGTCTCACGTTCTATGGAATACACACTCAAAAGTGTCTTTAGGTACTTGTATTATGTGCTTTAGGCAGAGAATTACAATAGTACTATTGACCAAAGGGCGTCCGACCAGACCAAACAAAAAGCGACTTTTCGCAAGATAGAGTTATCAAATTGATAAATTCGTGTTTAATGCAGTCATGTAGGTATGTTGTTATCAGTATTGTGTGGTGTTATGTAATGTACCTGCATAGTCTTCGTCACAATCTGATAATTCTGTCTGTGTCATTATTTAAATATAGGTGACATAATTATACTTATGGACCTTTTTAGGGTTCCGTACCTCAAAAAGAAAAAAGGAACCCTTATAGGATCACTTTGTTGTCCGTCTGTCTGGCTGTCTGTCAATCTGTCAAGACCTTTTTTATCAGGAACGCGAAGAGATATCAAGTTGAAACTTATATCAAATACTCGGTTCTACAGTAACTTTTGGCTGTGAAAAAATCAAACTTGTATTTAAAAAAAACGCGATCAAAAGATATGACCGTTTATGTCGCATGTTCTCGCATATTTTGCGATATCACAAGGGAATCAAAACCTATAGGGAATTAGGGACTTCCCGTTGACGAAGAATCATGAAATAGGTAAGAAGCAAGGTCTTGAAGCAGACAAAGGAAAATCTGGAAACCGTAAATATGTAGTTTAATAACAAAAAAGAGCGAATTAATTATTACAAACTTACTATTTGCGGTTGGTTCATGAAGTATCAAAGCATCGTTCTATGGCTCGAACTGCAAAGTTAACTTTGTTTTGATAGGTTGGTACGGAAGCCTCGGTGCGCGAGTCAACTCGCACTTGATCGGTTTTTTTTATATTCATCTTTAGCGTTAGACCATCCCGCTTGTTGGTAAGCGATGATTTGGTCGAAGATGGTAAACACGCTAGGCCTGGAATGCTGATGAAATAGGCCTTTCAAGGGCTGAGGGCTGCGTGCTGCCGGAACACCGTAAGGTTATGGCGCCAGATTTTCTCCTTGATGGCGGTAAGCTACTTTTTGATAGCAAGTCAGGCGGAACATCGATATACAGCAGCTCAGACTATCAGACAGTGTCAATATTTTATGTCATTCATTTGAACTGTATTCTACCGTGACCGTCTAGTCATAGATAGTATGGCGTTGGAACTGCCTCCGGTGTTCAATGGACATCAATGAGACGACAGATCTGGCTGAAAGCCAGACAGCTTGCTATTTAAACCCTATTATCTCTCTCTCATAGTTACAAGATAATTTTATACCGTCTTTTTAACCGACTTCAAAAAGAAGGCGGATCTCAGCTATACTATATATATTTTTTAAGTGAAAACTTCTTTAACGGCGTTGTGCACTTTTCTAGGGATGGGTAAAAAATGTTAAACTCTTGTTAAAGTTTTTGAGATATAGCATTTTCAAAACCGCAAATATCAAGTCATCGACATTAATGAAAAACAAAATTAAATTTTTGCTGGCGAAAAATGATAGTGTTAGTGTTTGCTCGATCTTATAAAATATTGAAGTACGTTAGATACGGAACCTTACGAGTACGAGGCTGACTCGCACTTGGCCAGCTTATTTTATCTTTGAATTTCCCTAGAATGAAGTGCATGGTTGCGATATCACAAACAATAAAGTAATAGGTACTTTATGATTGTAACGTACCTCTGACAACTTTTTATTTGTTTATGGTAATCTGCAGATCGATTTGTTGATATCTAGGTTAGGTTGATATCAACTGAATACATTGTAGGAAATTTTGTAGGTAGATTATGGAAATAGTTTGCTAGTACGCCAATCGACTTGACAATATGTGAATTTCTATTACGTTGAACACTTTAATTTTATAAACAGGATAATTATGAATAATATAACTGATATGTAGGTATACTACTATTACTTTATAATTGTAACGTGCCTCTAACAACAATTAAAATTATTTACGGGATACCTACTTAACATGTTTTTCCTTTTTTCCAGTTTCCGATATTTCGGCACTTTTGCAAACGCCCATGTTTACGAACTGCAGATTGTGGGCACTACGTATTGTGGGTGGAGAGGATATCACAAGCAAACAAAGCGATCTACCCACTTTTGCTCTCGTTTCGGACGTTCAGCGCCACCACCATTTGTTCAACAAATTTTGTTGTCAACGCAACTTACGTATTACGTAGTGCCTTTTGGTTTTGATTAAATTCGCGCGAGGAACACACAGATCTACTGCACAGAACACTTATATATCCTAGCGATCTATTGTGAGGAATACACAGATCTACTAGGTGCGAGATTTGATAGTTTGTTGAACTCGTCCTAGCGATTGACATTTTTGAACTTGGTAATTTCAATCGCTTTCCTAACCAATCTTGGTATGTAGTGGCGTTCAGTCTACTCTACAGTATCTGAGGGTTATGTAACTCAATCCAGGGTTGGTTTCGGATTCCAATAAATGCTCAGAGATCCCAGATAAATAGATATGTAATGAGGTAACATTATGTAGCTTATCTTGACATCACCCGTGGTGACCAAAGAGCTGGCGCTTACCTCGGCCAGCGTTTTAGCCTACCTAATACCACAGAATAATGAATAGTACAAAAACCACAGTTTTATGGATTTTCAAACTGTGCTAATAATACCGTATTAGCACATTTATCATTCGTTATACAACGCCATCTCGCATTATACAACGAGGTAATAGCCGATGAAGGCCGATAGCATAATTACAGTTTAGGTATTATACATTGTGGTTTGTATATTTTTGATATTGTGATTAGGTAATTATTTTTAAGTTGTTTAAATTAATAAATTAGGTTTACCAAGATCATCACATCTAAATAACATTTATAGAAATCTAAATAATCTAAAACCTAAATAAAATGTATAGAGTTTACTTCCATGGAAATTTCTTTGTCTTTTTATCAATTTCCTGTTTCTAAATAAAATTTCGACGAGTACTTAAATTATTTATAAGTTGGCATTATCCATCAAACAAAAAATTTTAAAATGTATCGTTGAGTGACACCAGCGATGTGGTATCTCGATGAGTGGCACACTTTAAATTACAATAAATTTAATGTATTCAGTTAAATGTCACACGCCTCGTTTTTATTTTCCTAATTTCAATAGTATTTCTGTACTAAGAACCTCATTGTCTAATACAATAAATAACCTTGGCGAAGTATTCAGGCCAATGATTTGTAAATCTACCTACTTTACTGTGAATAATTAATCTGGCTCTAGCAATTTCCAATAACTAATTGACTTACATTCAACACACACAGTTTTAATAAGCCGTAGTTTAATTTAACTTGTGTTTTTTTTAATGAAATCAATCACCATGCATTCAATAGATTTATTAAATTGGATTCAATTTAATTCTTTATTGATCTAATACTTAGCTGGCTTGAACCACAGAATAAATAATATGTAGTACAAAGTACTTGAACACATTTTCACTTTGGCCCTCCAGCTAAGTGGAGCGATGATATACTTACACAAGTTGGCTGGCAGCGGTTGGAAACGAATAGCTGATAGTGGCTTGCTACATTGCTTTAATGTATTTAGTGGCGTGCCATGGGAGAGGCCTATGTCCAGCAATGGACGGAAATTGGTTGATTATGAGGCACGCAACGCAAGGCAACGCAAAAAATCTGAAATGTCTTTGTTATTTCAGCAGCCAGATGTTTTTCTCTACTAGGTAACCGAAATAACTAGGTAGCTTATATTACTTACAAAGTCTACGATTATCATTAAGTTTTTAACCGCATTTGCACGTTCTTGTCATGGTTTACATTATTTACATTAGTTTGTGTTACATTCTGCGGGCGGTTATCACGACTGCGCCGGCCGGCCGGCACGTGGCTACTCCGTGATTCACATTATCACCAGAATGCCAAGCCAACTGCTCTTCAAATAAATTTAACCGAAAATATTAGTCTTTTTAAGAGTGGCTTTGTTAGATCTTTTACAATAAAACTGTTATTGTGTTAACGAGCGTGTCAGTCTAGCGAAGCGTGCAAGAGTTTTGTTTAGATTGTTCGGTTTTTTTTTGTCATATAGGCTAGTGTTTGACCACTATATCACCTGTTGGTAAGTGATGATGCGGTCGCGGATGGTAGCCTAGGATGGGAATTGGCTCTTAAAAGCGAACGCGGGTTGCACTTTTCCTTACAAATGTACTCCCCCGTTTCCTCCCTGACAAATGCTTCTAGTGCAAAATTAGTTTCTACAAAAAATCTAGGTTTGCTGTACTGCTATCTGTCCCTATCATTTGCTTTTTTGACCAACCAATTGCAAAAAGAAATATAAGCCTTTTTATCTCCTCTTTAAGATTTTTGAAGCGTCATATTTCTATACATATAGCTACAGCAAACCTTGATTTTTTTAAGAAACAAATTTTTCTCTAGAAGTATTTTCTTGGGAGAAAACGGGGGAATACGTTTGTATGGAAAAGTGCATCCCGCGATCGCTCTTAATGATAGCTGCCGGAACACATTAGTTTGTTTGGCGACAGATTTTCTAACTTAAAGGGTGGCCAGGCGGATACTATATAGTGTCATACCACAGAATACTCAATAGTACCTACTAAGCAGTCTCACCACCATTCTCCTTTGCCGGAGGGTCATTGTGAAAAGTGCTCTAAACGCATGTTTTATTGTTGTTAAATTACCTATGTTACTTATTTGATGTGCGATTATTATAATTTGGTTTTATTAAACGAAGGTTTCATCTTACGGTTATGTGATGTATCTGTATCATATTTTATTGGTCTCTGTTCTCTGTGATATATACATCATCTTCTAACCGACAAATTAGGCCAGTGTCTTCATTAAGAGGGAACGCGGGATGCACTTTTCCATACAAATATATTCCCCCGTTTCCTTCCTGGAAAATTCTTCTAGAGAAAAATTTGTTTCTACAAAAAATCAAGGTCTGCTGTAGCTACGCCCCCATCATTTTCTTCTTTTGACCACCCAATTGCAAACAAAGATATAATCCTTTTTATCTCCTCTTTAAGTTTTTTGAAGGGTCATATTTCTATTTGCAATTGGTTGGTCAAAAAAGCAAATGATAGGGGGGCGTAGCTACAGCCAACCTTAATTTTTTGTACAAACGAATTTGCCCTAGAAGCATTTTCCAGGGATGAGGGAGGAAACGGGGGTATACATTTGTATGGATAACCCCGCGTTACCTCTTAAGGTTTCTCGTTAGAAATGTGATAACGCTGCTTCCTCTTTTGGGTCAAGGTTGCATTAAGGCGAGCTTTACAAAATAACTGGTTTGAACCTGAGTCGACACTCGGAAGTTTCTAGGTTGCTTAACACTTACTTATTTTATTATATGCCTTCCAGCAAAGTAATTAAAATTGTCCACATTAATGGACCTATATCATTTTATTTTAGTTAAACATATTATTCGCCACTCTTATATAATTCTAAAAAATAAAAGATTAAGGGCCAGTTTCACCGGTTCCTGATAATGCGTAAGATAGTTATCTGACACATGACGCCATAAAAGCTAGGCGCAAGGAGGCAATAGCCCAATGGATAGGGTGTCGGACTGGCGATCGAGAGGTCGTGAGTTCGATCCCCACCCCACCCATTGCACTATTGACGTAAACCCACTCCAGACACAAGCATATTTAGCTTAGTTGGAGGGGTTAACAAGAATACTAGTAATGTGCAACCCACATTGCGAGTAATCTTTTATTTAAAAAAAAAAAAAAAAGCTGTAAAAAATCTGTCAGATTTCTTTATATTAGCAATTTCAGGAACCGGTGAAACTGGCCCTACGTAGGTACGTATATTATTCTCTATAATTTGCCATTACGTTATAGTTCCAGTCCCTGCAACCCTGCTCCATCATCAGGTCAGCTCGATGGTACCATAAATATGCATTGTCATCGTAGATACCTGAATATACCAAATTTGTTAAATAGAAGGTCGGGAAGTGGTTCGAGTATAGATTCCAGATTTGACCCACACAAACATACATACATACATAATACGTTCTAACACTGCACAGCAAGTTGAATAAAAGTATGTAAAAAATACGTAGGTCCCTAGTGTAAACATCCGGTGAAATAAATAATAGTTTAAAAAAACTAAAAAAATACGATTTTATAGAAAATCCAACTAAAAAATAGAAAATAAATTTTAATAAATTTGAATTAAAAATAGCGTAAGAAAAAATGATTTTATTGTAAAAAAAGCGTGGTCGAAAACGGGTCAAAAATTTAAAATATTGAATTGTCATCGGTCCTTAATAAGTATGCCAAATTTCGAGTTAATCCGACGTTTTGAAGGGGGTTAAAATCATGTTCAAAGATTCCGTTACATACTAACATACATACGTCTGAAGCTAATAAAAGCGTATTAAAATAGAGTTTAATCTTTGAATAGCAGTTTATTACATTTAGAGATATTCTAAAATCAAGAAATTAATTATGATTGATAACGTTCTACCCAAGCAACAGCTACGTATAATATCTACAAAAATAATACGAAAACAAAATAATGAACGATAATGAATGTGGCCAAAGTGCCGGCCAGCAGACATGTCAGCTGATAGGGAAAAGACAGAAGAAAGTGTGCACAAAGGATTTATGCAGAGGATTGGAAATTGGACTGCAACTCTTTTCCTGCTGCATATTACCGATCTGCTAAAGCCCGGTATCTTTGGGTATGCAGACGACAGCACCGTTGTAGAGAGCTATACATCCAGTGCTACGTGCACTGGATGTATTCAGTTCACTAGTGTAGCTCAGATTCAGTGTTATAGGGAGGCGATGGTCGAGCGCTTGAACTTGTCCTTACAGGCTGTCTCCGAATGGGGCGATGCCAACCTGGTCAAGTTTAATGCAGCTAAGACCCAGGCGTGTCTGTTCTCCGCCAAACGGAGTCCGTTCCAACTGACTCCTACTTTCCGGAATGTGTCCGTACCGCTAACTGATCACCTCGAGCTTCTTGGAATCTCGCTAACACCCACACTCAACTTTGGCTCGTATATTGAGTCAAAAGCCCAATTGGCCTCAAAAAGGCTTGGTGTTTTGGCCAAGGTGAGACAGTACTTCACACAAGGACAGCTGCTTAATTTGTATCAAGCTCAAGGCCGATCATGTATGGAGTACTGTTCTCACCTGTGGGATGGGTCAGCCAAATACCAGCTGGAGGCGTTGGAATTTATTGAGAGGAGAGCCAATAAACTCATTAACGACAAAAATATAGTAAGCAAAAGGCTGCAGAGCCTAGAGCATCGCCGCAAAGTCGCCAGTTTATCGGTCTTTTATCGGATACATTTCGGGGAGTGTGCCTACCAACTGCACGAATTAATTCCACCGTCCCCCTTTTACCATCGTATTACCAGACGCACAGATATACGCCATCGATACATGGTTGATATTCCATTCTGTCGCACAAAGCGCTTTGCATCAACATTTATCATACGCACAGCAAAGGAATGGACTTCCCTGCCAGAATTTGTGTTTCCTGTGAAGTACAGTCCGGGGGTCTTCAAATCGCGAGTGAACATGTATCTTCTAGGCAAGCGTGCTACATCGTCGATCACATCTTCACTTAACATCAGGTGAGACAGTGGTCAAACGCTTGCTTATCGTCAGTAAAAAAAAAAATATTGGAATTAAAATACGAATAGATTTGGACAACGGCACGACGAGCGGTAAAAGACAACACTAGGTAGAAATTAATAGAATTCTAGGTAGTTAAGTATATTCAATGTTGGAAAACAATATCACAATATAATATGACTAAATATCTTCGCTGTTTTTGTTGTTGTCAGGAATCTGAACAAATCGGAATAAAAGTTTACAATTTAAAATCGGAATAAGTACAGGTTCTGATGCGGAATACCTAGGTACCTATACAACTACCTAGTCGCGGACGACAGATCAATACAACTGCGTACTAAGATTACTGTTATTACAGATACAGAATACTTAATAGTACTACGTTACAGACTAGCAGTGCCTCGCCGTTTCACCCGCGTGGTTCCCGCTCCCGTAAGACTACGGGGATAAAATATAGCTTATGTTACTCGTTGATAATGTAGCTTTCCATTTTTAGGGTTCCGTAGCCGAATGGCAAAAAACGGAACTCTTATAGATTCGTCATGTCTGTCTGTCTGTCTGTCTGTCTGTCCGTCCGTATGTCACAGCCATTTTATTCCGAAACTGTTAGGACTACAGAATTGAAACTTGGTAGGTAGATGTATTCTGTGAACCGCTAGTAGGTGGTTATTGGGTGTTCTACTCCAGCCACATCTGTTGATTAAACGATATACCCAACTGCGTTCGCTCCGCTTGCTGCGCTCACTTGTTGCAGTTGGGTATATCGTTTAATCAACAGATGTAGCTGGAGTAGAACACCCAATAACTAAAAATTGATTATCTCTCACCACTTGTGTTTTAGAACTCAAAGCCTCCGGTGTAATAATTTTGATCGACGTGTTTTAGAACTCTCAATGACCCCGGAGTAATAGTTTTGATCAACTGTGTTCGTAACACATACGGTTGGATGATCCATGGTAAGTATCATCCTGAGAGCCCAAGGTAGGATTATCTCTCACCGCATACGATGTCTCAGCACATACGGTTGGATAAAACATGGTAAGTATCATCCTGAGAGTCCAAGGCAGGATTATCTCTCGCCGTTTGCGATGTCTAAACACAATCGGTTAAGTGATCCATGGTAAGTTTCACTCTGGGAGCCCAAGGTCGGATTATCTCCACCGATTGCGATTCCTAACCTACCTGTGTTTTGAGCATATCGTATAGTCAGATAAACCTGTTCTACTACTTCTACTAAAGCCGTAATGACTTTTTGTTGGAATACTTACGATAAATTATCGCGCCCTAACCTACCTGTGTTTTGAGCATATCGTATAGTCAGATAAACCAAAAAATATTACAAAATTAAAATCTGCTCTTTTATATTTTCTGTACTTTAAAGAAATGTGTGTATATACGTTAATAAAAATTCAAGCGTAGTCACTCACCATTTTCATCTAAAGGATTTTAATTTATTAAATTCATGAAGATCTCATTGTCCCTGCTGCTTGTCGTTCCTGTAAAATATAAATTGGTACACATTAGTTTAAAACTAAGAATACACAATTTAATTTAAAAAAATCTTTACTCAGAATAAATCAAATTAAACTTGGAAATAACTAAACATTAAATCAGTGTGTAGTTAATATAAACAGCAATCGAAAAATAATCATTTTTATGTAATTTTTTAATATTATTTTCTTTACATAACATTTACATAACATGTTCAAAATAATTAGGATCGTTTAAAAAACCGACTTCAAATGCTACTGTATTCAATTTGAGTAGCAAGTTTGCAGTTATTATCGCCATATCTCTGGAGATACTTGATAAATTTACAATGAGACCACTACAAAAGTATAATCTTTGAAATAAATATATAATTAAAAAAATCGGACCACAATTGACAGAGAAAAATAAATAAAAAAAAATTTACAGTGAAACATAGAACATCCTCCTTTTTTTAAAGTCGGTTAATAGGGCTTTTTGTCGTATGAAGACCTATTTTATTTTTTCGATTTCTAGTTATTGAGAAAATCTTTATTATATAATACGACAGAAACTTGGTTTTTAATTTTATTTTCGAATCAACCAAAAAAGAGTACGTTGCAAAATATTATACAATAAAAGCTAGGTACTTACTTGTTATTTCCAAATAGTTACAGAACTACACTCACAGATACACTCACCGACACCACAGCCGACACCGTACACTTATATAATGAATGATTTTGTTCACACGTTAGTAGTAAGTACAAACGTATCAAGGTAAAATGGATTGAATAACAATTATGTACATCGTAAGCATTTCTTTTAAGGGTTCGCATACACGTTCGTTTTTAACTCTGCGATTGAACTGTTCTGTAGGTACAGATAAATTTTTATACCATTAAGTTTGCACTGTACAGTTAATTAAATGCTATTTTAACCGACACCTAACCGAGGAGTAGGTTCTGAATTCGTCGGAATCTTTTTTTTATGTATGCTTCTCGATTACTCAAAGATGGCTGTACCGATTTAGAATATTTTTTATATTTGTTTGAAAGGACATACTTTCCAAGTAATTTCATTTAAATTTCATCGAGATCTCATGACTATCTCAAGAGATATGGAGACAAACACATCAAACTTGGCACATGACTAGCGCGACATTTGAAGTTGGTTCTTTTGGTTTATTAACGATTTTAAATTATAATTATTACCATTCAGTTAAACTATCATTCATATGTATAGTCACACTATTTAGTGAAAACGAGCAGTTTAAACTCAAGGTGTGTAGCGGCCTTAGGACAAATTACTTTTTAACCGACTTAACAAAACGAGGACTTAACAGATAGCGTTTGTACGAATTACTTTTTTGTTTATTATATCATAGCTCAATCATTTATGAACTGATTTGTTTTTTTTTTTTTTTTTTACTGACTTCACAAAAAGGAGGATGTACTCAATTCGTCTGTATAATTTAATTTTTTTGTCACTTCAGAACCTCATCATTTATTAACTGTGTGTGGATTTGGAGAATGTTTTTTTTTTATTTTTTTACCGACTTCAAAAAAAGGAGGAGGTTTCTCATTTCTACCGATATTTTTTATGTTTGTTCGCGGATAACTTCGTCGTTTATGAACCGATTTTGATTATTCTTTTTTTGTTCGAAAGGAGATATTCCAAGTGTAGTAGTACCATGATAATTTTATCGAGGTCTGATGAGTACCTCCAGAGATATTGAGATAAACATCTCAAAATTGGTACTGAAAATGAATAGCGCGGCATTGAAGTCGGTTCGTTTTTAGTTTTTAAACGATATTATTATTAATAGAATATGTTTACAGTGTAGTTCCATTTTAATTTTAACGAGATCCGATAAGAATCTCCAGAGATATGGAGATAGATACCTCAAACTTAGTACTGAAAATGACTTGCGCTGCATGTGAAGTCGGTTTTTTTGTTTTGCGAACGAACTTAAATTATGTAAGAAAGTAAATAGTAATACTTCCCGTGTGGTGTATTGTACAGTTCAAATAATTAGATACCGTCTTATTATCTAAACACATAAAATATGATTGTAATATTTTATGCACTGACTTTTAATTTTTCTATCTTTTAATCTATCGTAGTCGGGTAATGGTGTGAGTTTTTATATTGTCATCCGAGTAGGCGGAATCTTTCTTTGATCCGATTTCAAAGGTGGTGCGACCATTAGCTTCAAATTTGCTTGTTTTGTTAAAGTACGGGTACTTAATATCTTTTGAATTGGAATATTATTTGCTGACACATAAAAAGTATTTGCTATAAAATCGCGTAAAATTAGAAAACTGACATATTCTTCGCTGGTTCATCATCCTCGAGAATCTTGCTGCCTGCCAGACCCTGCCAACCGCCCGCCACCCTGCTCAGCCACCGCCTGCCACCCTGCTCAGCCGCCGCCTGCCACCCTGCTCAGCCGCCGCCTGCCAGACTCCGCCAGCCACCGCCAGCCCGCCTGCCGCCTGACATTGCGCAGCCACGACACTTCGAGAAAACATCTACAGAAATATGTGAGTGAGTATTGTCTTATTACGTGTTTTTTAAAATCTTTGTTCCATCCATACTCATTTTTTATTTTTTTTCTCAGGTCGGACTCTGAATACGAATCTGAAGCAATCGTGGCCACAGCACCGTCGGTGTTGTCGCAGCCTACCAAGAAGCCAAAAGCCTCAAAGCGCAAGATCACCCCCGTCGTTAACGCTGCTGCCCTTGCTAAGCGCGGTCATGCATCATATTCACCATCCTTCACACCACCCGATTTGCAAGAGCCGGAATTTTCGTGGTACGTATATATATATATATATATATTATATCTGATAGGTTATCGTTTTTATCGCTTGGTGGTAACTACTACTAGGTACCGATGCAGGGCCCCAACCGTACTATAATTAACGTACCGTACTATAATTAACGTATATACGATAATTTAGGCCTCCGTATTATGTACGCAAATACACGATGAATTCCATACACCACAAAGTTTGAGAATTACGCTCATATTCAATAAAAAATTGAGATACTATTGTTTATTGGTAACAGCGCCAGCTTATTTCTTAATTTCAAAACGTTGGTACGCTTATAAAATCTGTGTACTGTGGTCTGTCTTCTCAGCCCGTCTGCCTGTATGGAGTTAAATATACATTGATTCTGTTCTGTATACACAAACAAAGTGTAATAAAAATTATCGTTTTATATGATTTTTTAATGTATTTTAAGCCATTATACTGAGTGTACGATAATTTTGCTCCAAAAACGTCTAAATACGATAATTTCACGGCCCTGGTACTTTTTCGCTTCAGGTTGGGATCCCTGTACCGATGATGATAATAATTATTTAACAATAATGTATATTGTATGGAGTGAGCAACGTTAAATGATTATTTAACTCTGAATCTAATTATGATGATAAAAGTTCCTAAATATTATCATAACAGTATTTCATCATATTTTATTTTCTTTGTTTTACAGGTCTAAAAAACGCAAGTCAGACATCTTTTCGATTCTGAAAGGGGAAGAAAGCGTTGCTGCATCTAACGCATCACAAAGCGCCGGAGGCAACGTATCGACTTCTTCCTTCACGACGAGGGTTTCCGGAGGGCAGAGCCGACGCACCGCAACAATCTCCGAAGGCGACTTTTACGTTGAGGTGAAGCTTTACAACGTCGTCGACGTTCAAAATACGCCTCCTCAAGAACGCTATAAAAAAGCGTTGACGAGTGTAAAGCTGCGTCTCAACGAACAAACTAAGGAGTGGGAAATTTTACAAGAGTTTCTCATTACGGTGTTTAAATTATTTAAAGATTCTAAACCATCAACATTTAGTGATAAGATTAATTTTAAATAAACAAAACGTGTGCATAGGTTTATTATGGTTTTTATTTTATTAAATTAAGTTAGGTTCATAAAGGTAGATAGAATTATTATAGTATGTTTTGATATATGTAGTGTAGGTAGACTATATTAAACTCTCAAAGTAATTTTTTTAATTAATTTGAAATAAAAAAGAAAATTAAAAGCGTATAATATTATAATACTGACTTTAAAAAATAGGTAACTTTCTATGTAGGTAGGTACTTAAATTAATAATTATATCTAGTAGGTAAACAAGCAAGTAGCTTCTACAATGCCATTCTGTTCAGTTTGTAACACATCTATAAGCGGTAGGCGCTGGACAGGTCATTTGCGAAGTAATACACATAAACAAAACGTTTTAACTGTACCGCATATCGATGTGGAAGGCGTAGATATTGTAGCGACAGCATTTCAGAACCGAATAATATCTTACAGGATTGCTGCGCAATACGCAAATGAACATTCTATTGATGTATTTTTAGATTCAATACGAAACAAAGTCAAACTCATTTTAGATGAATGCATAAAAAAACATATTTGTGTCAAAGTCAACTTCGAAATATTCTCAAAGTTTTTACTTTTCAAAAATAATGAACAAGAAACTAAATCGTTTATGACAAAAAATATCCCTGTTTATGGAAATTATAATTTTGAGCATTTATATTTAAATGTAATCAATACAATACGCACAAAAATTGACCAATTCGAAGAGCAAGATTCGGGTTGGACTTTTCTTAATTGTATGCATATTGAGGTTAATGTTAATAAATATCAACCACTTCGCGGCTCCACGTATATTGAACTACCAATATTCATCAAGAAAAAGAAAGCATGTTTAAATATTCAAAACAACGATAAACACTGTTTTCTGTGGAGCGTACTTGCAGCCCTCTATCCAGCTAAAAACCATCCTGAAAGGGTTTCGTCATATGTACATTTTCGCAATGTCCTAAACACTGAAAACATTTCGTTTCCCATGACATTATCTGATGTTAAAATATTCGAAGAAAACAATCCAAACCTAAGTTTTATCATTTTTGGCTTAAAAAATAACAAGACTGTTGTAGGCCCGCTTTATAAATCAGAAAGCCATGAAAATAAAAAAACGATTCACCTTCTTTGGATAGAAAACAACACAACATCTCACTATTGTCTCATAAAGAATTTATCGAGACTGGTGAGAAGTCAAATAACGAAGCATAAAGGACAGATCTATTTTTGTGACACTTGTTTGTTGTTTTTTAAAACGGTTGAGGATGTAGAAAGTCATACCTGTAACGGAATTGTCACTGTCCTACCGGAAAAGGGGTCAGTAATTAAATTCAAGAATTTCGAACGCAAACAAGACATTCCTTTTGTAATTTATGCTGACTTTGAAACTATGCTAGAAGATGTAAGCAAAAGTGAATCAGATCCTCAAAGTTCTTATACGCGCACTACACAAAAGCATACACCTATCGCATTTGCTTACAATGTGATTAATTCTGTTGACCCTTCTTACAATAAATTCGTAATCTTTAGAGGTCCTCATTGTGTAGAAAAATTTGTTAGCTCTCTTTACAAAGATGTTCGGGATATCCATGCAGTGTTATCACAAAACGTTCCCATAATTTTTAATGCAAACGATGCAGTTGATTTTAGGAATGCAGTTCGATGTCATATTTGTGAGAGTTTTCTATTCGGAGATAAGGTCAGAGACCATTGTCACCTTACTGGACAGTATCGGGGTGCAGCTCATAGCTTATGTAATTTACAGTACAAAGTTCCAAAGTTTGTGCCAATTTTTTTCCACAATTTAGCAGGGTATGATTGTCACTTGTTTATAAAAACACTTGGTGAAGCGCCTGGACCAATAAAAATAATTCCTAAAACGAAAGAAAATTATATCTCTTTCACAAAATTCATTCCAATATCAAGAGACGAGTTCGTTCAGTTAAGATTTGTAGATTCGTTCAAATTTTTAGGAACCAGTCTAGAAAAATTGGTTAAAACCATGAAAACTCATGAGTTTACTCATTTAAGGAATATTTACCCAAATGAAAATGAGTTTTCCCTTCTAACTCGTAAAGGCGTTTACCCTTACGAGTACATGAACGCATGGGAACGTTACAACGAGCCATTTCTGCCAAGCAAAGAAAGTTTTTATAGCTCTCTCAACAATGAGCACATATCAAATAAAGATTATGAGCACGCACAGTCAGTTTGGACCCAATTTGAAATTCGGAACCTAGGCGAATATACCGATTTGTATTTAAAAAGTGATGTGTTGTTGTTAACAGATATATTTGAAAACTTTAGAAAAACTTGCAAACATTACTACAACTTGGACCCTGCATTCTATGTTACAGCACCGAGTTTATCATTCGATGCTATGCTTTATAAAACAGGCATTGAGTTAGAACTAATAGATGACTTTGCTATAGTAGATATGTTACAGACAGGCATACGAGGAGGTGTGGTAATGGCAGCACATAGGCATGCCAAAGCAAACAACGAATTTATTTTCGACCATGATCCGTTGATGTCAGAATCATTCATAGTCTATATAGACTGC
Source organism: Cabera pusaria (assembly GCA_954871355.1). Taxonomy (NCBI): domain Eukaryota; kingdom Metazoa; phylum Arthropoda; class Insecta; order Lepidoptera; family Geometridae; genus Cabera; species Cabera pusaria. The sequence goes on from OX940897.1 coordinate 2,435,202, forward strand.
AATAATCTTTATGGATACAGCATGTGTCAAACATTGCCCTTGTCAAACTTTAGGTTTCTTGATCAATCAGAAGTTAATAAACTGGATGTGAATAATGTATCTGATGATGCAGAGTTCGGCTTCATTCTAGAAGTCGATCTCATTTATCCAAAAAAATTACATTGGGAACATAATGATTTACCGTTTTGCCCCGAAAAAGATATTCCACCGGGTGGAAAAAATGAAAAGTTAATTCCAAATCTTTATGACAAATTTAATTATGTTATACATTATGTACATTTAAAAACCTGTTTAAGACATGGTTTGATCTTGAGACAAGTACATCGTGCTATAACGTTTCGACAGAGTGCATATTTAAAACAATACATCGATCTTAATACAAATTTGCGTCAAAAAGCAACGTCAACTTTTGAGCAAGACTTTTTCAAATTGCTCAATAACAGTGTTTTTGGTAAAACGTTAGAAAACAACCGCAAGAAGGTCCATGTTGAGTTGATAAATCAATGGAATGATCAAAACAATAGAACTAAAAAAAGAAATAACGCAGAAAAATTAATCGCGAGTCCAAACTTTCACAGTGCTTCAGTTTTTACGGAAAGTTTGGTTGCGATTCAATTAAAGCCTAATCGTATAGTATTGGATAAGCCACTGTATATCGGATTTACAGTTTTGGAATTATCAAAATCACATATGTATGATTTTCACTATTCTATATTTAAACCATTTTACAGGGACCGCTTGACGATGTGTTATACTGATACAGACAGCTTTATTTATCACATCCAAACCAAAATTTTTTATCAAGATGTGAAAAATACGTTTTTGGAGTATTTTGATACCAGTAACTTTTCTGTTGATAATTATCACAAATTACCAATAATTAACAAAAAAGTACCAGGACTTTTCAAAGATGAAATGGGTGGAAAAATAATCACTGAATATGTAGGATTACGCTCTAAATTATATTGTATAAAAAATACTGACACTGAAATTAAAAAGGCTAAGGGAGTAAAATCATGTGTTGTTCGAGATCTTAGTATCTTAGATTATACAAACACATTGCTTACATCAAATACACTACGCAAGAAAAACATATTGTTTAAAAGTATAAAACATGAAATATTTACACGTTCTGTAAACAAAATTGCGCTTTCTAGTAGCGACGATAAACGATTTATTTCGCAAGATAAAAAATCAAGCAGAGCTTGGGGTCATATTTCAATTCTTGGGGTCTAATCTAATGTAAGTAGCTTAAGATTATCTGTAAGATGAAATAAATATGTAATATAATAATAATAATAATAATGTTATAATAATAATGTAAAGTGAACCTTAAGTAAGAATATAGTGAATAAACGAATTTCATTTAGAATACTTGTTGTTTTTATTTTATTTTACGAGCCTTAACATCTAGCTTAAGTTAATAATGCAAAATCAATTTAATGTTTGTGAAAAATTTTGTGTAAGCTATTCCTGTAATCTACGTAGATACTTCAAATTCACTAACGCAGCATAAACTTTTAACACCGACGCAGGTGCACTGACATGTCACTACATGATTTTGCACATTCGACAAACATTGAATAAAATTCATCATGCCCTGCTCATTATACCCTGTTCGAGCGTCGCAGTTAACACACATATTCACATACTTTCAAGTCGACTTAAGACGTAAGTTTTGAACTTTTATTCGTTTATTTCTATTTACTCGATATTATCCATAAAAATGACCCTAATAGTTTTCTATTTTGTTTCAGATTATGACAGACATTGTAATAAATAATAACAGTGAGACTCAAGATGGACTTTTTGGAATTAATACCCAAGACCTTCTTTTCCACTGTGCGCAGAATCCATTAGAAGGCTTTGACGAAATTTTTCCAATCACTAATCAGAAGAAATCGTCTCCAAAACGTCCAAAACGGAAAACAAAGAAGACACCTGGTGAAACTAAGAATCTTCGCAATAGTATGCGGCGATCATCATTTGTTTTAAACCGTGAAGCATGCAAAGGGAGACGTTTGATTCAGATCAAAATAATAGACATTAGTGGTGATAACAGTGACACTGAAAGTGATGTTGTAATATCGGCTCAATATATAGTAAAAGATTTTACGGACAGAATATTAGATCAAACCGAAAGAGTGATTAAAAATATATCTGAAAATATAATAAGTGATTCTGACTGATGAGACGCATAATTGAATAAAATTATTTTTAAATAGATCAGTTAAATTAAATTAGAAGTGATTCTTAAGATGTTTAATCAAATCAGTAAGTAGTATCTCCCTGAATGCATTGTACTATTTAATTCATTAAATTTAAGATATGTTTTAATTTTCGATATTATATTAAAAACCTATTCAAATATCTGCTGTATTTTAATTCCTAAATACTCACCACTTTAATTCGTTAAAATATAATTTGGTAGAATAAAACAACAACCAGTTTAGGCAATAATTATTTTATTTTATTTAAAACATTAAATTAAATTCTTAGCTTACATTGAATAAATGTATATTATTATTATCATACCACTTTTTTAAGCACAATACATTTTTTAATGCACACATTTTCGTGTGTTGTACACAATTTAAATTTATATTAGGTTTTTCATAGTCGTGATATAATTTTAAAAAATTAGGACATCCTTTTTCTCCCACATCTATTATTTCACAGTTCTCACAAAGGCCTTTGATCCACATAACTTTCTCAGTTCCTTTTGTTAACACTTTTTTCTTATTCAAATATGGTATTATAATTCTTTTGAATTCCCTGTAGTCAATGTGGCCTTCACTTCAGAAATATCCTCGATTTGCTTCTATCCACCGCACTTGTTTCTTTTCTTCGATCGATAAGTTTTTAAATGGATAGGGGGGCTTGACAAGAAAGGTTTGGGTATTTTCTTCGTTTAAAATAGACAATTCTTTTATAATAAAATTATTTTGTGTATCTTTGAATCCTTGTACATCCACGAATATATATTTTATTCTGTAAGGATTCATATTTTAAGATATTTTTTTTACTATATTACTCAACGGTCTGTACTCGATGATGGAATCGTTTAAAATAAGACAATATGCAGCTGTCTGATCAGGTATTTCTGAATGACATTCAAGTTCCACACGTACGCTAACTACAGGACCTGACTTAAGGTTTTCGCTTTGTCTAGAGCAATCGATTACAAACAGCGGTGCTTTTTCTTTGAATTCAGAAGTACTTAGCAGTGGTTCACTTCTGCGTCCATAATAAGATGTCTGAAACCTGACATATTGCTCATACAATAATGAATATTTATGATCATCAAGACTAATATTCAAGTTTTCATATGGAAAATAGTTAGAGTTAAGATATACTTTGACATCTCTTAAATAACAAGGGTCGAATTTTGATATATCGCGATCAGCTAAATTTTTTCTATTTGTTTGTAAGCCTATGATTACATATCTTGGCTTTTCAATCTGTGAGGACGTTTTAATTGACCAAGTATGCTTAGTTGTTTTAGGTAATAAGGGATACTCATATAAATCCCAATTTCTAAAAGCCAAATATAGAGAACGATCCTTTTCCAATAACTTTAGTAAATTAACTTTTTCTTTATCTGATACCTTGACGTGTGGAACGCGCCAAACTAACTTATTTATTATTATATCTTCAAGAACCTCACCAGATGGAACTTTCAAAGAATTCAAATTTGTATTACTGCGTAATAATATCAGTTCATGTTTACAATTCATAATTATTTTCTTATAATCTTCAGCAAAGCCCAAAATATTACTAAGAGGTATTGAGGCAGAAAAACTATTTCCATGGGTTGTTTTTGTTCCATTTATATCCCAACCCCAAGCTTTTGCTATCTTAGCTTCATTTTCATTAAATGATACTAAACTCTTCATTGTTGTAGTCATTCCAGCATTTTTGATTCTATCTATTTCAACTCCATTTAGTTCATAACGAATATCTTGAAAAAGAAACAGTAATGGATTGTTTGTGAATTCCACAGCAGTAACTTTTAGTTTTGTATCCTTCTTTATGATGTTTACTGTTCCTTCTAAATAAAGGGTACTTGCTGATGGTAGTATGTATAAATCCTGCTGATTGATAGGTATGCGGATTTCATCATTCCTGTTAAAACTTGTTACGTAAGGTTTATATGAATGATATTCGATACCGTCTATGGTGTTATCGTATGCTGGTGAACTTGTTATATCCAAAATGTTCATTTTAATAGACCAATTAATTTCAGGAACTTTTTATTTTCCCTGGTCAATTTAATTTTTTTCTTAGTTGTTCCTTTTTGGATTGTTCGATGAGTACTGATGTGTTTCATTATTGAATTACTACTTTTATTGAAGTCGATCATCTTTTCCTGATATGCAAATATAATTGATAATGATATTCTTCACCGCGTAGATTTATTAAATTATTATTAATATCTAATAATCTAATATTAATAGTGCTGACGTCAATTTGATTGACAGGAAAATAAATTATATTCTTTGGCACTTCTATTATTCGGTATCCTGGAGGCACGTTAGGAGCAAATTCATAAAGAATATGGCTTGGTTTTCCATTAATATATGATCCGCTCACTATATCACATTCGACTCTTACCACTGTTGTCGATAAAATGTTAACTGGGAGTTGCGACTCGTGTATTATATTGGCTTTAAGAGTTTTATTACCAAATCCTAGTAAAGTTCCTGGAGAATTAGCTTTTTCAAAATGGATATCTTTAGAGCAGAAGATAAACGATTTCAACGTGTTATTATTGCAAAATAAATTAAAAGCGACTCCTTTTTTTACGTTTGACTTTAGATAATCAGAAATATCTTGCAGTTCGTAAGTGCCTTCTGGTATGTCTACGACTTCGTTATTGTCATAATAATATTTATTGTTTCTGTTATCAATGTTAGGTATTGAATTGAATGTTGAGAAATATAACAGAGCACACTCGTATTCATCATCAAATTGTAAAGCTGGATAATAGGTAGTGGATAAAATAGAGGTGTTGCCTGTTATTGACAGCGTGAAAGACATTTTAGAAATGATGGTAATAAAAACACGTTTATAAATATATAGTCACAATACTTTATTAGAACATTTTATACAAATAGTATTAGCATAACATTTTTTCCAAAATTCACTTAGGAACTTTAAACATAAATGACCACAATTAGATGTATTAAAACGTTGATATCTACAATGGGTTCCTTCATTCTCTGAGCTATCTAAATTAACAATCGCACACTCAATGTCCTTAGGCTTTGGCGGCAATTCATTTCTCATGAAAACACCTCTAAAGTAAGGTATGTGTTTAGTAGCATACTCTAATATGTCTATATCAGTGAGAGCACGCTTGGGTAACCTTTCTATTAGTTTTTTGAACTATTTACAAAAAGACCATTGCCTTTTTTATATGGTTTTATATATAAGCCTTTTCCTAAGGCGATACTTTCCATCGTTTTATTATGACGTTGGGCTTCTTCCAAATTCTTTTTAGCTGCTTTATGATCATTTACAGCTTTAGTAATACCTGCTGCACCTCCAACCAATGCACCTAGAGCAGACAGTCCTGCGAATATTGGTATAAGTGGTAAAATACCACCTGTTTTTGGTAACGGTATTACACGAGGCAGACACACTCCTTTTTTATTTTTTATCAGTTTTTTCGCAGCTGAATATGCAGCTTTAATAGCTCTAGAATTGCTTTTTGGTTTTAATTTTTTCAGTCGTTTATGTATTGTAGAGACGATCGATTTAAATGTTCTCACGCCAGCACCATGCTTCATTTTAGTTTTCATCACTTTGCTCACAAGCCACGAAGACAGTTTTTCTCCTCTTCCTGCATTTTTCGATTTCATCCGTTGCTTTGCCATATTTAATAATTCTAAATCAGCTCTGTGTCGATCTTCCAATTTATTTGAATTATCGTATGCTATATCGTGTCTCATGCAAGCATTATCAAGCTCATTAACTCCTTGATCACCTCTCAATAATCGTTTTCTTAATCTGGTACCAGGTCCACAGTAATTGTACCCAGGTAAATGCAATTCAAATGGTAAGTTATTTATGATGCTGTTAACGAGTCCACCACCATGTATAGCTGAGTTATAAATGAGATAAAATATCTAAATAGACTTAATTTTATATACTTAGGTATGTAACTCTATAGAAAAGATAATCATACAATTGCTCGTTTTTCAATCCAACTGTTTTCAGTACTAGGTAGACCTAACCACTTTACGAATAATTTATTACCTTTTTTTCTTATAACCTTTTCAATTAGATACACATTAGGACACTTAGTTTTTTGAAGTTCTTGTTCATAAAAACTTCCTAAAATTGGTTGATAGTGTAGATCTTCTATGGAATAAGTGATAGGTTTAGAACCATGAACTTTTTTAATCAAAAACAATTCCGTAGACCAGTTTGGGGTGTATCCTTTTTCAAAGTTACCTTTATATTTACTTATACGAACATGGTCACCAACTTCTAATTTTCTGGTCTTTGACAGACAATTAATTTCCTGTGATTTGATTATATTTCTCAATACTTCACTTTGGTTTGATTGGTTAACATCGTTTGGTTTATATTTTATTGTTCGATGTATTGTGTTATTGTATGTTGCCATAACACTTTCTAAAAGCTTTCCAATCCATTTATAACTACCATTCAAACTAAAATTTTTATACAACTTGTTCTTGAGAGTTTTGATTAGTCTTTCTACTATAGAAGCCTTTTTTATGGAATATGTAGAGTAATGATTAATTTTATTTTTTAGCATAACTTTTTTAAATTCATCGTTATAAAATTCTGTGCCCATGTCAGTTTGTAAGTTAACTGGCTTTCGATAATTTTTAAATAATAGCGAACTAAATGCATTTGCTATTTCGGATTTAGTCTTCGTTTTAACAGGGATAGCCCAGGAAAATTTAGAAAAACAATCTATTACAACAAAAATATACCTATATCCATTATTACAACTTTTTATATTTTGAAAATCCATAAGATCAGCTTGCCATAAATCATCAATTCCTCTTAATATTACAGATCGTCGAACAAAGTTTTTACGAGCTGTTTTATGAATTTCATTTACTATTTGTAGCTTACTCATTTCTTTGATTTAATGATTTGGTCTAATTCAGCCTTTGTATAATAATCTGCTTTTAAATTCTCAATGCCTTTTTTAACATCTGCTTTTAAATCGTTGAATATTATATCGACTTCTTGTTTTTTTACAAACAATTGAGATTGGCTGTCTACGTATTCCTTGTTCACAGCATCGGTATTTTTCAATGGAATTGTAATCCCAGTCAACCTTGTATTTTGTAAATCGAACTCTCCGGTTTCAGTTCGCATCAAGACTTTATCAAAATTTTCTAAAAAGTCTGGTAAACGCAATCGTTTATGAATATGATGTCCAAACTTATCCATTATTGTGAACTGATGGGTGTTGTTGACAAAGATCAAATGATACTATTTTTAGAAATGTATGCTATTTATTAAGGTATAATGTTGCTTTCGCGCAGTTCTTCTATAATAGATATTATTTCATTATCTAACCCAGTGTTACCAGCATCTTTTGAAGCAATCAATAGTTTTAATCTTTCAACCAGTTCATTAGGATTGTCCCAGTAAACGTAGTCAACATTTTTCTTCCACTGTTTCAACAGAGGTAGTCCTTTTCCTTGATGAAGTAAATCAGGTTGACTACTGTCAGTGCTCGCTGAAACTTTACGCAACTTAAATAGCGGTTTTATTATATTCAAGTATTTTCGACCTCTGTTACTTCTGATTGGTTTATTTGGATCGAATTCTCTTCGGTGCACATTTGTTTCTAGTAACATTATTTTATAATGTCTCAAATCTTCATCAGTTATTGCAGATATATTAGGTACTTTTTTAAACAGAAGTTCCTTTATACCAGGAGTATATTTGTACTTGTTTGCACCAACTTGAATATAATCATCAAAAAGAGTTACACGCGAAGATCCCATCATGTGTTTACCTCGTTCATTTCTCACGCCAAACGGAACATCTTGTAAAGTTTTGGAAGACATGGACCACGAAGAAATTTCTTGATCACTTGAACCTGATTGCACTGATTTAAATGATTCCTCATTTTCTTCATTATCAGATTTTTCTGAATTCTCATAGCTTTCATCTGAATCATTAGAGTCTCTTGGACTAAATACGTCGAACTCGATGTTAGAATCTCTCTTAAGAGTTTTGTCCTTGTCTAATGGACTTGAAGTTTCAAATTGTACTCCTTTAGTTTGGGAACACGTTTTAGATTTTTCCACCATTTCATTAAGAGGACTTGTAATTGGTTTAAAAACAGATTCCAAAATACTATTGTTTTCCATTTCAATATCTCGCATCTTTTTAACCTTATTTTTAACAGCTGCCGCAGCCTTTACAATTTGTCTCTTTAGATTTTTTTCCATATCTTTAAATTGAATTTCAATTGATTGAACTATTGTCAGTGTTCTCACGAAAGTGATAACATATGTTTTTACTTCAGCTATTTATAGTAGGCTAGCAATAGAGTATAATCAGAAATACAATCGTGTTATATTGGCGAATACTCGCCTACAAATTGGACACTTATTACCAATGGAAAAAGCACACTTTGCACAAGCCGCAGCATGACCACAAGGTAAAAAACAAGTGTTAAGCTCTTCTTCTAAACAAATTTTACAGATTATTGAAGATGATGTATTTACTATCAAAGGTAGATCATCCAGTGGAGTCTGTTGGCAATTTTTTTTAATTTCTTCGTATACATAATTTTTCATGCTCTTAACGTAGTCTTTTCCTTTCATTACTAAAACATACGGACATGACTGGAACCAGCGCGCGTGCTCTACCCATGGTTGATCTTCGGAGTTCCAGTCTTTAAGCCTTCCATCGCAGTAAAAACAAATAACTCTATCGTCACAGCCTGCATAAAAAAATCCTGCTTCAGCCATTTCTTGTGGTTTTTGTGTTAATCCTCGAGGCCAGGTATCGAAACTTCTTAAACGTTTGTATACAGTGGAGTATATACGGTTCACAGGATTATTAAACATGATTTCTATATTTAATTATTAAGTTTACTGCTATTAGCTGTTTACTTTTCAACACCTCGACAAGCATTGACATATTTACGACATACATACTAATGAAACACAACAAACGTATCGAATTTCTTTCGGTAACATCCTTTGTTTTTTTCACAATCCTTGTTAATCACTACATAACTGTAGGGTTCTTTCCATATATTTGCACACATTTCTCTAAATTCCTGCCACGTCATATCTGTATTGACGTGTTCATCATAAATATGTCTCATATTTATATCATCTTGCTTAAAGAGAACAATTAAATTTGCATTATCTCTCACTAACTGTTTTGGTATTTTGCTATAAGTCTGATTTAGATAAAAACAGTCTATATATTTATGTCTTCCCATTGCAAAATAGTCGCGCATATTATTTTGATTCTCACACGCTACGTCATCGAATATAATTATTGAGTTACATTTTGCTGCCTCTGGAGTAAGAACTTCTTCATTTTCATGATACTTAGAAAAAGTAACACCAGGAACCATTCGTAATACCTGTTCCAAATACATGTATCTCGGTTGATAAAGAGTTTTTGAATAAACATAAACATTTTTAAATTGCAAACCATTTTCATGTAAGATGAGTCCGATAGCCAAATTAGTTTTTCCACAGTTCGACGGGCCACATATTATACATCGTATTGTATTTGGTAAAAGCTTTCCATGACGAAAACTGCGTTTTTCAGAATTAATATTTATATTTTCGAATTTTAATGATATTGGCTGCTTAACGAACTTCATTGCAAGAGCGCTTTTCGCAGAATGATAAGTAATGTTTAGTAACCACATTAATAAACATTATAATTTTCACCGGAGGCTTTGAGAGTTCTAAAACATGTTGATCAAAATTATTACACCGGAAGCTTTGAGAGTTCTAAAACACAAGTGGCGAGAGATAATCAATTTTTAGTTATTGGGTGTTCTACTCCAGCCACATCTGTTGATTAAACGATATACCCAACTGCAACAAGTGAGCGCAGCAAGCGGAGCGAACGCAGTTGGGTATATCGTTTAATCAACAGATGTGGTTGGAGTAGAACACCCAATAACCACCTACTACCGCTTTCCGATTTTTATACAAAAATAAAAAAAATAAAAGTTTAAGGGGGGGCATCCCATACATGGAACTGAAACAAAAAAACAAAATTTTCTTCAAACCTATACGTGTGGGGTCTATGGATAGGTCTTCAATAAAACTGGCCAAGTGCGAGTCAGACTTTGTCCCTCCTTTTGCACACGGAGGGTTCCGAACGCCATCTATCGAATTTCTAACGAACTTCTAACACCAACTAAGTAAACGTTAACACAAAGGTAGAATAGTATTATATAGTAGTAATAGTAATAGTAGTAATAGTAATTGTAGTAATTAATATTATTAAATATCTGGTTGACCGAGCTTTGCTCGGAATTTTTTGCCACTTAAACAGACAAATATGACTCAAAGAATCAAAGAATCAAAGCATTTATTCAGTATGTAGGCAGTATAAATATACGCACATGTACACGTCAAAATCATAAATCATAAAATAAATCATGACCAATTATCACGTAAACATAGCAAAAGCAGAATTTAACGCTTTGAATTAGAAAAAAAATAAGTAATGAACCATTCAGCTGTCATCCAATCGTTTACGCCAGAATATTTAAAAAAAATTAAAGAAGGTTAAAACCAACCATACATGTAACTGTGTGTTTCAGTACTTCAGACAATTTTTATATAAAAAAAATGAAATAGTGAAACACAACATAGAGAAACGCATACCGATCACAGTAGAATAGAATAGAATAGAAAAATTCTTTATTGTACACCAACTTAAAATGAAACAAACCGAAATTAAGCTACTTAAGTTACTAGAGGCAATACAATGGGCGGTCTTATCGCTTGAAGCGATCTCTGCCAGACAACCTTTGAATGGACAGAATTTTTAAAAGAAGTTGACGGTGGTACAATGCGTAACATGGTACTAAAGTGCGAAAGTATAATCAAAATAAAAAAATAAATAAACAAACAATCAGTAATGCATAAGCATCATATACATGTATTTGCTTACCAATACAAAACAAAATATACATACACGTACATATCAGAATACTTATATAAACAAATATATTATATATATAAAAAATATTCAATAATATATATGTATAAATATTCTATACAAAAAAAAAATATACATATACCTATAGATAAAAAAATATATACTTTTAAGTACAGAGTAAATATGTTATTTGCTCACAGTACATATCATGATCCAAATGGAACTGATAGTCCGTCTGTCAGCTGCATAATATTGTTTAAATAAAAATAAAAATGGCAAGCTTAGAAAGAAAATCTGCGGACAAAAGGGGAAAACTGAATGGCTATTGAATCTACCGGTGTTTCGGAAATACTCCCATCAGAGAAGAAACACCAAGAAACTCTATGGGGCTTGTCTTGTCATTTTATCTTATTTTTTAAATTAATTGTACATGTCAGCTTTAAAATTTTAACAATATATTAATAATTATAATACAATTTATATTTGTTCTTGGAACTTGGGGCATTCAGGCCATGCATTTTTGTCATCCATATAGTCACCTATTGTATAGTATGATTTTTTCATCAAATTGGATTTTACATAGATTTTAAATTTGCTCATAGGCAATTGATCAATATCTTTAGGTAGCTTATTGTAAAAGCGTACACAGTTCCCCATGAATGAACCACTAACTTTCTGCAGTCTGAAATTAGGTATAATTAATCTATTTTTATGTCTTGTATTAAAATGATGTACATCAGACCTTTTCTTTTAATCATTTATATTCTTGCGTATGAACATAATATTTTCATAAATGTATTGACATGCCACTGTTAGAATTTTAATTTCCTTAAATTTTTCACGAAGTGAATCTCGCGACCTCTTACTATATATAGAGCGAATAGCTCGTTTCTGCAAAACAAATATTGATTGGATTTCAGCGGCTTTCCCCCACAATAAAATGCCATAAGACAGTATACTGTGGAAGTAGCTGAAATAGACCAATCTTGCAGTGGCTTCGTCCGTTAAAAATCTAATTTTACGTACTGCGTATGCAGCGGAGCTTAACCTACCTGCTAGAACCGATATTTGAGAACCCCATTGAAGCTTTGAATCCAGGGTGATGCCCAAGAATGTTGTGGATTCAACATGTTCTAATGGTTCATCATTCATTAATATACTTCTATTTAGGATACCCTTTTTTACATTTGGTAGAGAGAAATTAATACATTTAGTTTTTTTTGCGTTTAACAATAAGTTATTGGTTGTAAACCAATTCAGAACCTGTGTTATTGATTTGTTTACATCGTCAAAGTTAGGTGTAGTCTTATCTATTTTGAATATCAAGGAAGTATCATCTGCGAACAAAACAATATCACATAGGTTCTGTACGAATGATGGTAAATCATTGATATAAACTAGAAATAAAAAAGGTCCTAGGATCGATCCCTGCGGGACTCCCATTTTTATGAGGGATCCAGATGACCTGACGCCATTGACTTCAACCATCTGTTCTATTACAGAGGTATGATGATACCAGATCAAGTGCCTTACCTTCAACACCGTAGTATTTTAATTTGTAAATTATTGTTTCATGACAGACACAATCAAATGCTTTTGATAGGTCACAGAACACGCCAATAGCATCTTGTGCTTTCTCCCATGCATCAAATATATGTTTAAGAAGACCTATTCCTGCATCAGTAGTAGAACGCCCTTTAGTAAATCCAAATTTTTTGCTATTTAAAAGATTATTCATGTTAAAATGTGTTAAAAGCTGGTCTAATATTACTTTTTGAAAAATTTTACTCAATGCCGGTAGTATAGAGATTGGTCTATAGTTAGATGGATCATTTTTGTTTACTGATTTGAATAAAGGAATCAATTTACTTTTTTCATTAAATCCGGGAAGACACCTTGATTAACGCATCTGTTAAAAATAAAAGCTAAGTATGGGCTAATAACAGTAATAATGTTACTGAGAACTGTGGTTGACATTCCCCACAGGTCCTCGGTTTTCTTTTGTTTGAGCATTTTAAATGTTTTCACAATTGAGTCTGCAGTTACGTGTTTGAACTGGAACAAGGTATCACATTTATTTACACACTTTGATAATATAGAATAAGCATCAGCAGGACTAGAATTTAAGGACTGAGTGGTAGTAATGGGTACTTGAGAGAAGAACTCATCAAATGTATTGGCAACCTCATTACTATCCATGATTAATTTATTGTTAACTTTTAAGATGATCTTACTGTCTTCCCGACTCTTCCCGACATCTATTGACGAATAATAATACTATTTTTTTTTATTGAGAGCAACTAACTGCTTTACTGAGTACTTCTACTCGCCAATAGATGTCGGGAGGAGTCATATTTTAAGTTGAATATCAATAAAGTTGATTATTGAAAACACGAATAAAACAACATTTTCTGATAATGACTCCTAGCTAGATCGATTTATCGCCCCCGAAATCCCCTGTAGGTATACTAGATTTTATTTAATCGTTGGAGCCGCTTCCGAGATTCAGATTAAGGTAAAGACGATAGCGCCATCATAGCAACTAGATAGGTGGCGCTGCGCTATCGTAAAAAACTTTTTTTAAACTTTTCTTTAATTTTTAACTTTGTTCTGTTCTTAGTATTTGTTGTTATAGCGGCAACAGAAATACATCATCTGTGAAAATGTCAACCGTCTAACTATCACGGTTCATGAGATACAGCCTGGTGACAGATGGACAGACAGACAGACAGACAGACAGACAGACAGACGGACAGCGGAGTCTCAGTAATAGGGTTCCGTTGGTACCCTTTGGGTTCGGAACCCTAAAAATGACATTGAGGTTCCTAAAATCATTTTTCTCAAAGTCAATCATTTGAAAAGTAGGCGCGTCTAGTGGTAAAATGTGTGTCCCCCCCCCCCTCTAACTTTTAAAGTATGAGAGTGAAAAATCTAAAAAAAATATATGCTGTAGATCTCAATAAAAACTAACAACGAAAATTGGTTTGAACGAGATACAGCCAACAGTTTTTGAGATATGGCGACCGCAAAGATAACTTTGTTTTTCATACAAACACTATGAAAAACAAAGTTAATTTTGTAGTTGCAAAAAAGCATAGTTATGGAATACTTAACTGTGTTACGGAACCCTACGAGTGCGAGTCCGACTTGCACTTGGCCAGTTATTCCATTTTCCATCCAAAGAATTTTTGAAATCGGTCCAGTAGTTTTTGAGTTTTCAATCGTAACAAACAAACAAATGTATCCTCTTTATAATATCAGTTTAGACTAGGTACTAAAGTTACAACTGTAACATAACTGTTATGTCCTAACCTAAATACTGTAACAGTATAAATTATAATAGTACTATTAGTTTAGTACTGTCTACATCTCTACTAATAATATAAACGAAACTCAGAATCAGATATATTTATTACATAACTGTGTAAACAAGCTGTTTTTAGTCATTGTACTCATTGTGAATAAGTAGGTACTTTTGTTTGTCCCTTGTTCAAATAAACGGGTTTACAGTATTAAGTGAAATCTTCTACAGAGGCACAGAAAATGAGAGTATCTCATAGTACAGTATCTACACATACACAATAGGACAAACAAAATAATTTAATGCAGGAAAGCTCCAACTAATTGTTGGATTTTAGAAGGTGATGATAAATGTAAATCACTTTTTAAAAGCGTTCTTTATGAAGAAGAAGTAGAAGGTACAGAAGACTTAAGAATATATTGTTGTATACCTACTGCTGATTTTACATGGCTATTAAAGCTTGTATCATGTAGATTGTAGAGTATTGTAGAGTAGTGCTGTTCTTTTTATCCGACTGCGCGATGCAAAGGAGAGGTAATGTGTTTATCAGTCTATATATGTATGTATGTATGTATGTTTGTTCATTTGTGGCACACTAGAGACCAAACGCGTGGGCCGATTTTGATAATTGGCACGTCAATAGATTCGCCATGCTAGCGCGAGTGTCAACGAAAACATAAAAAATTGAAAAATTCAAAATGGCGGATTTCAGACGCCAAAATTAGAGGTACAAAAACATTTTTTTTTTCAAAACCTATCGAGTGGGATATCGAATTAAAGGTCTTAAAATGGAGATTCAAAATATATTTATAACAAATAATTTATGATCGTACAAATCGAAAAAAAAAAAACGATTTTACATGCCGCGTTAGTCACTTAGTTTGCGCTGCTTATCTCTGAAGTTACTTATCAGATCTCAATAAAATTACAATGAGACCAAACGAAAATCATATTAACTCAAACAAAAAAAGAATTTTCCAAATCGGTTAAGAATTGATGGAGTTCTGAGGTAACAGACAACCTCTTCCTTTTGATATAGTCGTTTAATAGTACAACTGTAAAGTAAGTAAGCTTAAAAAGCAATACCCTATCTATTTCACGCATTTCGGTTTTTTGTTCTTTTTTCCATAATTGTAATAACGGTCATAGTTTTACATATTTTGTGAAGATTCCAAGTCTCTATCTATTATTAGTTTACAAGTTCAAGCACAAAACGCCGAAAAATACACGTTACTTGTATGTAGACCACACTGTGATGTAGACCCCCTTTAATATTTAATTTTATTTTGTTTTTAGTATTTGTTGTTAAATCCCCCATTGTAATACATACTTAGTAGTGTAGACGCACAAAACCTTATATTTGCCAAAAAAATGCGTAAGCATATTAGTAAATATAATAGTACTGGAATCCTGCTGGCCCCATTTCATAAACAATAAAATATTAACGCTAACGTCAATATATATATTTGAAATGTGCAAATTGGTACGTATATATACCAATTTCTATTCTAGAAAAAGAGGTGGTCCTAGAGGAGAAAAACAAGGTTCAAACATAACCTGATTCATCCCAGCTCTAAGCTGAAAATACACAGTTCCGGTACATATGCGATGGCGGTAAAGTTAAAGTCAAAGTCAAAGCATTTATTCAGTAAGTAGGTTACTGAATATACGCACTGATACACGTCTCAAATCATAAAATAAATCATAATTGATGAAAAGTAAACATAGCAAAAGCAAGATATTTTATAAGCTTCCCGACTGTTTTACAAGTATAAAGTATAGAACAGGATAGAAGGAGTTACTAATTAACAAAGCGTATTTTACGCTCAATGAATGATGACAAAACAAATAAATAGTTAAATTAAATAAGTCTATAAAGTGAAACGAAATAATATATTATATAATAAACATACATACATACAATCACGCCTTTTTCCCGTTGGGGTAGATTACGGAATTTGCCGTCCTTTACTTAACTAAAAAGTGTAAAATAAAACATCAAATTAAAAAATCAAAAAACCTGACTACGCAAAGAGTGAAGTGTTAAAAAACGAACTGAAAAGAAAAAAAACAAGTAAGTCTCGTAGTTTAGACTTCTGTTTAGGGATATCAAAAAACTATACCATTTAAATTCTTTCTCGGTCGATACACTCATAAAATAAATTATACATTGTTATATGGAATATAGAGACTTTAACAGTCGGGACACATTAATCCCCATTCGTTAAGCCATTAATGTGTCCCGACTGTTAAAGTCTCTACATTCCATATAACAAAGTTCAGTACCAATTTTGAGGTGTTGATCTCCATATCTCTGGAGATACATATCAAACTTCAATGAAATTACTATGGTACCATATTCGGGATATCTTCTTTAAAACAAAAAGTAATGATCAAAATCGGTTCATAAACGACGAAGTTATCCACGAACAAACATAAAAATATATATATTGATAAATCTCCTCCTTTTTTTGAAGTCGGTTAAAAATACGGGACTGTCGACGACTGACGACTGTCGTCTCGTGACCACGATCAATCCAACTTGGTCGAAACGCCGAGTTAAATACTTAAGATAGTTTAAAAACTAAAACAACCTACTTCCATGCCCCGCGAGTCAATTTCAGTAGCAGGTTTGAGACGTTTATCGTCATATCTCTAGTAGAGAGATTTATCAGATCTCGGTGAAATTACAATAGGACCACCTCGAAAACGAACCCTACCTATTAAAAAAGAATTAAGAAAGAATCATTCAAATCGGTTCAAAATTGACGGAGTAAACACGTAACATACATACACAACTTCGAGAAGGAAATCCAGATAAGAATTCAGCAGGGCTGGGCAGCATTCGGGAAACTCCGCCGAGTCTTCTCGTCGCCTATACCACAGTGCCTAAAGACCTTCAGTCTTTAATCAGTGCGTCCTACCTATCATGACATACGGAGCCGAGACGTGGACACTCACGGTTCGACTAGTTAATGTCGCTCAGCGAGCTATGGAGAGAGCTATGCTCGGAATTTCTCTGCGGGATCGAATCCGGAACGAAGTAATTCGCCAGAGAACTAAAGTGATCGACATAGCTCAGCGGATTAGCAAGCTGAAGTGGCAGTGGGATGGTCATATCTGCCGTAGGACCGATAACCGTTGGGGTGCGGGTCGGAACACCTCCTCGTGGTGTACCCTGGGTATCGGCCGACAACTTTTCCCAGTTAACTGGGTTAAGTTGTTGACCGATAGCGAAGTTCCGACGTGAGGGGCTCCTCCGCGTGTCCCTCTGATATTTAGCAGAGGGCACAGCGTGACGGGGCAGGGCGGGCTCGGTAGTGGGAGCCGCCTGGTGGTGGGTCTGAGCATAATGCTCGGACTTAGTGGCGGGGCCGGTAAAGGCCGCATGAGGGCTGCTCGCATGATTTTGTCATGCGAGCCAGACGGTGGACGGTGTGCGAGTAGGGGTAGTTGCCCTTCGCACACCTGTCATTTGAGGGACAGAGGGTGTGGTGAGTTTGAGGAGAAGACGAGCCACACTCCTCTGTCATTGTGAGGTAACTGTTGGAGAGTCGGGGGACTCTTCAACGGCTTGCACTACCCCACGTGACGGTTGAGGGGTGACCTTGGTGAGCAAGGTTATCCCTCCACAGCGGCAGAGGCCCATTTGGGTCTGCCACCGGGGCAAGGTGGTGAATGCCAGCGCGATCCTATCTTGCCCCACTACGGTGGATGACGGCTCACCCCAGGTTTTTAGAGCGGTATCCTGCCTTTGAGGCAGCGAGTCCCACATAATCATCTCGCTCCCCCGGGCGAGTTGGTATCCATAAAGGATTTTCCTGGGTCAAAAAAAAAAAAAAAAAAAGTACCGATAACCGTTGGGGCAGACTGGTTCTAGAGTGGAGACCGCGAATATAATACAAATGTTGATATATAAAAACGGCTCGGCCAATTTCGTTAAAATTTAAATGGGACCACCTGGGAAGGGTACCCTTTAAAATCAAAAAAGAAATTTCCAAATCGGTTCCGGCCTCGGAGGAATCGGTGAACATACATAAAAAAGGTTCCGACGAATTGAGAACCTCCTCCTTTTTTGGAAGTCGGTTAATAAATAAATAAAAATACATTTATTGCCAGAAATACAAATTACAACATAATAAGAAAAAAAAAATTACACAATAATAATGGCAATCGGGGTAGATTCAGCACTGTACTGCGTGGACCCAGTCCACGCAGGGCAGATTGATTTTCAGTCTTTCTTTGCCCGAACTGGGCCGGTAGTCTCTATGTGAATAGCGATGAAATTCGACCGATGAAATTAGTTAAAACGCGAGCTGAAGCGTAGTAGCACCTTGTGTAGACTCGCGAATTGATTAAAGAGACTATTTCTTGATGACGCGATACGATGCTCACATCACAAGTTCACAACAAAAGTGTGAATTGTTGACATGAGGAATTTAGATAAGACTCGTCACTTTGGTATGTTTGATTTTTTTCTGGCAAAATTCACAATGAGTTCGTATTTTTATTGTAAGTATTGATTTTTAAGCTGTTATAATTCAACGAACTGCTGTCTCTCGGAAGGAAGGATAGTTTGTAACCTTATCTTCAGCATACGTCAATCGGCAATTTTTTTCGACAGAAATTTCAAGAAATACCTCTAAGGATATTTATTTTCGATCTTTAGAACTGCTGAACGAGTAAAACAAAATTTTCGCAAACTACTTATTTAAACTCGTTTTTTTAATATCATATTTTGCGTTTGACCACTATCTCACCTGTTGGTAAGTGATGATGCGGTCGAGGATGATAATGGTGCACGCTAGGCCTAGAATGGGAACTGGCTCTCAAAGATAGCTGCCGGAACACATTAGATGCTTAGCGACAGATATTCTAACTTAAATCTAGCTGGTCAGGCGCACACTCGATAGTGTCCTACCACCATGCAGGGTTTGGTTGCTTATCGATGTTTTTTCTTCACCGTAGAGCCAATGTGAAAAGCGCACATACATTTTTCGATAGAAAAATCTATTGATGCACAGCGGGGATTGAACTCAGTACCTCTGGCGTCAAAGCCGCCCATTCTCCCACTACACCATGGGGCGCTCAAAACTTGTTACTTTCGAAATGACTTTGCCTATGTTTTACCATAAAGCATCAACATATTGGTACCTATAGTTATTAATTCATGAATATCCAAATCTCAAAAACTTATTTATATTTTATCGTTTTATTTTCATCAAAGATTAAATTATTTCTGCAATATGTATAATGTCTCGAAGCCTTGACATTATAATTATTGTAGAAATAATACCTTTGTCCATATACCTCCTAGATTCTGAGACTTCATTTATATTAGACTTTACTATTACACTATGCCGTTACCTACACTACACGAATTAAACAATAACACTAAACTTTAAAAAATCTGCATATTTAATTTAGGAGTACCACAAGGCTTCCTGTTAGTACCACCGCTATTTACTCACGATGTTTAGACTACGAACCGTGAAACTGCTATTAAAAAACAATCCAGAAAGATAATTAAAAACCGTGTGTGAATCTATTCTAGTTTTACTATCCGCGAGACGTTTGTTAACACGATAAATCTATATTTAGTTAAAGTAACCCCGACGTTTACTTTACTAGATAACTTAAATAAACGATTAAGAGTGTGTCAAGCGTGCTTCTTGTAGAGTTCTGTAGCTAGTAATAACATCATTACTATTATATAATCTGTGGTAATACTCACGTCAGTTTTTTTGTTATTTTTAAATGAACATTTTTTGCGAGGTCCAAATTCGCATAATTTTTCAATTTCGTATTCATACAGAAGTTTGACATGCGTGGTATTGGGAATTACAATTTACTAATTTGTCTTTAATAGTCTAAACTAATATTATAAACAGGAAAGCTTTGATTTTTGTAGTGTGCAAAAAGTCACAGATTATATATCAGTTACTACAAAAAGTGCCAAATATTTTCCTTTTTTTTTCATTTTAAAAATTTTAGTTATTGCTAAAATATTTATTGTCAATTGTAGAGAGGTACTAATACTTTTGACAGAGATCTTCATTGAAGTTTGTGCCCCTGAAAGTACCTTGTGGCTTTTTCTGTTATTTTCCTTTGCCGATTCTATACTTCTCCCAGGGGGGTTACTATACTTATTAGGTCAGGTGAAAAGGGGCATACCCCTAGAGTACAAACACATATCATAACCTGAAGAATAACCGCAAGTGACAGTATGCTACGTAGGTACCAATAGCTTTTGTTCTTCAAGCCTTCTCAAGTTCGATCGCAAACCGGTTTATTAGAAAACCATACTTAGTTTAGCAATGGTACAGTAACCGATTACTAGTATTATAATGAGAAAATATTTGATTTTTTGTTTACGATTTAACTCATGAACATACCACATATACATACATATATATATTAGTATAGATAAACAACTACTCGACCGATTTCAAGAATTCTTTCTCTAATGGAAAGCTACATTAACGGCGAGTAACATAGGATATATTTTATCCCCTTATTCTTACGGGTATGGGAACTACACGGGTATCACCGCGAGCCACTGCTATGTCAATATCTTTTAATGGAAATGTATGACATGTCAATAGTGCTATCAAGTATTCCATAACAATAAACGATGTGCATTCATTTTGAGAGATAACGAAATGATCGATGGACAGAAACTCAGCATACATTAGTCTGAAATAGTATGAAAAGCAAATGATTATTATTCACGTACCTAATTCATTTATCATTATTGCAGATACACAATGTGTGTCATAAATGAAATGCATTGTTGTAGCAATATACGTTATCATGTATTTACAAAGCACAATAATTATAAAGAAGTAATTGATAATGTAGAGCATATGATAGGTACAGTAGCTAAATTGTGCGTTGTATAAAGAATAATTATGAGTACAACAAAGTTGTGTAAAACGGATCATGATACAACTAGGGGATTTAACCCCTTAGGATAAGGATATAAATAAAATGTAGGTATATAAACAATAGGAAGATTTACATAAATAAAGTAAATAGCAATAGTACTTAACGAAGAATCGAACGTGTGAATCATAATGTCCGCATCGGAGAACGTTAACCTACATAGTAACCTATAGAGTAGAAGGTCTCTGTTGTAGATTCATATTTTTGTCTATCCTTTGATATTGATTAATAGTTAGAATCGTGAGTTTGCAAATTAATAGTTCCTTTTTATTTTTCGTGATGCCCTTATTGTGCAATAATATAGACGTATTCGCTAAATTTCAACAGATGATGTTGAAAAAAAAAAAGAATGAACGTGGAAGTTTTGATTCAAACGTGTAGCTCTCATAAACCACCTTTGATCAAGCTAATGACCTGAGTTTAGTTGAAGAAAATTCGAAAACTATGCGAAAGATTTAGGGCCCGTTATGACATATGACGCCATATACAAGCTGTCAAAAATCTGTCAGATAAGTTCCTAATAGGGCCATCTGGAACCGGTGAATCTGGCCCTTAAAGTTCTTAATAAAATATAGGATTAATAGATTAATTTCAAATGAGATCTCAAAACTCTGAAATGGCTTTGCTAAGCAATGGGACAGGGGAAAGTGGCCGTCCATGGTTATAAGGACACGCAAGATCAACTGTTCTCGCAGAACGATCGTTTACTAGACGAAATAAAACCGACCAAGTGCCATTATGCTATCCTAACTAATATTATAAATGCGAAAGTAACTCTGTCTGTCTGTGTCTGTCTGTCTGTCTGTATCACTTTCACGCCAAAACCACTGAACCGATTTAAATGAAATTTGGTACACAGATAGTCTAGAGCCTGAGAAAGGACATACTTTTTAATGCGAAAAAAGGGTTGTAAGTGGTTGAAAGGGAGGATGAAATGTTGTATGGAAGTATCTTCATTTTTAGAGCTAGAAGCTTGGAATTTATTTTTTAGGCTGTTGATTCGATATAAATAAATATGACATTCAAAGTTTGTAAAAGTTTTACCCTCAAAAGTGTGAAATAACAATATGGAATAGGGGATGAAAGTTTGTATGGAAATATGTAAGATTTATGTGAATGTTCTGCTGAACGGATTTAAATGAAATTTGGTACACAGATAATCTAGAGCCTGAAAAAGGACATAGGTTATTTTTTAATGCGAATAAAGGGTTGTAAGGGGTAGAAAGGGGGGATGAAAAGTTGTAAGGAAGTATCGTCATTGTAAAAGCTAGAAGCTGAAACTTACGAGTATTGTTTAGGCTAAATAATTAAAAATAATTAAAAGCCTAAATAATTAAAAATGCTACCCAAAGACACTATTCCACGCGGACGAAGTCGCGGGTACAGCTAGTCTATAATAAACTGGCCAAATGCAAGACGGACTTGCACTCGTAGGGTTTCGTAACACAGTAGAGTATTTTATAACTATAATTTTACGCGAGCAAAAAAATTTTTTTTTTTTTTATTGTGTTTGTATAAAAAACAAAGTTGCTTTGCTATATCTAAAAAACTGCTGACTATATCTCGTTAAAACAAATTGTTTGTTGAAAAAAATATTTTCTTTACCAACAAAAGTTGAATGTTTTGAATGAGATCTACAGTATATATATTTTTTAGATTTTTCACTATATTTCACTCAAATTTTACCTCTTTAGAAGTGTCTATCTTTCAAATGATTGACTTTGAGAAAAAAATGTTTTAGGAACGTCAATGTCATATTTAAAGACTTTTCTATAGACACAGCGCACGTATAGGTTTAATAAATAAAAAAAAATCGTTTCTGTTCCATGTATGACCTATAAGAGTTGCTTTCATAGACTAGAGCTCATAGTCAGTCATGGACTTAAAACAGTTGAACGGATTTTCATGAAGCTAAGAACACTCAGGCAGGATCGTAGCATGTGGAAAGAAGTAGCCTGTGCCATTCATTATTCTGTGCCTGTGCCTACCCCAACGGGAAAAAGGCGTGATTGTATGTATGTATGTAAGAACACTCTCGATTAAGACACCTATCAAACGAAACGAACCTATTAAATCAAAACCGGTTCACCCTTTTGAGCGCTACGATGATGCCACATACAGTCACACACGTCACAGATACACACGTCAAACTTATAACACCCCTCTTTTTGTGTCGATCGTGGCTTGTACTATTATTTATTCTGTTCCACAGAAATCTGTGGTCGGGGGTTAAAATAATTTGTTGTCGTCGTGTACTGCAGTACTCGAGAGTACTCTTTTATTTTTAGCTGCAGATTGATTCAGTACCGCGATGACGTCTCGATCTTGAAAGCTGGCACAATGTACAATTTGATAAACGCTTCTATAAATTTGGCATCGGAATGTAAAAAAATGCGTTGTTTGATAAGCGAGAGCGCGGAACATACCTACTATACTCTACCGGCGAGAGTAATAAAGCGTAGGTAACCGAATTTAGTAAGCATGGAAACACCTAGTTTAACTGGATAAGAACGCGATGACTGTTATTCATTATTATTAAACCGCATAGGCGTAGGGACCGGGAGATCGACAGAGCGGGAGCGACGGAGCATCGCAGACAGCTGTCACAACCGCGTCCGTATTTTTAGTACTATTTCTACTCGGGGAACTATTCTAACGATTATATTCACCTCGTATAGGGAATGGCTTGGTCATTATAGTCTCCGTGGTTGGCGGGAGCAGGCGTTGAGTCTCTGGAGACATGGCACTGGTGCACTGATTCAACTCATGTTTTTTGTCACTGGTGCTGTTTACGCCGCCGCGTAGCCGCAGCGACGGCGACCCGTTTGCCACTACGTCCATTTGCGCGTGCCGTCACCGCATCACTGACAAACACGAAATTGAAGAGCTTGTGGCGCGACTTGCGCGCTTAAGTATCACAGCTGCTGATATACTGCGGACCTATGTGTATGGGACGATCGACTGTCTGCGCAGTTTCAAGTGCAAGGGCGACACTCGCGACACGACTGAACCGACGTATACTGTAGACGGTGTCTCAGTAGCTACTGACTGAGTTGAGTCAGTCTGGCTAGATCGGGCACTCTGCCACAATACCGGTAAACACTTCCGATGGTATTGTGGCGTGGTGTGGTGTGCTCCAGCTATGATAGATGTATGCCGTCGGGTAGATACCGGTCCATTCAGAGCGCACAGAATGCCATTACGCTTGCCAAAAGAGTGCATAACAATAGGGCTTTGGTATTCGACTCTGACCGGTTATTGACACAAGTATGGGATGGGATTTTCTTCGGTTTTGATGGGGACTTACTTCCTCAGGATAGTAAAACTTGAGATAATCCTACTTAGTATTTTTCCATTGCATGAGAAGACTTAGAGCAATATACCTACCTCCGATATGGCTTCATTTGGGTTCCATGTTGCTATATGACTCTACCCTCTTAATCTACGGCACAGAATACTTAATAGTTCTACCACATGAGTAAAGCTTTTCTTTACTCATGTGGTTTTACGGGAGAGACAACGGAGTACTACTTACGTAGTAACTATTATATAATCTGTGGTACTACGAAGTCAAGTTGAAAATTCAGAATTTTCTACCTACATTTGTGTATCAAAAGAAAATATTTATGTACGTAATGAATCACTTAATTATAACTATTATAGTTGTCAATTTGAAAAGAGTCGGTCAAGTGAATAAGCCAATTAAAGTTACATTTTTAAGTACTCAATAAAAATGTATCGTAGATAACGACGTGAATTGGTTACTAGAGTTGAAGGTAGAAGAAATTACGAAAGATAAAGAAGGTTAAACTCAACGCAAATTCAGATTTGGAAACTGTCTCTCCTTCGACGCATCATCATCAATATCATCAGCCGGTGTCAGTCCGCTGCTGGACGTAGGCCTCTCCCAAGATGCGCCATCTAATCCTCCTAAAGGTACGGCCACACCGCGGAGTCCTGTGATCTGCGGGCACGATTTCAGTACTTTTTAATTGTTTCGTGATCGCGTTTGGTGTGAACCAGTCGGTAGAAATACTACTGCGCTGTCTGATCGCCGCCTAGATCGCGCACGCAGGACGCTGCGGTGTGTCCAGCTTAAGAGAAATCTTACAAATACCGTACATTAGTGCCTTTACCTATTTTATTCAAAATTTCATGATTTTAGCGTCATTGTTCGTTGTCGTTTCTGAAACGAGTAAGTAATGATGGCGGTGTAATATGAATTTTCAGAAAATAAAATATTCGGTACTAAAAAAAAAATTAAAAAAAAATTAAATTAAATTTTTAAATAAATTCGGTTTAAAAATCCTCGATACATTATTTGCTTTTTATGAATATAGCAAATCAATGAATGCGAAAGTATATTTGATTGTTTGTTTCTTTGGGACCTCTTCACTCCTCGACCTATAAGGCTAAAATTTTGCACAGTAGGCAGTAAATTAGATTTTAACGCGGGCGAATCCGCTGGGCTCATCTAGTATGAATATAACTCGTGATAATTCCATAACTCAAAATCTTCAACACCGTTTTATGGATATTCACCCATTGTGTAAAAGATCATTATACATTTTGAACAAAGAATTAACAGTCTGCTTCTCGGATTAGCACAATACACGTGTCTATGTAACGTGATACTACCACATACGCGTTTCTAGCAAATTGCCTGGTTCTAAGTACTAACTACACGTATGTACCTAGCTCATAGCCTATATAGGTCGTCAGTACGTGATCTCACCGTATCTACTTCACTTTATTGAATTAAGATAGAATTGGTTTTATCAGGTTTATGCTAGAGCGAGTGTCTCATACACTAAGAGGAACTTTAAAATGGTAGTAGTAATAAATAGTAGTGACTTGCTACCAAAAAGTAGCTTACCGCCGTCAAGGAGAAAATCTGCCGCCATAACCTTACGGTGTTCCGGGAGTCTGAGTATTTAGGCCAAACCAACTTCTGCCACATCATCGCTCACCACCAAGTGAGATAGTGGTCAGCCTATAATATATAATAATTAAGATAGTTTAAAATCTAAAACAACCGACTTCCATGCCCGGAATCGGTTCATAATTGACGGAGTAATCGCGTAACATACATACAAAAAATAAACTGGCCAAGTGCAAGTCGGACTCGCACGCGTAGGGTTCCGTAACACAGTTAAGTATTCCATAAGTATGATTTTTCGCAACTACAAAATTAACTTTGTTTTTCATAGTGTTTGTATGAAAAACAAAGTTATCTTTGCGGTCGCCATATCTCAAAAACTGCTGGCTGTATCTCGTTCAAACCAATTTTCGTTGTAGTTTTTATTGAGATCTACAGCATATATTTTTTTTAGATTTTTTACTCCCATACTTTAAAAGTTAGAGGGGGGGACACACATTTTACCACTTTAGACGCGCCTATCTTTCAAATGATTGACTTTGAGAAAAAATGATTGTAGGAACATCAATGTCATTTTTGAAGACCTATCTACCTATAAGAAAAAAAATTTTTTTTGTTTCAGTTCCATGTATAGGATGCCCCCCCTTAAACTTTTATTTTTTTTACTTTTGTATAAAAATCGGAAAGCGGTTCACAGAATACATCTACCTACCAAGTTTTAATTCTATAGTCCTAACAGTTTTGGAATAAAATGGCTGTGACATACGGACGGACAGACAGACAGACAGACAGACAGACAGACATGACGAATCTATGAGGATTCCGTTTTTTGCCATTCGGCTACGGAACCCTAAAAACATACAGACGAATTGAGAACCTCCTCGTTTTTGGAAGTCGTTTGAAAAAGGAGATAGAATGCAAATGTCAGATGACTGATAAAATTCGTATTCTACCTCTTGACCTTAGCAGATAATCCAGGGATATCTTCATTGCTAGTTAGTGATATATGTATTATATATGGTAGTGATGATAGGAAGAGACGACGATTATGTAGAGATGACTTACTATCCTTTATTATCACTATCTTTCCTTTATGGAAATGGATTAAAGTTTTAGGTACCTCAGCTAATGACACCCTGATGAGCCGTGCCATTAATGTAAGAAAAGTTCGCATTGTGTAAACAGAGCACCTTTCTATGGTGACTTGGCTTACTGTAATGCCTCATGTATAACATTATCAATTAACGATACTGCAACGCTCCAATGTCCTGATCTTTCAAATGATTGTTTTTAACCGACTTCAAAAAAAGGAGGAGGTTTCTCAATTCGATCGTATATATATATATATAGGATATTTTTATGTTTGTTCGCGGATAACTTCGTCGTTTATGAACCGATTTTGATTATTATTTTTTTGTTGGAAAGGAAATATCCCAAGTGTGGTACCATGGTAATTTTATCGAGGTCTGATAAGTATCTCCAGAGATATTGAGATAAACATCTCAAAATTGGTACTGAAAATGAATAGCGCGGCATTGAAGTCGGTTCTTTTTTAGTTTTTAAACGATATTATTAAGCCAAGACACCCATGTATTTCATAGATATGTAGAGATTTTTATTATAAAAGTGTAACACTCACCTGTAGGTGAGTGCCGTCATTGTCCTATTACCTTACACCCTTAGTAAGAGTTTTCATACCAAACTCGATATTGTATAACGAACAAATTTTGTATGAATAATTAAGATCGTTTAAAAACTAAAACAACCGACTTCAATGCCCCGCGAGTCAATTTCAGTAGCAAGTTTGAGATGTTTATCGTCATATCTCTGGAGATACTTATCAGATCTCGATGAAATTACAATGGGACCACCTCTCGGAAACGTACCCTACCAATTACAAAAAGAATCATTCGAATCGGTTCAGAATTGACGGAGTAATCGCGTAACATACACAAAAAAAAACACGTACAGACGAATTGAGAACATTTTCCTTTGTTGTGAAGTCGGTTAAAAATAATACAGCGTCTCTACCACTAGAGGCTTCTCAGCCTTAACTAAATTTAGACCAATCAGGGAGCCAGAATAAATCGAAAACTATGTGAGATCTGTCCAAAGCGTTTATGAAGAAAACTCGTAGGTACTAAGAGTCGTTTCTTTACTCATGTGGTAAACGTAATGATGTTAAGCGATGACGTCTACATATTACAGATACAGATACGGCATGCAATATTCTAGATGACCAAAATTTTGCATGTCACTGCACTGTTACTTTGAGACATATAGATGTTATGTTACCAGTGACGTCCTATCAGCGACGTCGCTGTCTAGTCTCTCATACGTTATTTCACTGGACAATTTGCCATTCAAACTGAAAAACAATCCTAT
The DNA here is from genome assembly GCA_954871355.1 of Cabera pusaria. NCBI lineage: Eukaryota > Metazoa > Arthropoda > Insecta > Lepidoptera > Geometridae > Cabera > Cabera pusaria. The sequence continues at coordinate 2,463,860 of OX940897.1, forward strand.
TTCACGGCTGAATTAATTTTAATAGTGGTGGTACCGCCTCAGACTAGCAGTAGTCACTACAAGATATTTCTGAAACGAAATTATATAGCTTTAAAAGACAGCAGGTAAAATAAATCACTGTTGCGTGGATATAATCACGTATCGATCAAACATTCACAAGATTGGTAATCTCGACGAAACAACCGTGACACTTTCTCAGTCGCTACGTGAGCTCTGTAGTGTAGTTTGCTATCTTCTTTGGAACTGATTGCATAAGTAATGTGATAATGTCACTACATTCTGTCTGTGTGTCGTGATCTGGTGCAATCGTTAATTAATGTTTACAGAGTATTTGAAGTGGCAGTCTGTGACGTAGGTGAGTTAAAGTTTAAGAAAAATTAAGTTATATAGTACGTTAAGTATAGTTAGGTTACCTTCTTATATGTTACCAATAGTTTAAGTTAAGGTCATGGTAGGTATACCTAATTTCGAAAGCAGGAAAAACAAGAAGGTATGGCAATGATACGATAAAATATGTCATAATGTAACTTAAAGAAATTGTTGCTTTATAACAGAAATGCCATGGCCACCATACAGCTTCATCATCAGATCCTGGCTATCATTTAAGTGTAAAGTGCTCCTCAAGATGAATCATTTGAGCCCAAATTCACTGGGGTTACGTTATTTTATCACAGAGATGCCGTGGCCACCTTCCAGCTTCATCACCAGCCGCTAAATATCATCTAGGTGTAAAGTTCTCTTCAAGACGAATCAATCGAGCTCAAACTCGGTAGAGTTTTGTTTTTTTATCACAGATATTCCGTGGCTGCCTTCCAGCTTCATCATCAGACCCTGGATATTATCTAGGTGTAAAGTTCTCTTCACTTAAAGAGTGATAAATATAAATGTGGTGTGTGATGATGAAGTTGATGGATGGAAAGGGAAAAAGCAAGACTGGATATATACTTACAGTAATTATTTATTACATCATTTTCAGTACTAAGTTTGAGAGGATTATCTCCATATCTCTGGAGATACTTATCAGATAAATTTACAATGGGTCGAAACAGGAAGCATAGGTACTATTAAAAAAAAAACAAATCTCTTATAAATAAAAATGAATCCCAATTGCCCTTGGTCACGGCATCACGCGTGAACGGCTGGACCGATTTCGCTAATTCTTTTTGTGTTGTGTTTTTTTTTTGTCAGGAGATGGTTCTTACGAAAAAAAAATTAAATAAATAAAAGTTGTTTTTAACGCAGGCGAAGCCGCGGGGCACAGCTAGTCGGTTAATAAATGAGGAAGTTCTGAGGTAACAAACATTGAAAAAAAAAACGCCTCTGTTTTGTTAAGTTGGTTGAAAAAAGTTGTATGAAAACACCTTATTTTAAAAAAATGTCTTTATTTAATTTATAATAAGTAAGATCTCATGATAATTATTCGATTCAGTTTATAAATACATACTTACATCTCAATTCGTAGATATAAAACACAGAATAAATAAGTAAGTAGAACTTCAAACAATGAATAGGTAACTTGCCTAGCATGATTTAAAATATTATGTTGCCTTAAATTATCTATTATTTATATTTTGTACATTAGGTATAGTTTAAAATTCATCATTGTGTTTTTCTTGATGTAAGTGTGGGTTTTCCCCATCCCCACATTAGCTATAATTATTATTATCTTTCTCGCACGTGATTATTTATTTTAATATAATATTGAAAAGTAATATACCATATATATACCTACTATAATATACCTACGTTCGTCATAGTTTCATATACTTTGGACCATCCATCGACTTCATGAAGTCGATGCTTTGGACTTACATGTTCTTACAGACACATCATCTGTGATTGGTAAAAATAAAATTCGTGTGTTACTATTAAAAACATCGCCTACGGTTTTTAAACACACACTCGTATTTTAATACCACTCATTATGCAGCAGTTTCATAATCTACTATATAACATAATTTTTAAATAATTCAATATTTGATCAATTTAGCCTTATTTAACGTTACAGATAAAATAAAAACAACAATGAGTCGTTTTATTGAAAATGTAAACATGTTCGTTCCTGTAGATTCTACGGATGACCATTTAATCTAATACTATAACAATCTTTGTCCTGACATACTGACTGACTGACTGACAGACAACGCACAGCCTAAACCGCTGGTCGTAGATACTTGAAATTTGGAGGGTATATTTGTCTTAGTACGTAAGGGTGTACTAAGAAAGAAAAAAAACCCTTAAGGGGATGAAATGGGGGTTCAAAGTTTGTATGGAAAAACCAGATTAGATAGTCTTTTCTTTCCGAAACTTCACATAAGTGCTTCAGTAAAAAAAAAGAGTGTGTGTACTTATGTACACGCCTTAGAAGTTATACTTCTGTGGCGTATGGAAAAAAAAATAACTAAAATGCAGTAGTGATTAACGATAAATATTAAAATTAATCAAAAAGATTTTATTTAAATAAAAAAGGTTTTATTAACGTAAAAATATGACGTTAAATATGACATAAACAACTTGAATATAGTCATGCCACCTAGAACTAACTTCACGGTGTAGAATTTTGGTGTCGGTGTGCGCGCGCATCGTAAAAATTCACTCTCATCATTTTTCTCTATCGCGCCAAAAGAAGTATAACTTCAAAAATAGGTAAATACATGTTTCAGGTTTCTTTGAAATTCCACCCCTAACAGGGTGCAATGGGGTAACAAAGTGTGAAAATCAATATTGTTACGGATTGCGCTGAAATTTGGCATGCAGATAGTTATAACGACGTTAGTTCCCTCTGAGATTTTCCAAAATTCACCCCTGAAGGGGATGAAACGGGGGTTCAAAGTTTGTATGGAAAAACAAGATTAGATAGTATTTTTAACCGACTTCAAAAAAAGGAGGAGGTTTCTCAATTCGACCGTATATATATATTTTTTTTTTTTTTTTAATGTTTGTTCGCGGATATCTTCGTCGTTTATAAACCGATTTTGATTATTATTTTTTTGTTGGAAAGGAAATATCCCAAGTGTAGTACCATGGTCATTTTATCGAGGTCTGATAAGTATCTCCAGAGATATTGAGATAAACACCTCAAAATTGGTACTGTAAATGAATAGGGCGGCATTGAAGTCGGTTCTTTTTTAGTTTTTAAACGATTTTATCTATTCGAAACTTCATACAAGTGCTCCAGTTAATAAATAATAAGTAAATACGTGTTTCAGGCTCTTATGAAATTCCACCCCTAAAAGGGTGAAGTGGGGTAACAAAGTCTGATATCAATATTGTTTCGGATTGCGCTGAAATTTGACATGCAGATAGTTATTTTGACTTAGGTATCCGCTAAGAAAGAATATTTAAAATATGCTCTTTAAGGGGATGAAGCGGTGGTTCAAAGGTTGGATAGTCGTTTTATTCGACATTTCACACAAGTACTTCTGTAAATAAATAAGTAAATAGGAGTTTCAGACTTTTTCAAAATGCCACTCTAAGAGGATAAACTGGGGTAACAAAGTCTAATAATATCGTTTAAAAACTAAAAAACAACCGACTTCAATGCCGCGCTATTCATTGTCAGTACCAATTTTGAGATGTTTATCTCAATATCTCTGAAGATACTTATCATACCTCGATAAAATTACCATGGTACCACACTTGGGATATCTCCTTTCGAACAAAAAAAGAATAATCGAAATCGGTTCATAAACGACGAAGTTATCCGCGAACAAACATAAAAAAAAAAAAAAATAATAATAATATACGGTCGAATTGAGAAACCTCCTCCTTTTTTTGAAGTCGGTTAAAAATCAATATTGTTTCGGATTGCGCTGAAATTTAGAATGCCGATAGTTATTATGACGTAGGTATCCGCTCAGAAAGCATTTTCTAAAAATTCCTCCCGGAAACGGAACGGGGATTCAAAGTTTGTATGGCGAACCAAGATGGGATAAAGTATGTGTTGTAGGATTTTTCGGGTGAACCGATTCGGCTAATTCATATTTGATGTGTATAATGATAGAATCGTTTTTACAAAAGAAAAGTTTTAAGTAAATAAAAGAAGGTTTTAAAGCGGGCGAAGCCGCGGGGCACTTCTAGTTATGATATAAACCTACCTGGGCCGGTAGTCTCTACATGCATAGCGATGAATTTCGAGCGATATTCGTCGATACAAAATGAGATGCAGATAACAACTGTCTAGCTGCATCTCATTCTAGCAGACGTTTGCGATGACATGACGCATCGCTATCTATGTAGAGACGTCCACCCCTGGGCCGGTAGTGTCTACATGCATAGCGATGAATTTCAAGCGATGATCGTCGATACGAAAAGAGATGCAGATAACAACTGTCTAGCTGCATCTCATTCTAGCAGACGTTTGCGATGACAAGACGCATCGCTATCTATGTAGAGACGTCCACCCCTGGGCCGGTAGTGTCTACATGCATAGCGATGAATTTCAAGCGATAATCGTCGATACGAAAAGAGATGCAGATAACAACTGTCTAGCTGCATCTCATTCTAGCAGACGTTTGCGATGACAAGACGCATCGCTATCTATGTAGAGACGTCCACCCCTGGGCCGGTAGTGTCTACATGCATAGCGATGAATTTCAAGCGATAATCGTCGATACGAAAAGAGATGCAGATAACAACTGTCTAGCTGCATCTCATTCTAGCAGACGTTGGCGATGACAAGACGCATCGCTATCTATGTAGAGACGTCCACCCTTGGTATATTTTTTGTGCTCGCGTCTTCAATAATTACGAACCATTTTTTTATATCTGTCTATATCAGTGGGTCTGTCTGTGTACCTACGTCGAGCGTACCATTGTCTTATTTCCTCGTACATTTAGGCTGTGATTTAGGTATGAAGTATAGGTAGCGGCACGCAAGTTGCCTCTCCTGTTTCCCAATGCGGCGTGCATTGGGAGACTTCGCTCTGTCTTCCGCACTTTTCTTCCAGTCAATGCCAGCTACCCTGCGTATATCGTCTCTTCCTTAAAGCTAGGTCATAGTAAGAGCACAGAAAAGTAGAGAGTATTATTCACTGGTTGAACCGAAAGTTCTTCGCGTAGGTACAATAACACTCACTAGCTGCGCCCCACGGCTTTACTCGCGTAATAAAGTATATATCTTATTTGTTAATCCAGGTATAAAATTAATGTATATGCCAAATTTCATCCAAATCCGATCAGCCTACATTATACTCATTAACTTGATGTAAAAGCATCTATTTGGTACTTGAGTAGGTTGCATCGCTCTTCTTCTAAATATTGTCTAAATGTATGGGATCCTGCATCATTAAGGGCCCAGTGGTGTAGTGGGAGAATGGCTTTAACGCCAGAAGTAGCAACTACCGAGTTCAATTCCCGCCCTGCACCAATAGATTGTTCAATCAAAACATTAATCTGCGCTTTTCACAGTGAAGTCAGCCCTGCAGTGAAGGAAAACATCGTTAAGAAACCCCCAACCCCCGCATAGTGGTAGGACACTATCTATTGTTCTCCTGGCCAGCTACCACCCTTAAGTTAGAAATTCTGTCACCAATCATGTACTTAATGTGTTCCGATATATAAAGAAAAAAAAATCACGCAAACTTGCTTCATTGCATCTGCACTTGTTTCGTCATCAAACATCTTAAAATTTGAACTCCTTACGTAACATTTCGCACTTATAATAGTGGTAGGATAGGATACATTACTCTAGGATTAACTTTGCTATCTGTCTACTGACCTGTTTATCATAATCCGTTCTTTTTAACCGACTTCAAAAAAAGAAGGAGGTTTCTCAATTCGACCGTATATATATATTTTTTTTTTTTTTTTTTTTTTTTTTTTTTTTTTTTTATGTTTGTTCGTGGATAACTTCGTCGTTTATGAACCGATTTCGATTATTCTTTTTTTGTTCGAAAGGAGATATCCCAAGTGTGGTACCATGGTAATTTTATCGAGGTATGATAAGTATCTCCAGAGATATTGAGATAAACATCTCAAAATTGGTACTGAAAATGAATATTTTTTTTTATGTTTGTTCGCGGATAACTTCGTCGTTTATGAACCGATTTCGATTATTCTTTTTTTGTTCGAAAGGAGATATCCCAAGTGTGGTACCATGGTAATTTTATCGAGGTATGATAAGTATCTCCAGAGATATTGAGATAAACAGCTCAAAATTGGTACTGAAAATGAATAGCGCGGCATTGAAGTCGGTTGTTTTTTAGTTTTTAAACGATATTATTAATCCACTGTTGCACTAGACCTCTTCCATGTACGCCATGTTGCGCGGTTCATATCACAGTTTTACACATTATTGTAAAATTGTGGTTCTTTTTATGGTGCTCCCACACTGCTGTTAAAATATGTTTGCAATCATTTCCTCACACTATTAAGTGGTTTAAAAATATAATGAAATAATATAGAAATAATGTAATCAATGGTTAATAAATGGTGTTGGTTAATTTTAGAAAATGTTAACTAATGTCTTTTTTTTTAAAAAGGGAGGTTTCTCAATTCGACCGTAAATATATGTATATATTTTTATTTTTTATGTTTGTTCGCGGATAACTTCGTTGTTTATGAACAGTTTTTGATTATTATTTTTTTGTCGGAAAGGAGATATCTCCAGAATGGTAGTAACTTTATTGAGATCTGATAAGTATCTCCAGAGATATGGAGATAAACACCTCAAACTTGGTACCTACTGAAAATTAATAGCGCGGCATTTGAAGTCGGTTGTTTTCGTTTTTAACCGACTTCAAAAAAAGGAGGAAGTTTCTCAATTCGACCGTATACGTTTTTAAACGATCTTATTTATCAGACATTGCACATTTCTGTATCGTTAGATATATTCAAGTACATCTTTTCAGATAACTAACAATGCAAATGTTTGAAACCCTCCTGAACTCGATCCCCAAGAATCGCGCAGAGATGGTGTCTGAAATGGAAATACCTGAAGTGACCCTGCCTCCTTACATCTGGGACCCTGACGACTCCCACACCACCAGGAGTGAGAGTATCCTGACCAACTCCACGGACGAGTACGAAGCCAAGACCTTGAGTACTGACTCCAGCATACCGCTGTCCAGGGCTATGACTGACTCGGAGATTGACTATGGACGGTTCAGACGGGTAAGGAATAATAAATATCGGACGCGTCCGTTTGGATCACCCTGTATGGACCAGATAGCGATTTCAGAAAACCATCAGCGAAATTTACCAAATCTTTATGATAACGGGATACAGGCGATGCTCTAAACGCAGGCGTCCAACATTTCTTTCAGTTTCCTTGGACCAAGAGTTATCCAAATATATCCTATGTACCATGTGTTGCCGGATTTTGTTTAGTTATCAAAATATTTTTTTTTACGTGGATGGAATATATACTTTCTCTATGATTTTTTATGTTTGTTTTTTACTTCCCGGTCCCGGCTTCGCACGGTTAGAGCATTATGCCTGCATTTTTTGCATCAGTTTGTTGCGTCGAGAATGAACTAACGTCTTCAACAATCATCGTCATATTCAACCAATTTACACATAATCTCTATTTCGTCTAAACAAAACCTACATACACCTTCCCCATGAATCACTTTGTCTATTGGTGAAAACCGCATAAAAATCCGTTCAGTAGTTTCTGAGTTTATCGCGAACAGACAGACACGGCGATGGACTTTGTTTTTTAATATGTAGTGTTTTCTATTGGTAATTGAGACACAAAATATCGCGTAGTTTTTCCTACAAATTTTATTTTTATTTTTTATACAGCAGTAAAAACCAATAAGACGTGACGTACCTATTATGATAATGATGTAGATAGGTACCGCTTCTTTTATGGCAGACCCAAAACACGAAGAAATTGAGGAAAACTTTGTAAGATAATGTAAGTGAGGTGCGTAAGATAATTTTTTGGGTATTCCAATCATTTTAGGTTGTTTCTCATTGTTTAGTCTCATGTATAGGTATATATTTGATTTGACATTTAAATATTATCTCCGGAATAAATAATACGGCACTACAAAAAAATAGAAGGTATATCACCTACACTAATTTAGGTATTTATTAAAATAAAACATTGAATTAAAAAATCAAAAAACTCGACTGCGCAAAAAGTGAAGTGTTAAAAAACGAACTGAAAAGAAAAAAACAAGTAAGTCTAGTAGTTTAGATTTCTGTTTAGGGATATCAAAAAACTATACCATTTAAATTCTTTCTCGGTCGATACACTCATAAAATAACACTTTTTGCGCAGTCGAGTTTTTTGATTTTTTAATTCAATGTTTTATTTTACACTTTTTAGTTAAGTGAAGGACGGCAAATTCCGTAATCTTCTGATTTCATTTAGGGAGTTGATGTCATCTGGATTATTGAGTAGCACCGCAAACTTGTTACTGAAAGTGACTAACGCGGCATGTAAAATCGTTTTTTTTTTCGATTTGTACGATCATAAATTATTTGTTATAAATATATTTTGAATCTCCATTTTAAGACCTTTAATTCGATACCCCACTCGAAAGGTTTTGAAAAAAAAAAAATTTTTTTTGAACCCCAAATTTTGGCGTCTGAAATCCGCCATTTTGAATTTTTCAATTTTTTATGTTTTCGTTGACACTCGCGCTAGCATGGCGAATCTATTGACGTGACAATTATCAAAATCGGCCCACGCGTTTGGTCTGTAGTGTACCACAAAAGAACAAACATACATATATATATAGACTGATAAACACATTACCTCTCCTTTGCGTCGCGCAGTCGGGTAATAAGGATCTGATAAATTATATTGTACTTTTGGTATTGTGCAGTACAAGAACAGAAGTCTGAGCGACCCCTGGGACCAGATGCGGGCTGCCCTCGATGCCTTCCCACCTGGATATTTAGAGTCCTTGAACAGGTAGCCACCTACTTACATCTTTGTTATTATATAATTATATATTATTTCTTTAATTGACTTTCCATTGACAAAAAGCAAGACACTCAAGATCGGGCTTAGTGGCGCGTCTTCAGTTGAGAGAGGCCTACTCCCAGCAGTGGACTAACACCGGCTGATTATAATGATGATGATGATGATAAAGTCGGTAAGCGATAACAGTTACCTAAAATGGTTCTATGGCACGTAAACCACATTTGTCATTGCCTAGAATAAGGGGTGAACTGCGTTTAAAAAAAAATTAAAGCTTACTAGCAATGTGTGTTGCACAAGTCAATAGTGCAATGGATCGAACTCACTTCCTCTCGATCACCAGTCCGACACCTTATCCATTGGGCTATTGCCACTTAATGTAATAGTAAACGTAGGTATTCTTGTCCTGAGAGGCCAAGCTTGTTTAGGAAAACGAATTTTTTATTTATTTTCTGTTTGAATAATATACAAAGTACCAACTTAATTTTTTTTATATATATATTCATATAGGCTAGCTTTTGACCACTATATCACCTGTTTGTAAGTGATGATGCGGTCGAGGACGGTAGCACGATAGGCCTAAATTGGTAATTGGCTCCCAAGAATAGCAGCCGGAACACATTCGATGTTGGCGACAGATTTTCTAACTTGAGGGTGGTAGCTGGCCAGGCGGACACTAGATAGTGTCCTACAACAATGGGGAGTTGTTGTTTATCTTTCACCGGAGGACCACTGTGAAAAGCGCGCATACATTTTTTGATAGAAAACTAATACGTAGTAGGGTGAGGGGAAAGAAGATAAAAGGGGTAACACAAAAAGTCGTTCATAACGCCAAGTCGAGCGTACTATTACGGTGCTGGCTATATGTGCGTATAGCTTTAAACTTAAACTTTAAACGAAGGAGTAGGTATAGTTTCCAGAATTCGTCCGAGGAGCTAGATACAGAATCGGGCTGCTCGCACGAACGTATCCGTTGGTACAACGAGGAGCTGCGGCTCAAGATGGAGAGGTTCTTCGACGAGGAGTGTCGCGTCTTCACGCCTGATGATCCTGGCTTGGAGGTGCTCGAGGATGCGCTCTTAAGAGTCGATATGAAGGTGAGATGTACTGGCTACTAAGATATGAGGAATATTTTTTATATCTGATAGTTTAGCGTATGACCAATACTCTCGCCAGGTGTTAAGCGATGGTGTGGTCGAAGATGGTAAGCATGCTGGGCATATAATGGCCTGACTCTCAATTTTCTTTATATTTTTCTCGTAAAGTGTTTTCGTAATTTGCAGCTTACATGTATCTATCACAATCAATAACAATCACGCAACGTTGCCGGTACCAATCAGTAACCAATACCTACTATCTAGTAGATTATTATTGAATCTGTTTACTTAGTTCTTTTTCTTCTCTTCACAGTCAAACGACTAAACCCACTATGATGAAAATCTAACCGGTTCTATATAAGGTAGTAGAAATTTAGCAGCCATAGAGCGCCAAACAAAGCTTGTTTGCACTTGGTGGTTCAAGGTATTTACTATATCTGCAATAAATAACGTTTTGCCGATGTGTTGTTGTCTATCCCTATTATTGAATAGAGTCTATTCAATGAGAGGTCTATTCAATAGAGCTCTCATTACTTTCCATTTAAAGGTTGCCACAGCCTAGCTCGTCGGAAGCCCAATATTTATGGTAGGCGTTTACTCTCAGACCAATATCTAGACTAACATTTCTAATCTATGCTTTTACTAAGCTTTATTACCTTATTATATTACCTACTAAACCTGTTTCAGAAAATACTAGACGCCGAGTTGGCAGAGAAGAAAAAACCGTAATCACGCACAAGGTCGAGATCTATGTGATCTTGAAGGATACATCATTCATTTCACGATGAAGATACTAGTTAGTGAGGCTTTCAGTGAGATAGATCTACCTACTTCAATATAATATAGGTATCATCTCAAAGTCGCTGTCTATAGCTAACGATCCGATCCGACAGTTGTTGTGACGTCACGACGGACGTAGTTTTCTAGCGTTGCATGCTCACTTGTAGCCATCGTTATTAAATAAATGATACCTTATTTTTATTTATCGAAGCTTTCGGATTCTCAAAGGCTTATTTTAGGAACGGCGGGCTTAGGTGTATTGCTATAAGTTACAATCGACCAATCAAAGTAGATGCCAATTGCTCTACTAAATATTTATTTCTAGAACTTTCAATTGTTTACTAGCTTTATGTAGTTATTTGTAGTTTATACACGTCAACATTAATATATGAAAATAAATAAATTTGCTGCAAACACAGAGTTGATCGGATATTTTATTGTATGTAGACTTTTTTAATGGGAAATTCTCAACTTTTCTGCTATTGGCTCCCGCCAAAAATGTTGAGAATTTCGAACTTTTATGCTTGTACAAGTTACGATATTTTAACCGCCGATCATCAAGTACTTGGAAACTACCTTACATTTAAAGACGATGCGGTCTGGAGGAACAGGGCTCCGTTCACGACCTACGCTCGGAGTGCAACCAAACGCTCTAACCCCGTTCAGGACCTCAGAGCGTCACATTCGCTAAACGAGTTAGAGAGGTTAGAGCGTTTGGTTGCACAGGTTGCACTTCGAGCATAGGTCGTGAACGCAGCCCAGTGCAGTGAGACGAGCCTGTAGACAACTGATTAGTCTGATCCACACAGCCCAAGCATTTACTGATCATGCAGGTATTTCGTGCTCGCTCCGTCATAGAGATCTTTTTTTATATCTTATAGGCTAGCGTTTGACCACTATCTTACCTTATGGTGAGTGATAATGCGGTCGAAGATGGTAAACACGCTCGAAGATGGCTCCCAAGTTCTGCGCTTTTTGTCCCCCCACAGTTTTACCCGCGTAGACATCGTTCTCGTGGGAATATCGGGATAAAAAATCCAATGTGTTATTCCAGGCTCTAGGCTACCCACATACCAAATCTCAGCTCAATCGGTTGAGTAGTTTTACCGTGCAGAAGTATCAAACATACACACGCAGATCTTGCGGAAGGCCAAGGAACTCTCGCTGCAGGAGCGGTGCATCATCGTAGCCACCGACGAGGTTTTATGGTCCTTCGAGCCGGATATGACCCAACGACATGAATATTGGGAGTATATATTTCGCTACCAATTATCTTAATTAGCCGTTCAATCAACAGCCTAGCCTCTATGCTTTCAACTAGCGGCCTGAATGATATTCAGCCGTAGCGTTTGTAAATGTTGTATTTAATAAACTGGCTTAGTCTGATACTAAGGCAACACACTAGAGAACAGTAACCAGAACCGAAGCCATGGCGTTTAAATGAAGTTACAGAAGACCTTCAAATGGCTGAATATCACTCAGGCCGCTAGTTGAACGCCGAAAGAGGCTAGGTTGTTGATTGAACGGCTATTTAACCTTACTATCAAGTAAGGTTTATATTTTCTTGATATCATTCTCCAACACTTTCGCCTTCATTATATTAGTAGGATTTTATATATGTCGCAGCCAACTAGCTTAAATATACTCCCAATATTCATGTCGTTGGGTCATATCCGGCTCGAAGGACCATAAAAAACCTCGTCGGTGGCTTCAGGCGTCTATTGCAGACGATTCAAGCATTGTGTGTTCACGGCTGTTGAAGACAGCGGCGATGGTGACTGTGTAATTAGTGCGGGAGCGACAAGTTTGCAGTGCTTAGTGAAATTACAGGGCATGTGAGACTTAACATGTATGTTCCTCAAGCGCAATTCTGCTATTCCGAAATTATTTGCCACAACTTCTATTAAAAGTAGACGTGTTAGCTTACCATCAGGCGAGCGCCGCGACTATCCTTTTATCTCATAAATATTATAAATAAAAAAGGTAGAATTAATAAAACATAGTATAGTGTAAAATGTACTTTTTAATGGGAATTATTTCCAACATTACAATAACGTTTACCCACTTTATTGCATTTACAACGGCATTTCATTTCTCTTAAAAATTATATAAAATAACAAATATATGTAAGTACAGTCAGCTAAAGCGATTTGACGGCCATATTTTACGTTGAGGGCCAAAAAATCTTTATTACAGTATTAACATGCTGGATAGAGTGAGACAGCTGTATCATGGCATCTCCGTCTAGCGTAGTTAGTCTGAAATTAGAATGTTTCTACCTTGCGACAGAGCCGTAGATAACGCCATAATTTTCGCGTATACAATTTTCCCATGCATTTTATTTTTCACTAACTGTACATTAACATAAAAATAATAACAATATTGCACAATATTTTTGGAATACATAATCACAAATCAGTATGAATAACATAATAAAACAACATTTTTACCGTCATCTTATGTATGACTGCGCACGTAAAAATATAACCATTTATTACGTTCTTGAATTACAGCAATAAGTTGTCACTAGTCTGTGACGCGGTAATAGATAACATTACCATGTCTGTGATGGCACTGACGTCAAAGCAAATGGGTTCTTTTGTTTTTGCTATGCCGAGTTCACACCAGTACCCTTAGTAGTACGAGTTTTCACACGAAACTCGATATCGTATATCGAACAAATTTTGTATGAAAAACAGTACAGCGCCTCTAGTGGTTACTACACTTCACTAAATGTAGACCAATCAGGGAGCTAGAATGAGTCGAAAACTATGTGAGATCTGCGATCAATAGCGTTTACGATAAAAACTCGTACTAAGGTTACAGCCGATTATTGTTGTTAAACTTCCTAGGGACGTACCTACTTTTCTTTCGATTCCAAGTACTGTTATTATCGATACTTTGGAATCGATACTGAGTAGGTACCGGTTAAAAGTACTCGTCTCGTTACTCAATTATTTGTCTCGGAAGAACATTTAGGCTGGCATCATAGAGCGATAACAAGATTTAGAATTAAGTTATTTGATTGGCTTATCAAACGCGATTTAATCGATAGAAAAGTATCAAATGAGTATTTGTTATAGGTAACTCGTATCGCCGTAGGAAGATAAACAAGAATAATTGCCAAGGACTGTAGCAGGATATCCAGCTTAATTAAGCAAAGCTATTAAATTAGCCGGTAGGTACATTCAATTTGCTAAAACCAATTTGTTCATGTTTTTTTTTCTCACATAACAAATTCATTTTTCATTTCTATTTTTACGTGAGGAAAGGAAAATGTCCACTTTAGGCTTAGCACCACAGAGCTATAATTACTAAAGTAGTAATTATAGGTCTTTGCTTAGCACTAACTGCGGTTATTTTCTTGCGGTTGCGGTCTGGCCGAAAACGCCGAACCGCGGAGGAACTCGCACTGCGGTTGCGTTTCCGCGGTTTTCACGTTTAGTATGACAATGGATTTCCTCAGAGCAGTATGTGTTGTGGCCTTAGTTTTAAGAAATAAAAAAAATAGAAAACGTCTTCGCCAACATAAGTACTGGGTGCATCGATATCTTTCTGTCACTGTATTGTTTTATAGTTTTATCGTACAGAGCTGGTCTTTTTGCCACTTCATTAATTATGTGTTTGTTGTCTACCGGAAACGCTCCACTTTCGACCGGCAACGAACTTTCGGACTCCGACGACATAATGCAGTGCACAACACACACCTCACTGCTCCGCTCTCTGAGCCGAACTGACGAAAAAACCGCTTTTTACGAACCGCAGTGGGGGCGCTGCCGTACATGAAGTATGAGATACATAAAAACGCGCGGTTGCAAACCGCGAATCAAAATGTAACAAGTTGCATTTTTAAAATCAGTCACTGAAATAAATCGCAAGTGCGTGCGCTTATAAAGAATGCCGTACGTTACATTTTTTGCGGTAGCGGAACCGCTTTTTAAAAACCGCAGTGCGTGCTAAGCCTTACTTGGGCCACCATACCTTTGATTTTCAATCATTCGAAAGCAAATTCGGATTCGGAAACTGCCTCTTCTTCGACTCAGATATTTGCAATTCACAATGCTCTAATCAGCAACTTTGATATTTCAACTCGAAAAAATCAGTAATTCTAATCGGAAAGGTTTCCCCGCCCCAATAGCTCACGGAATTATAAATATTCAAAATTCAAAATGACGCTTCCTATTTCGAATGTATCCGTTTGAAATGAGAATAACTATGCAGGCAACTAACATTTATAACAATTTTCAAATTTGATTGTTCGGGATAGCCTAAAATGGACACTATCCTTTGTGGATAACATTTTATTAAATAAACATCCTTAAAATATTAATGATGGTACGAAAATTATTATGAAAGTCGCTAATATTATCAGTTATAACTACAATAAAATGTTATGAATACTTAGGTATTGAGATTATTCATCCTCACTTTTTATATTATATAATAAACAGAATGTTTAGTTTCAATTAAAAAGTCTTTTGGAAAACTTAAATATTTCACTTTCTAAAAAAAGACCATGTATGTGTATACCAACTATAAACATACTGTAGTAATAAGTATTGTGTTTGTCTGTCTATTTAAATATCTAAAACACAACCCTTAAAAAAATAAAACGATTACATATAAAACATAAAATTGTATATCACACGTTTTATTAAATAAATAAATATCAGAGCGACAATCTCTTTGATAGCACATAATTATTTTTCAAAATAAAAATGTACTCAGGGCCTCTTTCACCATTTACAAGCAACGTTTCAAGTAAGCTAAACATCTGTTAAGGTAGATACATAGTACCGACGCATTGCGAACAAATTACTGCTAATAACATAATTTGAATTTGAATGAGAAAATACAAAAAAACCTATGAGTGTTACTTGCCACAGTTAATCGTGCAAGTCAACGAGTAAGCTTAAGACATTACTTGAACGTCGTAAAAAATACCATTTTAAAAATAACTACAAAATTACCAGTAGGTACTAATAAATAATAATATCATTTTGATGTCAGCAGAGTAAGCATTATTTAAGATATTTCGCTGCCCTTATATACTGGACGTGCTTTTTATTTAAAGGCGATGCTTAAATCTAAATTATTGTAGATAATATACTTTAATGTAAAGTAAAGATATTACAAGACGCATTTAATGTCATATTTAAAACGATAGTGCTCTGCTAATACACGTTAAAACCACGGTAATATAATATGTCAGTAATATGGCTCCATAGAAACGGTCGGAACGCGAGTCTTGCCTACGCGCCTCGAGTTCGGTACGCACTCGGTACACAGCTCACGATAAAATGTCATCTGTGAATGCGCCGCAGTGACGAACGAACGTGTGATGGTACCATCACACGGTCGCGTAAAAAGCGAATTGTACATATTTGATTGAATATACATTCGATTTTATATATATTTGGGCAGCCATATGGCGTGTTTACTTACCGAGCGGTGCCGCGCGGCACGTTTGTATTGATTTCAAAGACAGGGCAGAGTCACATTACTGATATATTATATTACCGTGTTTAAACTTAATTCACATTCATTCTAATAGGTACAGCTGCTAATCTAGCAGTAGGTTCCACATTTTTAATGAACCTACTCATTAATTCTACGTACACTGCAGTAGTTGAAAAAAATATCATCTTTACCCTATTTAAACTATACTTAATCCGACAGTTTTTGTCCTTGTTTCTCCCGTGACATCAGAGAGAGAGAGATGACAAGAGTTTTAGTGCTGTCACATAAAGTTTAGTCTAAGTTTGTAAGAGAATAGACACTAATATCAGTACCCAATGAAAGGTCACTGAATAATATAGTTTATCTTCTATGGTGAATTGACGCAAATGGCATTTATAGTGTTTCTAGATAAATATATATCTATGCTGAGACGGAATAACATGAATTTCTCTCGATGATATTCTTATTTAATACTTGTATGTTCTATATTATTATATAAAGCTTTTGCTAGAACTTTCTACGTTCATTCTATTTCTTTCGCCCCGCCCCTCCATTAAAGCTTGTTAAAATAACTGCTATCCAAAATATGTTTTGTTAAAATGCTCAGGGCATAGACAAAGTGACATTATCATTTCAAATGATACCATTTTTAATCGACAATTTGTCTAAGGGCCGAATTTTCCGGTCCGGTTTCTACGGTTCCTGATAGCCCTACTAGGAACTTATCTGACTGATTTTTGACAGCTTTTATATGGAGTCATATGACAGATGACTATCTGTCACTTTATCATGAACCGGTGAAAATGAAGTGTAGTGTTTCATTGTCTACATTGTCAATGCAAAAAGTCAGGTCTTTAAATATATTTTAAGATTTTTTCATTAAATAGTCGATTAAGAATCATAATGTGGCTTTATCCACGCCCCTTGTGAAGCCAAATTAGAATCGTTGTTAATAACCAGGCTGTGATAAGATTGATCATAATCATGCAAAAAACCTCTACTCGTTACCAGAACCGGTTAGTGTTAAAAATAAACCATTAGTTTAAACGCCCATAATGATTTTATTCTTAAAAATAAAACTAAAACGTATTTAGTTTGCAATTATCACATGATGATTCTAAATTTTACAACGTGACTAACAATAATAAGTAGGTACTATATTTTTGTAAAGACTTCACGGTTAGTGTATTTAGCCAAATAATAGTCAGTATTTTGAAGTATGGCAGTAGTGTCATTAGAATATCAAATTATTATGACAAAGCGTTTAGCTAACATTCGTTTACGTTGTAAAGTAAGTATTAAACAGTAACATTCCAAATAAGAGTTATGCAGTATGCATATAGTCTGTGCAAAAAGAGAACCGTCGTAGAAATTGAGGGCGCGCGTTTTACTAATTTACTGTTTTTGTTGCGTTGACCATATTGCTTTGTCATTGCCAATACGACTAAAAATGTTTGATACCTTGGTAGGTACCTTGGTAGGTTTGATACCTACTCTTATTATTATCGGGTGGTACTAGGTAGGCATGTACCTTCCTTCTTTACCTTTGAATGTTAGTTCATCGTATAGCTACGACGGTCCTCTTTTTGCACATACTCTATGAAGCAATCAATCATGTGAACATTGAAAGAGATAAAATTAACAACAATTTTAATACAAAATGCCGTTACGTGCCATGCCCAGTCTTGACTCTCGGCCGCATATCACTTTCTCCCTCACTCTCTACGCTAGCGTTCGACACTACACTAGTACAACTGTACGCTAGAAGCTACACTTTTATTATCTACCTACATCCGTATCCATGGAATATGTATGAGATCCTTATGAAACAACATGGGCGCCGTGAGAATTATTTTCAATGGGGTGCACCCATCGACGTCCTAGCAATCACTTCTCTGAAAATAATCATAACCCACCCCATACTCTTTACTGTCGACGATGATAATCGCGAGATTACAGGTTATCCTAAAAGTATACGTCACACTCATATTGTGATTTTTGACCCCTCCCCCCGTCCTTGTCACAGTTGATCACATTTGTGCGACCCCCCTTTTTAGTGTGACGTCACATATTTTGCAATTTTACATCTAGAAATTAAAAAATTAAAACCGCAGTTCCGAAATTAGTCAACAAAACAATTTAAACCTAATGCCCATCCAAGAGGTGGAAATATTTTAAAGATTTTCGTTAATAGTGCAAATTTGGCATTCTAACACTAAGATGTATTATATTTTGAAATGTGAGGTTTCGAAACTTAGGACCCCTCCCGCCGCTTGTCACACAATGTCACACTTCGTCGAGCCCTTCCCTTCCCCTTAACGTGTGACGTACTTTATGGATGGAACCTAAGCATTATTATCTTTTCTATGCCTAAGCGGTATGTGCATGCTCAGTGTTCACGGGGATAGCTGGTGTAGGAGGACTCTACATTTAGTTTTTATTGAAACACAGTTACTTAATAAGAAACGGAATTTCTTTCATGACAGGGGCTGCAAGTGCACCTCCCTCCCGGCGCCCATGTGTAACAACATTTATTCATTACATTATATTTTTTACCTATAACATGTCTATAATGATAAGTTCACACCAGGCAAACGAACTCTAAAGAAAAGTGAATAAAAGAGACGTAAGTTTCAATCTTTTTTAGGGTTCCGTAGTCCTGACAAGGAACCCTTATAGTTTCGTCATGTCCGTCTGTCTGTCTGTCCGAGGTTTTGCTATGAGACCGTTAATACTAGAAAGCTGTAATTTTGTGTGGGTATGAATATAAATGACGCCGACAAAGTGCTGAAATAAAATTTTGAAAAATATTTTTTTTTAGGGTAGCTCCCCTATATGTGAAGTGGGGATGAATTTTCTTTTCATCGTCTACCCCATCGTGTGGGGTATCGTTGAATAGGCCTTTTAAAATGACTTAAGGGTTGCTAATACCATTTTTCGATTGAATGCTCCATTACGGAATATTAAACTTTAAAGTGCAAATTTTTGTTCCAGTAGGGCATCCCCCCCCCCCCCCTCTAAAAGCTTAACTGCTGGCTTGAAAAATTCGTGATAATAGCGCATTACATGAACTTTAAAGGAAAATTATAGCAGTTAAGATAACTTTATTAGTTTAGCAGTAATAGTCGTTGAACTTGGGTGTTGGATAATTTTGTACCAGATACAAAATCCTTAGAATAAATCCTTTAAAGTGACAAAGACGGAGTACCTAGTTGCTTGTTTGTAACGGGTAAAGACTTGCATTGAATAACAGGCTACTACGGAACCCTACACTGTGCGTGGCCCGACACGCACTTGGCCGGTTTTATTCTTTTCTACGTTTGTACGGCTGGAGTACAGCTCCGAGATAGGATATATTCGGAAAGGAGTTATATTATACCCAGTAAATAAATCTAGGCAAGAGTAAGCCTAGTGTGTCTAAGCATCTTTGGTTAAATTTTAAATACGCATTGTTGGGTAAACTATCGACTATAGTATAGTGCCCGACGCTATAGGAATGGTATAGTCACTAAACCATTCCCAAAGTGTCGGGCACTCGGCCGACTGAAAGCATTGGCCAATTTAGTGCCTTTTGCAACTTCACAAGTAACTTATAATCAGTACCTCACCCCAATATACTAAGCCAGAAGGTTACGAGAAAGAATATACATCATCACACGAATCCATGGATACAGAAAAGTAAAGATTTCGATGCAATAGAGTATCAAATAGAGAATATTTAGGCGCAACAATTGCAAGTTTTTCTCTATAGAACACAGCCCCCAATACCTTAATATGAACTAAGATTTAAGCAATATTTATCTTTATTATATCCATAAGTAGGTATATTATTATTATTACTATTCGGAAACCATTACCCAAGGACGAGTTTTTTTCTTAGTTTTATTATGGCTCCACACGATTAGTGTATTTAGCCAGTGTCAAGTATTGAAATTCTTCAAGTTTTTATGAATATTAGTCGAAGAGATGGATCGAAGTCACATTTCAGGTCAGTTTTCATGTAAAAGTCTAGTCTAAGTCATACCTTCAGTAAAGATGTGGTGTTTACTGAAGATTTTCAGTGGAATTTTGGTGAGAACGCAAATAGCATGTTTTTTTACTATTGTGCTGTTTCCCTACACTCGCACATTCACCGGCACTTAATGGTTAATAATCCACATTTGTTATACATTAACTCGCGGAAGAACACATGTTTTAAGAAAAAAATACAATGAGATCGCACGCACTTTTCCACGTTCCCGCCAAAACTCCGCAAGGACGAGTTTGAGATTAATAAAATAATTTGTGATTAAACATTTATATTAGGTTCGATACACATTATCAAACACTATTATTTTTTCTGATGTAGGTTAAAATACAAAGTTAGTGAAATTCTCTCACAAACTATGCAGTGTGTTAGTGTGTACCTAACTATTGGCTTTCGGCGCGCATTACACATTTTATATAAGTTTTTTTTTGTGATCATGTGCGACCGGCCTAAATTGCCCATCATACTTATATAATATAATAAATATTACACAATATAATAAATTATATTACATATTATTATTATATACTGGCAATAATACTGCCCTCATAACTCAAACTGCAGTAATCGACATTTTTGGGATATTGACTTTTTTCAAGAAATGGGGCCCCAAGGGGTTTATTTACATGAAAAAATATTAATATCTTAAAAAAAGTCTCTACAAGTATGTTTTTTAGGTAACGTTTTGCGCAGTACTTACATGAAAACTATGTCAAAATGTCTTTCGCGCGTTTATCTCGAAACCGCCATTTTGCAATTACTGCATTCTTAGTTATCAGGGCAGAATAGTGACGTTTAAAAATGTCTCTCAAATCCCAATAATCAACATAAAAGGCGAAGTAACTAAGCATGAATGATTTTCATTGTCTCTGCAACATGTGTTGTAGAAACTATTTCGATTTACATAATTAGGAACTTTATGTAAAAGAAAGGTGCTAGACAGCTTTTTGTAATTATTTACTAAAACTTCTTAAAACTTACGATTCCCATTAGCATACATAACTTCAATTAATTCGTGATTTATACAAAAATATTTTTCTTTAAAGAGGAAGAACATTAGAAGAAATAGGTGCAGACACTCATAGACTTTGGCCGTTCATAATAAGTATAGCAAATAATAACAAAACGTTAGTAGTAACAATTTAACGTGACTTGCGGAGCCGGAGGAAAAGTAAAATGAAATTAATGTCTAAAAATGTAAAATAACATTATTTTATTTCACATCTTAATTCTTACTAACCAAACATTGCACACAACATGTAGTGGTAGAGTTATATACCTATTACTAGGTAAAATGTATGTAAGAGGGTACGATTTCCATACAAAAATATAATACACAAATATGAATAAATGGAGAAAAAAATTGCACTGAAATCACATCTTTTGTTCTTTTATAAGTATTAACATGTCGGGAAACTTATTTACCTACATAAATTATAATATTAAACATTCAAGTTTTATTATTTAAAAAAAAATCATATAATCATATCATACATAAAAATATTTATTGAATAATATCTTTATATTATTCAGTTAAATCCTGTAGGTAATTATAATTCCCGACATGTAAAGACTAATACAAGACCAATAGATGTGATTTCAGTGCAAGTTATTGTTCCATTTACTCCTATTTGTGCATTATACTTTTGTATGGAAATCATACCCTCTTAAGTTCTTTTAAATGTATTTTTACCTTTTATGTACTCACTATATTTCAGCAAAAAAAAAAAGGAAATTGATTACACAATACATTTTCAAAACAAACCAATACGGCCATAGTCTTATAAGTAAGAAGACAAAGTGACAAGTGCAAGCACGATACTCAGAAGACAAGAAGTAAAATACAAAGTTAAAATACACAATAATTGACATATTAGCACATTCACATATTAAGACGGACAGTTCACATGCAAATATAATTTGATTACTTTAAAGTTACAAGTCTAGAATATTCGATTTTTGGAAGCAAAGCACAACGCAGAGTAGGAATATAGAGTCGAGATAGATTTATTGTGCCTGAGGCTCAATCATTGAGCAGCTTTTAAGATGTCAAGTTTCGACCACATCAGAGACGTCCTATAGAAAGGCTAAGTCAAAAGTACCTATAACCGGCGAGCATGTATGAAGGCGCTCATGAAAGTGGAAGAAGCGAAAGAGGTATGTCAGGATCGTAGCATGTGGAAAGAAGTAGTCTCTGACTACCCCAACGTGAAAAATGTGTGTATGTATGTAAGTTTCGATGTTTCCGAGATTGACTACCACACCCGGTATAAGGAAGTTACGTCATACGTGATCAAACGTGTTTAATTACAGATTCTCTTTTTAGGGTTCCCATCTCAAAGCACAGAATAGATAATAATCCCAAAGGGTACCAACGAAACTCTATTACTGAGACTTCGCCGTATGAAAGTTTTACAAAATATGTATTGTATAAATATGGGACCTATAACAAGAAATACTAAAAATAAAGTTTAATCTTCAAGGGGGCAAACAAAGAAGAAAA
This sequence comes from Cabera pusaria, assembly GCA_954871355.1. Lineage (NCBI taxonomy): Eukaryota > Metazoa > Arthropoda > Insecta > Lepidoptera > Geometridae > Cabera > Cabera pusaria. The sequence continues at coordinate 2,486,605 of OX940897.1, forward strand.
TCCCATACAAGGAACGTTTTATTTTCGGCATTTTTGCTTGATCTTATGAACCGTAATAGATACAAACTTGAAATTATATATATACAAAATATGTATTGCTATGGCAGCTATAACAACATATAAAGAAAACAGAATGAAGTAAAAAATTAAAGGGCGGTCGTACCCAAAGGTTACCAAAGGAACCCTATTACTGAGACTTCGCTGTTAGTCCGTCCGTCTGTCAGAGGGTCTGTCAGATTTTCTTAACTGTAATAGGTAGACAATTGAAATGTTCACAAAGTATGTATTACTATAGCCGTTATAACAACAAATATTAAAAACAGAATAAAGCTAAAATTAAAAGGGGTTCCCATACAATAATATTTTTTTCGGCAAATTTTGTTCATTGTTAATTATTGTGTTGTGGTTCGGAACTCTACTTGTGCCAGTGCAACTCGCACTTGGCGAGTTATTTTATATTCAAGAAACTCTCTGGTAATATGTCTAAGCCTCAGCCACAATAAATCTGAAGATTTTGTCATAAATATATATTACTATTATTTATAGATTTAGGTAGTGAAACACAGAAAGGCAATGAGAATGAAAAGTTACGATTAGTCAAGATTTTAATAAATACAGCCGAATTTTAGAACTACACAGTAAATAACTATTTGAAATTATAAAAATTTAACTTTAATAATAAAAACTATTTGATTATTAAAGTTATCGTGAAAGTTACACATATTAAAGTTTGTAACAGCTATTATCTATTATGGGTTACGTGCCGAGGCCCGAGCATCGCGAACGGGCTTGTAGGCGAAACTCCAGATGATGAACTTCAAGAATGTTCGAAACTGGTCGGAGTTGATTTTCCGGTAAATAAAAATATTTTACGTGATAATAGCCGTTACAAACTTTAATATATTTAGCTAGCAGATACCCGCGACTTAGTTCAAGTGTAAACAAAGAATTAAGTAGCTTATGTCCGTCTTTATGCTATAAAGTATCTCCTTGTTAAATTTCAGTTTCAGTAAAATCGCATCGCCCGTTTAGGCGTGATTAGGTAACAAACAGATAAAGTGACAGAGTTACAATCATTTTTATAATATTAGTATGGATTTATCCTTGAATAGATTTGAAATTGGTTTCTAAGCTGTACTTTTCATTATTTGTGTACCTATGTACATTACACAGGTACACAAATAATTGAATTTAATGAGGCGTGTCATTATAAATAAATAATTAGTTTCTGGAGAGTCAACAGATGGCTTACAAAGTGAACCCATTGATCTGTCACGGTCCGACCGAAGGGAGCGGAAGTGACGTAAGCGTGTTATATTTTATATTATATACGCCCTCTATTATAGAACGGTGTAACTACGAAGACGTATTCGCTAAAGCTTAACAGATGGAGTTGTACAAAAGAATAATTAGTGATGTTGAGAAATAAATTGAATGAACTTGGAGGTTTTATTTCAAAATGGTAGCATTCTACGCACCCTCTTTTTTTGTAAATTAAAGGTTCCCATTATTTATAATTGTTGATTCGTTTGCGAGTTCTCACAATTCATGCTGTACATATTAAGTCAAGTCGTGAAAGAAGTTTAAAGGAAGAATTAGATACGTATATCTCGTATTATTTATAATATACTCTTTATTTTGGTATTTATACATCTCCTAAGGCTTCCCTGATATGCATACACGTTCGTTTATAAAAATAAACCACTCTGCACCTTTACAACAACATTTAATTTTTATACATTTTTGCCGCGACGCAATTGAAAAATATATATATTTGTTAAAATTTCACAACAAAAGGTCGCCTCATTGCCTTCAAGTGTACAGGGATATACTGTGGGCCGTAATATTAGATAACAACGTATTTCACTACCATATTGTCATTTGAAACTTGTAAACCTCGTACCATACAAAGCGGTGTCTTAGGCTAACATATCGAGTGAATGTACTCGAACGCGGTCAAACATTTCCTTTAAAGCTTATCTACAGTTACATACCGCTACGTATATCCTATAAATGTATAATATCATATATAATACCATCACACCAGTCTCCGAATGATATATTTCAAAATATATAGGTACACTTATATTCACGTCACAAACCATACTTAACGAAAAAAATCACAGCGTAAATCACAATCACGAAAAAAAATACAGACAATAATCAATTACAAATTAGGGTTGTCCCGCCACGATGCCTTAATTTAATTTGAGATCTTATTATATAAAAAATATTTAATCTAATATTGCAAAAAATATACATAATTAAAAATATACTATAGTACCATTCTATATCTAGCAACATTAACAATTTCATTGAACGGTAAGCAATACTCTTTCTAAAAATGTAGAACATACTCAGTTTACGGGGTTGCCAGAAGAAAATTTTAATAAAAAGCGTCGGTGTACACGCTAAAAGTCTTGTAAAAGTATCAAAAGTAAATGCAAGCATTCAGTTCGTATTAAAAAATAAAAAATGCTATATTTTTGAGATGGCAACCTCCATTCCAACTAACTCGAAACAGCTTATTTATAAAACTAGAAATGATCTCTCTCAGTTTTTAGGTATAAGCTTAACTATAACGCCGATACATAGTCTCTCGAAAGGTGACATATTCCAAACAGGCAATTTTTTGTATAAAAAATAAAATCCGTTTTTTTAGGCATTGTCTTTTAAATTAAACCGTTTAAAAAATAAAAAGTATGTGTTGTGTATGTATCTCATACATAATCTTCTTCTCTTCTCTAATACTATTCTTGATTTAAATAAATATTCTATATTTCAATTCTAAGGAAAATAAAATATAATAAAAAAGCAATAAAAAGTTACTTCAATTAATTTTAAATGATCTATGCAAAATATTGCACATTCAAATTGAAAGACACCGATTGTTTTAGCAATTAATTAATATTGGCACCTTTTGTGAGACTATACATGGCAAGCACTATAATCGAGTGCTATCGCATAAAAGCGCAATGGCTAAAAACCTAAGGATACCTTACCACCCCGATTCTTAAAAACGTCTCGTGCTTGATATGTCCATCTACCCTTAAAATGCGTACAAATCACTAGATCGGAAGAATTTAGATTCAAATGTTCAATATATGGATGGATTTTAGACATTGAGGATTGTACCTCAATGACTTTAGATAAGATATTTGCGCTGAAATGTTTACTCTGGCAATACTCTCAATGGTATTGCCAGGTAATGTAATATTTTTAGTCACAGGTGGCTTCGAATAGCATACAAAACTGGCAAGCATATCGAACGCACTACATGATCTCGCGCACTCCCCACTAAAACCCCGAGCAGATGACGGCAGATGACTTCCACAGTCCACGAGTCCACGTCTATATGTGAACCTCGCAGTCTGCCATGAAACCGTCACCTGGTGGCTGCGATCATGACAATACCCCAGAATCGGTGCGGTAGAATATCCTTAGGTTAAGTATGGACGAAAATCAGACCCTCCTCGGCTTCCCGGGACCTGGACATTCCGTCGACTTGATGATGGATGAGGAGAGCGGCTCGCGGGGCCTGATGGGATCCATCTCCATGAAGCCAGGGTTCAGGATGATGTTAGGCACTAGCTCTATGATATCCTGGTCCTCGTTACACTCTACATGTGGGTTAGTATACGTACCGGTGTGTGTGTTTGTTTGTTAGTGTGCCCCCGCAGTCCAAGCGTGCGATCCAAGCGAGTGCGATAGAGGGAAAGAAGAAAAAATATCGAATGAATAAAAAAGTTCAGCGAATACTTTGCGTTAAATCTTAATGCAAAATATACATGCGGATAAGTTAAACTTGCTCTTTCGTACGATGTTGCAAGGATTGGAAAGAACTAGTTTCTAAAAATCTATTTATTAATAAATTACTTGGCAAAGTTCTAGTCGTAAATATTACTGAAATGACTTTCGTATTAATATATTTGTTAGTTAAAGTACGAAAACCGTTTCAGTATTTTATATATAAATAATGCTTACTGCGAAGCTCTGTTTTTAATTAAACTAAAATCTTAATAAAAAGTAATAAAAAGCTGTCATACCTATCTACTGACATTATAATAGTACATTATTTGGTAAATAAGTTTATTTGTAAAATTATTTTAATATTTAATCATGCTCGCCATTAGAAATTCATGTGATTCTGTCCCTTTTACACGTAAACATATTATATCTTATTTAAATTTGTGTTAATAGGTTCCTATAGAAATAGTGCATTTTATGCGTATAGTCGTATTTAGCCAGTAGTATAAGATCAAGCTATTTTATAGTGGTCCAAGATTATATAGAAAGTGGTCCAAATATATATCACAAGAATAACATCTGTAACTGACATTAGAGGCTACACTAGCGCCGACAAGCGACAAAAGTAAGTTAATAAAATTGCTTATAATTTTATTGACATTAAATATTTATTTTTATGTTACAGTCTCGAAAAATTAAAGCTGTTAACAACATTAATATAATATTACAATAAATGTGTGGAAACTTAATTTTACTATAGACTGTCGGTATAATTTGATTTTATAATAGAATTTAATTTGAAAACTAAAAATAGATGTCACTTAACATTTATTTATTATTTTTTTATGGTTAAAAATGTTTGTATAATAATGTTGTTATTTTTAAAAAGGCGCCAGTGTACTAAAGAATTATACCATTGAAATATTACACCTGTGAGAATTCCGTTGGCATATCATAAAATAATATAATTATAAAAAAAAAGGTACAGCTATAGTATACTTTTTGGCAAGAATATAGAGTGTATAATAAATGAGCCACAAGCTTTATATATTTGTTTTTAATATTCCTAATTAAAAAAAACCCTAAAACCTCTATTAATTATTATGTTCATAAGCTTTCATTATTTTTAAGGTAATTGTTGTTCGATTTTTTATTAACCGCGTTATTTTATAATAATAATAACTACTTGATTAATTATAATGTATTATTTTTAATTATCTAAATCTAATAAGCTATTTGTAAAGCTTAAAACTAGCGTATTTTTGGAAGATCCACTATTTCTAATAACTAATTATTATTACCTTCTAAGATGGCTTGAAGCTAAAGTATCTAATTGTAATCCGTAACTATTAGGAATGTGTAAGGCGTAGATATCATTTTTTTCTTTTCTATTGTAACATCTATTGCTTTAATTGACACTTTGTAGTTTTTTTGGTCCGTAAATCTATACATTTTTGGGAAATGTCTACGATGGTAACTTTGATTTTTACAAGCTTTTGTCGGAGTACGCAGCGTACGAGGCGTCGGTAATGTCGGTATATAAAATACTAGTTGATACCCGCAACTTCGTTCACGTACACGAATAATTTAGTAGCCTATGTTCATCCTCATGCTATATAGTATCTCCTTGTTACATTTCAGTAAAATCAGATAGTCCGTTCAGGCGTGATTCAAACAAACAGAGTTACAAACATTTTATTATACTTTTATATTTAACAAAAACATTTTATTATACCGATGGGGTGCGTCTACTGCATTCGCAATATTGCATCAGCAAAATATATCAATTATATATATATATATATATATATATATATAATGTTTTCAAAGCAATCGAGGTCGGTTTAGGTAGTAACTATTATATGGTCTGTGGTTCGGTATTTTCGAAATGATCGGGATCCGATTGGCGCGTTCATTGCGGACTGGAACTGCGTAATAGCAAATGGCCGCGTTTGGGCTAGTATGTATTGTTATCATGTAAAGTACATTGAATATTAGTACATTTCATTACACACGATAACTTCTTTACAAAAAGAAAAAGCAAAAAGATTTAAACTTTTTTATAATTTATTACGTTCGGGCATTTGTCGTATGGATTTGCAACATTATTTTTTGTTCAGAAGAGGTTTATTCTAAAATGGTGAGTATCTCCAGAGTATATCACTATATCACTATAACAGATGTATAATCACCCAAAACTTGCTACTGAAAATGACTAGCACGGCATTTGAAGTCGGTTTATATAGTTTTTAAAAATATCTTATATTATTAACCGACTTCAAAAAAAGGAGGAGGTTTCTCAATTCGACCGTATATATTTTTTTTTTTTTTTTTTTTTTTTTTTTTTTTATGTTTGTTCGCGAATAACTTCGTCGTTTATGAACCGATTTCGATTATTCTTTTTTTGTTCGAAAGGAGATATCCCAAGTGTGGTACCATGGTAATTTTATCGAGGTATGATAAGTATCTCCAGAGATATTGAGATAAACATCTCAAAATTGGTACTGAAAATGAATAGCGCGGCATTGAAGTCGGTTGTTTTTTAGTTTTTAAACGATATTATTGATATATGCCATTTTCAACACTTCCCAAAAATGCTTTCCCTATGTACTACATCAAGGTATACCTACTCTTAGTATTATTACAGCGATAGGTAACTATAGCGAGAAACGACAAATTTGTTTTTGGTGTTCAATTACTTATTCATTAATTAATATTATAGATTTAATTACTAATATCAATGCGTAGCACCAATCGCGTAGCATATTAAAAAGGAATGTTTTAATTTAAAATTTCTTTTTGTATTTATCAATTCCGTTTTTCTTAATAAACTCTAAATCTAAGAGAAATATATTTTTGGAATATATTAAGTAAATTTGGCTCATTGGCACTAGTTTTTTTTAAATATATTAATAGCTTAGCTATCTACAACCACCAAAACTTTTTTTACATAATAAAACCATACCTACAATTAAACGTGCACTGAATTTTAAAGTAAGTGATTATTATGAAAATTATTTGATTGTAAACTCTATTTAGAACTTTAAAGAAGTCTTTTGAAAAAAAGCTACTTTTCTAAATATTTTATATGAACTAAATTTCAGAATATTATCGTCGTATTATTTCTATTAATTCTTTGGTATCGATTATTCATTAATGTTTCATGGCAACTTTAGCAATTGACATAATTGACAAAACTAACATTTTTATTTAAACTACATAAGTCAATGCTAGTATATTCTAATATATTTGAATATTGTTGAAAAAACGTATATTTTCAATATATTAGGTATACTGACACATAATGTTGCCAATATATCAATAAAAACAGTTTGACATATTTTATTACAGGCACAACATTTGTGTAAATTAGAAATAATACGACATTTATAGATATTTTTATAGTATTTTTTAATTGTTGTTCTGTTTTAAGTCCACTATTCCGTGGGCACAGACAAGCTAATAACGCTATCGTCAAACGTGTCGAAAAATGTATAAAACTGACATTTACTATCGATACTTTGTCTATGGTTTATCTTTAACGTCAGTTGTTATACTTTTTTTCGTTTCAAAGTGCTTTACTTTGTATAGCGCCTATCGTACTATCAGATATAGTAAATATTATTGAAATCGATATTTTTATATCGACAAGTACATCAAAATATCGCTAATAATATCGAAGGAACATCACTTCTGTCTATAACTTTAACATAATATGGACTTGAGTCAGTTTTAAACTGACCGAGTGAACATAGGTTTGAGATACCATTTGAATAAATTGAGTGAACATATCGGTTTGAATTAAATGGAATGGTTGAGTATAAACGTTCATTCAGTGAATCAGAGGAAAGTCAACAATTATGTGGCGGGGTAAGCAACCGACGAAACTACAGATATATTTATTATGTTCATTCAACTACTGATTATTTATTATTATCTCTGCTATTACGTTAAATTAAATTAACCTTTAATAATAAATGAACAAGATAACTAATCTATCTATTAATAACTCGATCTGATTTCGCGCTTGCAACAAGCAGCATCATAACACCAATACGTTCACTCAATTTTCCTAATCTATGCTATACCGATCACTAAACTTTTTACTCTGTGGTATCATTGACTAGGTTCACTGTTTACGTTCACCCAGCTAATGCCACAGGAAGTATAGCCTAGGCAGAGGTCGGTGCTATGGAGTTGGCTCACCGGACCGCCTCCATTCCCTGCAGAGGACGGCGCAGGTGCCAGCCGCGAGCACCACCAGAGTTCCCATCACCACGCAGACGGCTGCCAGCCATGTTCTCGTGTCGAACGTCTCTGCGCCCTCCAGGAAGTGCTTGTATAGCTCTGTGGATTTTAAGGTCAAAATATTGGCTAACACTCGATTGTGGATTATGCGATAAAGGCCCAGTGGTGTAGTGGGACAATGGTCGGCTTTGACGCCAGAGGTACCGAGTTCAATCCCCGTCGCGCACCAATGGATTTTTCTATTGAAAAATTGATATACACATTTCACAGTTGCCCTCCGGTGAAGGAAAAATCATCATCATTATCACCCGGTATCAGTCCATTGCTGGACATAGGCCTCCCCCAAGACACGCCACTGAACCCGGTCTTCGGCTCTTTGTTTCCAGTCACTGCCCACCGCTTTGCGAATGTCGTCGCTCCACCTAGTCACAGGGCGTCCTACTCTACGTTTGCCGATTCGCGGTCTCCACTCTAGAACCAGTCTACCCCAACGGTTATCGGTCCTACGGCAGATATGACCAGCCCACTGCCACTTCAGTTTGCTAATCCGCTGAGCTATGTCGATCAGTTTAGTTCTCTGGCGAATTACTTCGTTCCGGATTCGATCCCGCAGAGAAACACCGAGCATAGAGCAGCTCTCTCCATAGCTCGCTGAGCGACTTTGAACTGGTAGACTAGTCGAACCGTGAGTGTCCACGTCTCGGCTCCGTATATCATCACAGGTAGGACGCACTGGTTAAAGACTTTTGTCTTTAGACACTGCGGTACAGGCGACGAGAAGACTCGACGGCGTTTTCCGAATGCTGCCCAGCCCAGCTGAATTCTTCTCTGAATCTCCTTCTCGAAGTTGTGTTTGCCTAGTGGGAGCGTCTGCCCTAGGTAAACATACTTAGTGACAACTTCGAGTGGGATCCCAAATACGGCAATCGGTTCCGGAACAACGTGCTCGTTGTACATGACTTTGGTTTTATCCAAATTCATCCGGAGACCGATGCGACGAGAAGAATCAGCTAGGCCATTCAACATTCTTTGTAGGTCCTGCAGCGTCTGCCATAATGACGATGTAATCTGCGAATCGTAAGTGAGAGATGTACTTGCCGTTAATGTTGATGCCACAATCTTTCCAGTCCAGCTGTTTTTTTTCTCCACAATCTCTCGGCTTTAAAGTCGATATCCAGAGAACCTCATACAAGTCGGTGATCACTTCCAGTATTGAACCTAGTGATCACAGAGACGTCTCTGAATATGCGCCGTTTGTCCGTAATGATGAAATCAATCTCGGTTTTAGTCACAGTGTCGAGGCTTTGCCACGTCCACTTCCTTTGGGGCTTTTTCTTGAAGAACGAGTTAATCAAGAAAAGCCCCTCTTTCTCGAGGAAGTTGACGAGCATTTGCCCCCTGTGATTCCTACTCCCAAATCCGTGTGGTCCTATAGTCGATTCACTGCAGGTCTGTACTCCCACTTTGGCGTTAAAGTCTCCCATGACAACGTTGTAGTGAGCCTTAGCGGTGGTATGTAAGGTATGTAAGGCTCTGGAGATGTCTTCGTACATACTTTATACCTCTTCATCCAAGTGTGTCGAGGTCGGTGCGTAAACCTGGATAACCTTGAGGCTGTACCTCTTGGTTAACCTTATTATAAGGTACGCAACCCTGGTCGACACACTTGAGATTTCTACAACGTTGTCACTGAGGCCCTTTTTGACCAAAAACCCGACGCCGCCTTGGGATGGCTGGTCACCTTCTCTATAATACATAAGATGGCCTGATTCTAGAGTTATGGTGTCCTCTCCCTGTCTTCGGACTTCACATAACCCCAGAATGTCACATCAAATAGCGTCCATTAAACGTAGCGAGGGTCAGTTTGTTTTGGCGGCCTACCGTAACCCGGGGGTTCTTAGCACCCCCTGCCCTGCCGTTACCGTGACCGCCGCCGTGGTCACAAATAGCAGGGCGGCCGGGAACTGGGGGCCGCGGCTTAAAGTGACTTTCCATTATGGGGGGGGGGGGGGGATGACTTTTGTGGCCCATACTTAACATCATTAGCATTAAGCTTTGTAGCTTGCACCCAGGTGTATGTCACCTCTCAATCACCATGTACATGTACACACCTGCATCCTGGTCGCTATATAGCGTGGTGGCCAGCACTTCGACAGGCGGTCCAGTCCCAGTATACTCAGCCCCAGTAGGTCACAGAGTCCAGGTGTATGTCACCTCTCTATCATCATGTACACACCTGCATCCTGGTCGCTATATAGCGTGGTGGCCAGCACTTCGACAGGCGGTCCAGTCCCAGCATACTTAGCCCCAGTAGGTCACAGAGTCCAGGTGTATATCACCTCTCTATCATCATGTACACACCTGCATCCTGGTCGCTATATAGCGTGGTGACCAGTACTTCGACAGGCGGTCCAGTCCCAGCATGTCACAGTGTCCAGGTGTATGTCACCTCTCTATCATCATGTACACACCTGTATCCTGGTCACTATATAGCGTGGTGGCCAGCACTTCAACAGGCGGTCCAGTCCCAGCATACTCAGCCCCAGTAGGTCACACAGTCCACGTGTATATCACCTCTCTATCATCATGTACACACCTTCATCCTGGTCGCTATATAGCGTGGTGGCCAGCACTTCGACAGGCGGTCCAGTCCCAGCATACTTAGCCCCAGTAGGTCACAGAGTCCAGGTGTATATCACCTCTCTATCATCATGTACACACCTGCATCCTGGTCGCTATATAGCGTGGTGACCAGTACTTCGACAGGCGGTCCAGTCCCAGCATGTCACAGTGTCCAGGTGTATGTCACCTCTCTATCATCATGTACACACCTGTATCCTGGTCACTATATAGCGTGGTGGCCAGCACTTCAACAGGCGGTCCAGTCCCAGCATACTCAGCCCCAGTAGGTCACAGTGTCCAGGTGTATGTCACCTCTCTATCATCATGTACACACCTGCATCCTGGTCGCTATATAGCGTGGTGGCCAGCACTTCGACAGGCGGTCCAGTTCCAGCATGTCACAGTGTCCAGGTGTATGTCACCTCTCTATCATCATGTACACACCTGTATCCTGGTCGCTATATAGCGTGGTGGCCAGCACTTCGACAGGCGGTCCAGTCCCAGCATACTCAGCCCCAGTAGGTCACAGTGTCCAGGTGTATATCACCCCTCATCATGTACACACTTGTATCCTGGTCGCTATATAGCGTGGTAGCCAGCACTTCGACAGGCGGTCCAGTCCCAGCATACTCAGCCCCAGTAGGTCACAGTGTCCAGGTGTATGTCACCTCTCTATCATCATGTACACACCTGCATCCTGGTCGCTATATAGCGTGGTGGCCAGCACTTCGACAGGCGGTCCAGTCTCAGCATACTCAGCCCTAGTAGGTCACAGTGTCCAGGTGTATATCACCTCTCATCATGTACACACCTGTATCCTGGTCGCTTAATAGCGTGGTGGCCAGCACTTCGACAGGTGGTCCAGTCTCAGCATACTCAGCCCCAGTAGGTCACAGTATCCAGGTGTATATCACCTCTCATCATGTACACACCTGTATCCTGGTCGCTTTATAGCGTGGTGGCCAGCACTTCGACAGGCGGTCCAGTCTCAGCATACTCAGCCCCAGTAGGTCACAGTATCCAGGTGTATATCACCTCTCATCATGTACACACCTGTATCCTGGTCGCTATATAGCGTGGTAGCCAGCACTTCGACAGGCGCTCCAGTCCCAGCATACTCAGCCCCAGTAGGTCACAGTGTCCAGGTGTATGTCACCTCTCTATCATCATGTACACACCTGCATCCTGGTCGCTATATAGCGTGGTGGCCAGCACTTCGACAGGCGGTCCAGTCTCAGCATACTCAGCCCCAGTAGGTCACAGTGTCCAGGTGTATATCACCTCTCATCATGTACACACCTGTATCCTGGTCGCTTTATAGCGTGGTGGCCAGCACTTCGACAGGCGGTCCAGTCTCAGCATACTCAGCCCCAGTAGGTCACAGTATCCAGGTGTATATCACCTCTCATCATGTACACACCTGTATCCTGGTCGCTATATAGCGTGGTGGCCAGCACTTCAACTGGAGGTCCAGTCCCAGCATGTCACAGTGTCTAGGTGTATGTCACCTCTCTATCATCATGTACACACCTGCATCCTGGTCGCTATATAGCGTGGTGGCCAGCACTTCGACAGGCGGTCCAGTCCCAGCATACTCAACCCCAGTAGGTCACAGTGTCCAGGTGTATGTCACCTCTCTATCATCATGTACACACCTGCATCCTGGTCGCTATATAGCGTGGTGGCCAGCACTTCGACAGGCGGTCCAGTCCCAGCATACTCAGCCCCAGTAGGTCACAGTGTCCAGGTGTATGTCACCTCTCTATCATCATGTACACACCTGCATCCTGGTCGCTATATAGCGTGGTGGCCAGCACTTCGACAGGCGGTCCAGTCCCAGCATACTCAGCCCCAGTAGGTCACAGTGTCCAGGTGTATGTCACCTCTCTATCATCATGTACACACCTGCATCTTGGTCACTATATAGCGTGGTGGCCAGCACTTCGACCGGCGGCCCAGGTCCCAGGAGGTTGGTTGCCCACACTCGGAACCAGTAGGACGCGTTTGTGTCCAGGTGGTATACGTCGATTTGACGCTGGAAATACAGAGATGGTTGTGTTAACTGATGCTCAAGATTAAATGTTAAAATATTAGGTTGATGTAAGTGTGGGTGGAAGTTGTTTATGGAAGAATACACTGTTATGTGTGATTTGTGACATACCTACATGTGATGACATACGGAGCCGAGACGTGGACACTCTCAGTTCGACTAATCCACCAATTTAAAGTCGCTCAGCGAGCTTTGGAGAGGGCTGTGCTCGATGTTTCTGTGCGGGATCGAATCCGGAACGAAGGAATTCGCCAGAGAACTAAAGTGATAGACATTGCTCAACGGATTAGCAAACTGAAGTGGCAGTGGGCTGGTCATATCTGTCGTAGGATTGACAACCGTTGGGGTAGACTTGTCCTAGAGTGGGACGTACTCTGTGGCGTATCTTGGGAGAGGCCTATGTTAAGCAGTGAACTGACACCGGCTGATTATGATGATGACACTGTTATGTAAAGAAAGAATACAAATATTAAGGTAAGGTAATTGTTTAAACATGTTTTTCTGTTGTCATTTGGAGGGAAGTATGAAAGCTTTCCGCCTGAGTGGTGGTGACTGGTGAGTAGAGTGAGTATAATCTTATAGCATAGTGAGTAAGGAAAATGTATTGACTCTGCAGGTATAATTCAGAATAAACGTATTCAATACTCTGATTTTCATTTGCTTTAGTCAATTTTTAACCCCCGACGCCAAAATTACATATATCTATGTTTGATAGGTGTCTTAATCTAGAGTGTTCTTAGCTTTGATCTATGAAAATCCGTTCAGCCGATTTAAGACTGAGCTTTTTTCTAGTTGATGACGCTATGAGATCAACTTTTAAAGGTCTGATCAGTTCAAATAACATCGCATTAGGCAAGCGATTGACCACAATCTCACGTGATGTTAAGTGACGATGTGGTCCAAGATGTAGAATACTCTACTCCTTACCAGCTTATATTATATAACTAGCTGCGCCCCTCGGCTTTGCCCGCGTTTAATCCTGATTAAAAACCTTCCTCTTGAATCACTTTATCTATTGATGAAATCCGCATTAAAATCCAGTAGTAAGATCTAAGCTTACAGACAGCGGGAGCCACTTTGTTTTATACTATGTAATGATGTAGAACTCACCCTTAGAACTGAAAAGAAAAATAAAGTAAGTTATGCTTACTGCTTAGCTGTCATTATAAGTATAAAGACAGAATTTCCAAGTTGGTGGCAAACAGATGTGTGCGCAAATTTACAGACAATCAGAATTATGACTGATGTGGTTCCATATAGTAAAAACATTCCACAGATACATGTAAATCACAAGATGCGATACATTGACCTTGAAAATGTATTTCAATGAAGTACCCTTTACGTCAGCTAGGTGGAGCGATGATATACGCAATTACGCAAGCTAGCTGGCAGTGGTTGGAAACAAAGAGCTGTATGTAGATCGAACTCTATATGGAGTGGAGCGTGCTATAGGAGAGGCCTAATGTCCAACAGTGGACTTGCACTGGCAAGAAATGATGATGATGAATGACACTTTAACTACAATCGAAAGCGACTGAGAGTTTACAACTATCAGTTCTATGTTTATGTAAAATAACTTATTATGCTTTTGAACTATACATATATATAAAGCTACTTTTACAACACATACTACAATAACACAACACCGATGGACTTATAATGACACAATATCACGATTCAAACTTAAAATAACAGCCTGTATAAGGTGTAAGTGTAACTCGCAGAACCAGTTTGCCGACAGCGATACGCATCGTCACAAGTACGAGTACGTCAGCGGTCGCCCGTGCTCGATCGCATCCACGTAAACTACCCCTCTTAACATTTTTTTCATACATTTACATCTTAAATACCTACATAAAAATACTAAAATTACACATTTAAACAAATTTAAATTTGTAATTGGTTTTTAAACAATTTATTTGTAAGTTAGTTTAAGCTTTATATTGTAAAATTGCTATATATCTGAATATGTATAAATAAGACTTAAGTAGCGCGGTCCTGAATGTGAGTGCCAGCACAAACTTATGGTTTATTGGCACAACATAAAAATATGTATGTAATTATTAAGTACTTAAATAAATAATATATATATATGAATATATATATATATATATAATACTCTACTCTTTACCAACTTATATTACATAACTAGCTGTGCCCGCGTTATAAAGTATCCTATGACCTAATCTAAAGTACTGGCTATCTTTGTACAACATTTCAGCTAAATTGGACCAGCCTTTTGACCGTGAAGAAGTCTCAAATAAATAAATAATCAATCTGACTTTTGTATTTATAATATTGATATTGATGATGGTGATGATGATGCTCAGAATATTCGATTTAAAGTTTCAACTCATTTACATATGATCACTAAGGTATGTCCAATGTATCATCTTACCGAGTTAGGACTAATGTGGTTGGGACTGATAGGCCGCCAGGGCTCCAGACTTCCGTTGACCGGCGCAGCTGACCTGTACTGCGCAGTGAAGTCTATGATGGGATGGCCGCCGTCTCCCGCCACGTTCCACAGGATGAGGGCCAGGATCGTGGACGCGTGGACTGTTACGTTCGCTAGTGGGGGAGGTTCCGCTGTGGGCAATCGATGAACGGATTGTTAGGTTCGTGCTGGTTTAAAATAAGACAATATTTCTAAGGTCGGTATTCTGGAACGACACTCGAGCCCCAATCCGCTCCACAAGGCACTCAGAGGAGAGAGTTTTTTTAAAATGTTTATATCATATAGGCTAGCATTTAACCACTAACTCACCTGTTAGCAAGTGATGATGCCGTCGAGGATGGTAGCACGCTAGGCCTAGAATGGAAACTGGCTATCAAGGACAGCTGCCGGAACACATAAGATGTTTGGCGACAGATTTTCAAACTTGAGGATGGTAGCTGACCAGGCGGACACTAGATAGTGTCCTTGCGGGGTTGGGGGTTTCTAAGCTATGTCCTTCACCGGAGGGCCACTGTGAAATGCGCACATACATTTTTAAATAGATAATCCAATCTGCTACCTCTTGCGTCAAAGCAGACTATTCTGCCACTGCGACGCTGGGCCTTCAAAAAGTCATCAAATAAAATGGCTTCACTCCTCAGAAAGAGTGGTTCTGCGCTCCAGTATCCTTCTATTAAACAAGCCTTAAAGGTCTACTGTAGAGAATACCGTAGACGAAGCTGTGGAGGACAGACGTGGGTGGGTTGACGTCAGAACGTTTTCTTTAATAAAAAAATGTTTTTGGCGCTTTTGGCTAAATACAGCTATGACAGCCCCGTATTCTATTACAAAGAAAATATAATTTACGTACAGACGAATGCTCGTCAAATACCCTGTGCTCATATAGATAGAGCATTTACTCTAATTTACATATCGGTAAACAGTCTCCAAAGAGCCTCAAGGTAGCACTCTAAGACTGATGGTTTTCAACTCCAGGTTTAAACAAATATATGTCATCGTATACAAATAAATGCTATCGTTCTGCAATCGAATTGTTTTATTAAATAACTAGTGACCCGCCCCGGCTTCGCACGGTTAGTGCATATATACCTGAGTCTATTTGCATGAGTTATTTGCGTCGAGTATGAATTAACGTCTTCAACAATCATCGTCACATTTCAAACAAAGTTACACAAAACCTTATCAAATTATACACACAAAGCTTCCTCATGAATCACTCTGTCTATTGGTGAAAACCGCATAAAAAATCGTTCAGTAGTTTTTGAGTTTATCGTGATCAAATAGACAGATAGACGCGGCCGGGGATTTTGTTTTATAATATGTAGTGAAGAGAAGACAAAAACTAGCAAGTTGCTATAACGTCCTACACGAACCGCGCTCGATACATTTTAAAGGCTATTATGATACTCAAGTCAGCCATGGTTAAATGTATAGTGGTTTTGTGGTAAATAAACTAAACTGTACCTAAACATAGAGCAGTAATATCCCTCAATTGTATCGGTAACAGATAAACAAAACAATAAAACACAATGTTTTGTCGAAACTATGTCAAGTTTGCTTTATTTTGAATACTAATGACAATTACAGACATTACCTTTTTGACATTACCTTGTATCTTCAGTACCTACCTAATAACCGAATAGAATTTTCCAGAAATAAGGCTTTATATATTCAAATTTTGTTTAGCCAGCTACCACCCTCAAGTTGGAAAATCTGTCGGTAATCATCTAATTTGATCCAGCAGCTGTCTTTGAGAGCCAGTTCCTATTCTAGGCCTAACGTGCCACCATCCCCGACCGCATCATCACTTACTAACAGGTGAGATAGTGATCAAACGCTAGCCTATTCGATATAAAAAAAAACTTTGAAAAGACGAGTCTAATATAAGTAAATGTGTGGTAGGGATCAGTTCAAGCCACAAGACCGCTGGTCAATGTGCAACTATTATAATAATAAAAAATAATAAAAAGTTTATTGATAGCATTTTGCAATGTTGGTACATAATACACGAGCTCTATTTAGGTTTATCAACATAAGCTAAGTGGTATCTTTGTGAACCTTTTAGCCCAGCACTAGGTCTATCAAGCCTGTATTGCTGGGTCAAATAGCCTCCCTTCAGACACTTTTGGAAGCAATGAAAAAGGTATAAGTAGTTTGGTGTGCATGAAAAGTGTTCATCTGTCTCTATGTTATGAAACTTATTCTATTTTCGAATATGATGTTGTTTTGTATATGTTATTATTATTCAGAAATGTGTTTGTATGATAGATTTGATGTTTGATGTGTATGTGCTTATAATGGACTAGCAGCCCGCCCCGGCTTCGCACGGGTAGAACATATATGCCTACAAAATTTGCATCAGTTTGTTGCATCGAATATAAAATATTAACATATTTAACAATCATCGTCATATTTCAATCAATTTACACAAAACCTTAACGAATTATGCACCTAAGACCTAAACCTTCCTCATAAACACACTGGCTATTGGTGAAAACCGCATGATAATCCGTTCAGAATTTATTGAGATTATTGCGAACAGACAGACGCAGTGATGGACATTGTTTTATAACACTTACGTAGTCATATTGGACGGCCCTTTGGCGTAAAGGATAGTTACCCTGATTCTGACCCGAGGGTCGTTGGTTCTAATCCTAGCTATATACCTACCAATGAAAATTTATGTGCATTCATGAATCATGGATTTCGAGGGAATCTTTCGTGGAAATCTACCAATAATTAAGATAGTTTAAAAACTAAAACAGCTGACTTCAATGCCCCGCGAGTCAATTTCAGTAGCAAGTTTGAGACGTTTATCGTCATATCTCTGAAGATACTTATCACATCTCAATGAAATTACAGTGGGACTACCTCGGACACGTACCCTACCGATTACAAAAAATAATCATTTGAATCGGTTCACAACTGACGGAGTAATCGCGAAACATACACACACAAAAAAAGAAAGAAAAAGAAACACATACGAATTGAGAACTTCCGTCTTTTTGGTAGTCGGTTGAAAAGTAGCTTACCACCAAGGAGAACATCTACCGCCGTAACCTTACGGCGTTTCCCGACGCAAAAAGTAGGGGTATTATTAGGGGTTTAACGTTTGTAACTGTGTGTCTGTCTGTAGCATCTTAGCACACAACCGGATGAACCGATTTTGATTTAAAGTAGGGGTATTATACGTTTAACATGTGTATCTTTGTGTCTGTCTGTAGTATCTTAGCACCCAACCGGATGAACCGATTTTGATTTTATTATTGATAGTTTTTTTTTTGATAGATGTCTTCTTCGAGAGTGTTCTTAGCTTTGATTCATGAAATTTCGTTCAATCGTTATAAAACTATGAGCTTTAATCAACTTTCATAGTTAATTGCGCTATGAAATCAACTTTCATAGGTCTGATCAATTCGAAAATCTTCTTTTTCAACAATTGTAAGAACATGGAAGCATTGACCTGATTCTGGGACATCTCCTGGACTCTACAGAATACTCAAATCCTCACCATCTTACAACTCAAATTTTAAATGTCGTGATTAGAGTCATTGGAATGCCTTTAATGAAAAGATTATACATAGATCATTTGGGGTAGTTTAAAATATTATATTATATATAGAGATCATTATTATTTTATACAATAGATCATATTATTATACTATATTGACTTCAAATTGATTGTGATCGGTGTGGATCTACAGAAAAGCTAAGCTTATAATAATATTTTCGTAGTAACTATGACCTATTCTGTGGTTTCACTACAAATATTTTATTAATTTTGCGATGCGTGTATGTGAAATCCTTGATATCTTCTAAAGTTTTCATTTGAATTATATACTGTAAAGGACAATTTTAATCTATAATATGTGCTCAAGCTAATTAACGTAATTATTTGGATAAGGATTAATACTATATACTTGAAAATAGCCTTAGAAATTATGTAATATTTTTTTACAAAAAATTAAAGATTAAAATGGTTACAGTGAGTCAACCTTAAGAGATAGACATATGCTGTCGCGGACTTTTTTATAGGTCTTATTAAGTTGTACAACTCTTCCATAGAAAATATTCTTCCATCTGTTTTCAATTGAGCAGCGTTCGTTCGTTCGAAACGTGTTTTTTCGACCGTTTTTTTGTCGACTTAGGTTGCAAATTAGGTCTCCACGAATGTACCTTTGATTTAAACGGGATAATATATAGCCTATTTTCATTTCGAAAGTCCATTCTATATATTAGTGAAAGAATTTTTTAAATCGGTCCAGTAGTTTTTGAGCCAAATCATTACAAACATACAAAAATACAAATGTTCTCTCTTTATAATATTAGTATAGATGTGTGTGAGTGTACGTGTGTGTGCGTGCGTATGTTAGGTTGTATACTTGTATAATAATATGTGTGTGAGTGTTTGCATATAGGTATTTTACACAATGTTTTACTCAATGGATGCTATAAATTCCTCAGTACTAGCATAGTTAAGTGTTCGTAGGCAGTTTGTCACTATTCTCTTACAATTGTGTTTGGTTTCTCTTTTGATGTCCACATGCTTGCTCACACGATTGTAGAGCATTGGACCTAGAAAGTGTTGGCACCTTTTTGCCAAAGTTAGTTCTGGCATTTATTGATGCCGTGAATATCCATCCGGTCCTTCCTACGTCTTTGTGAGCATTCTGCCTGGATTTATTGTTTATAATTATTATATAAGTATTCCTGTTCTTGCGTACAATAAAATATATTTTTATTCCAATTTATGTATTTTGAACAAATAATTCATTACCTAACCTAAGAATGAGATGGTAGAGAATGACATGTTGCACCGACCCCACTTAAGTGGGATAAGTGTAGGAAGATGATGATGAATTAATTACCTAACCTACTATTCAAAAAGTTAAGTTAGTTTTATTGTTACGTCTTGAATTTGATTTATTACTAAAAAAGAAAAAAACAGGCACTTCAATCTTCATGATTTAATTGCAGTGATGCACAAACTTTACTTTTTTTTTAATATGTGGTAAGCGAGCTTTTGACCTATCTCATCTGATATTAAGCGACGATGTAGCAGTTTTCCTAGAAGATCGTCATTCGATAGTATCGCTCCGTGCCTTGGTTTTATTGGTAGAGCACATGGGCATGTTTCCCAAAGGGGTGCAGGTTCGAGTCCTGTAGGTACCATGACTTTTTGGATTGTGTGTAACAATGTACAAAACAAAAATATAAAGTGTGTAACACTTCAAGAATAACATAATATATAATTTTCGATGTTTGTGTGCCATAGTGTCTTATGTGCAGACGCCTTCGCTTACTATCATGCGAGTGTCTTGCCTATCCTGGTACTTAATATCAGAAATTAAATGCCTCGAACTATTTCCAAATATATTTCGGTTACAAATTCCATGTTCCAGAACATTCGTTACAAGTTTTCTCATTCAGTAAGTTAGAGTCCGACTCGCCGCAGTCAAAACTTAGTAGAGGAAGTATGGAGCTCGCTGGTTCCCTTTTCGTACAGTCAACTTATCACTTGTACTTGACTATTCTTGGAAGAGTTGTATGAAATCGATAGCCTGACGGTGTTCCTTTGGTCACGTAGATGAAAGAGCACTACTAAGTATTTTTGTATTTTGTATATATATATTTTATGCGAAAATGGGTAGCGCTTGATCACTATCTCACCTGATGTTAAGTGACGATGCGGTCGGTGATGTAGCGCACTTACCCAAAAGATACCTATTGACTCGCGACTTGAAGACCCCTAAGTTGTATCTAATAATCTGAAACACTCAATGGAACAACGGAAGACTCAGGTGTGGGTGACAATGCCTTATATTACTATTACAATACTGAAAGGCTTGCTGCCTTGTCTATGATAGTCGCGATCCTAATAACTATACTTTAACAAATAGAAATTGCAATTATTTTCATTATCACAAAATATGTTTTTTTATAATAGAAGAAAAGCAAGCGTTTGACCACTATCTCACCTAATGCTCAGTGATGATGTGACCGACGATATAGCACACTTGCCTAGAAGATACTCGTTAGTCCCCGGATTGTACTTAAAAATATTATTGTAAAACGGATGACATTTTAGAATAGTGTGCTACATACAGATAGCCGCAAATACTAAACAGAATTTGCGTGCCATTGTATATGTACGTACTCGTATATCTTACTAGGTATTGTTCTAGACAAAGTTCTTTGCTAAATAGATCTAGAACAGGTCACGGCGTCAGAATTATTACTTCAGACCAAGTTACGAGACACACTTTGTTTACAGTTACATCCACAATTTCAGTTCGCAATCTTTTAGCAACTTTCAAATGTCACTAAATTTTATGAATACGTGTAATCTTCTGGATATATGTAATTTATATGCTTTTAACCGCTTTCAAAAAAGAGGTTTCTCAATTCGACCGTATATAATATATAATTATATATTTATTATATAATTATATTATATATATTATATTAATATATATATTATATATATTATAAATATAAATATATATATATATATATATATATATATATATATATATATATATATATATATATATATATAATTATATATATATATATATATATATATATATATATATATATATATAATTATATATTATATACGGTCGAATTGAGAAACCTCTTTTTTGAAAGCGGTTAAAAGCATATAAATTACATATGTTTGTTCGCAGATAACTTCGCCGTTTATGAACCGATTTTGATGATTTTTTTTTGTTGGAAAGGAGATATCCCAAGGGTGGTATGGTACCATAGTCATTTCATCTGATAAGTAGTCTAATAAGTCCAGAGATATGGAGATAAACCTCAAACTTGATACTGAAACTGACTACTACTGACTTCTTTTAGTTGTTTAAACGATCTTAAATAATAGTTTTTAATCTTAATTATTGCCATACAGTTTGGCATATATTTCATGATTTGTGATGAGGTCCGAACATTTGCGCCGTGTTGCAATCGCTTCAAGATCATAAGGCAACTTGTAATTAATCAGATCTAATACTGAGAACCTAATCAAATACTTTAACAAACTCATGTCAAATTATGAATGTAATTCCTTACAAGATATTCAGTGGAAAAATAAACGTAAGATTTCATACAACTCATACTCAACTCAACTCATACATATTTTGCCGTGTGGTCCCGGCCTATATAATAGGGTCACCCCATCTCATCCCGTGGGTGCTGTGAAAACCAGCAGTGGGAAACCAGGGTATCAACAACAGTTGGATAAGCGTGGGCGTACCCGCCGTATCCTTCGTTAATCTTTTTTAGATTATAACTCCACTTAAATCTTAGGTGGTAGGGTCTCTGTAGGGACTCGCCTGGGTTTGTGTTAACAAATTACCACCACCTTGGTAAACTATACCGCTTAAATGTTATTAATGTTAACTTTAATAGCGTGTTCCGGTGCTAGTCCAAGGGATCCAGCTCCCCTTTCCCTGATGCTGTGCTAAACCAATAAACACTTCAAGTCAAGGGGTGTTTGATGTGGTACATCGTCGTGGGGTCCAGGGAGACCCGGTGAAACGGCTGTCCGCTGGCCGCCCGCGGGTCAGTAGGAGACCCGAACCCAGGGATTACTCTAATCTCCGCCCTGGGAGGCTGTCTCGCCAACCCGTGCATAATCCTGTAGAGTAGCTGTCGTGCCGGAGAAGGAGACCGGAGTGGATCCCGGTAGCTACTTCCAGGGGGGACCGGGGGCCCTTCCGTACCCCACGCCGATGCCTCACTACTTTTTCAACTCGGTCTATCTTGAACATAATTTTTATATATTTTGCCTTGAAGCTTTTTCATTGGAAGTGCACATCAACCCAAACTCTCATATCAATAATGGAAATAAAAACTAAAAGAAATAAAGCAAAACCAGCGGCTTTGCAATCCACTCTTGACGTTGATTTCTGCAATATCCGAGGTATACATTCTAACATTAATGCCGTGCACCACCATCTCGAGACAGCCAAACCCGCTCTCCTGTTTCTGACGGAGACGCAAATATCTTCTCCGGCGGATACTTCATACCTCCACTACTCCGGCTACAAACTCGAGCATAGTTTTGTGCGTCGAGCTGGAGCATGCGTTTTTGTCCGAGAGGATATTTGTTGTCGCCGTCTTAACGGTTTTGAGGTCTCTTATCTATGCTTTGGGTGCGAGTTGACTACGGTGGAGAAACTCGAATATACGCTTGCCTGTATCGATCCCATTCTGGTGACGCTGAGACAACTCGTCTTTTCGAACACATCTCTAATGGATTTGATATGGCATTGGAGCAATACCCCGCTGCGGAAATGATACTCTTAGGTGACTTTAACGGCCATAATGCCGAATGGTTGGGATCTCGTACAACAGACCACGCTGGCCGGACTGTTCACGAATTTGCTGTTACATATGGTCTTTCTCAGTTAGTCACTGAACCAACAAGAGTGCCAGATATTGTCGACCATGTACCTTCATTACTGGACCTTATGATGACTTCCAACCCATCCAACTATCATGTGCAGGTTGATGCGCCTCTTGGTTCGTCTGACTATTGTTTGGTAAAAACCAGAGTGAAAGTTCAGCGCCCCGAGCGCTTGTCTCCTTCGGGCAAACGTAAGGTTTGGCATTTTCGTTCAGCTGACTGGGATAGTCTGCGCGAATTTTATGCCTCGTATCCTTGGGGACAGGTTTGCTTCTTGTCGGGTGAACCATCAGCTTGTGCCGATCTCGTGGCTGATGTCGTGTTGCAGGGTATGGAATGCTTCATTCCGTATTCAAATATACGCATTGGTGGTCGGAGTCGGCCCTGGTTCGATAAGACCTGCGCCGTAGCGGCTAATCTAAAGCTAGCAGCCTACAAAAACTGGACTGAGGCTCTCAGGCTTAAGGATCCTAATATTGCTGACTACAAAAAGAAATTCAATCATGCCTCCAGGTGCGCAAAGAAAGCTGCAGCAAAGGCAAGATGTTCCCATATAAGTCGGATTGGCAATCAATTAATTAGCTACCCGTCTGGCAGTCGTGCTTTTTGGTCGCTTGCTAAAGCTGCCGAGGGAAATTTTTGCTAATCCATGTTCCCATCCTTACGTAAATCCGATGACACTCTGGCCCACAGTGCGAAGGAGAAGGCAGATTTGCTGGGTTCTCTATTCGCCTCTAACTCGACTCTCGACGATGGAGATGCAGTTCCTTCTTTACTTCCGTACTGTAAAAATATTATGCGTGAATTACGCATATCGCAGCGTGCAGTACGAAAGGAGCTGTTATCTCTTGATGTGCGAAAATCGAGTGGGCCTGATGGCATCCCAGCAATCGTGCTTAAAGTTTGTGCCCCTGAATTGACACCTATACTCACGCGTCTTTTCTCATTATCATATGAAAAAAGCATCGTTCCGTCATGCTGGAAGGTAGCCCACGTCCATCCAGTCCCCAAGAAGGGAGACCGAACTGACCCATCAAACTACAGACCTATTGCGATAACCTCACTTCTTTCCAAGGTTATGGAACGGGTCATAAACTCACAGCTCTTAGGATACTTAGAGGAACACCAGCTGATTAGTGACCATCAGTACGGATTCCGTCATGGACGATCAGCTGGTGATCTTCTAGCCTTCGTCACACATCGCTGGGGAGAGACCGTTGAAAGCAGAGGTGAAACTCTCGCTGTCAGCTTGGATATCGCTAAAGCGTTTGATCGGGTATGGCATAAGGCCCTTCTTGCTAAGCTACCTTCTCACGGACTTCCTGAGAGGCTTTGTATGTGGATTGGCAATTTTCTGTATGGTCGAAGCATAAAAGCCGTCGTTGATGGTGCTTGTTCTGAGACCATGCCGATTAACGCCGGAGTTCCACAGGGATCTGTGCTATCCCCAACGCTGTTCATTTTGCATATCAATGACCTATTGCAAATCAGTAATATTCATTGCTATGCGGATGACAGCACGGGTGATGCTCATTACACAGGTCAAGCAAATGCCTCCAAGGCGGACATCGATGCTAGGAGATCAGAGCTGGTGTCTAAGGTGGAGCGTTCCCTAGAAAATGTTTCAGCCTGGGGTTTACGAAACATAGTACAATTTAACCCTACTAAAACACAGGCTATCGTTTTCTCGGCCAAAAAGTCACAATTTCCTGTTGCCCCGCTTTTTCAGAACATTCCCCTTACCTTGTCGAAGTCAATTAGCATATTGGGTGTCGACATATCTAACGAGGTCCAGTTTGGGAGTCACTTGGAATGCAAAGCAAAACTTACTGCTTAAAAACTCGGTGTACTAAATAGAGCCAAACAGTACTTCACCCCGAGCCAACGTCTGTTGTTATATAAGGCGCAAGTTCGGCCACACATTGAGTACTGTTCTCATCTATGGAGTGGTGCACCGAAATATCAACTGCAACCACTTGACTCCCTTCAGAGAAGAGCTATTAGACTTGTCGACGACCCCAAGCTAACTGATAAATTGGAACCTTTGAGTCTTCGTCGCGACGTTGGCTCTCTTAGCCTTTTCTATAGGTACTATCACGGGGAATGTTCTGAAGAGCTTTTCAATATCATTCCTCCGTCCCGTTTCTACCATCGGAACTCCCGACACCGTCAAAAAGCACATCCGCACATTATAGATACGTGGGCATCACATACTACTCGTTTCACACGACTGTTCTTCCCACGTACCTGTAAGATGTGGAATGATCTCCCATCTGAAACTTTCCCCGAAACCTTCAACCTTGGTAGCTTCAAACGAAGAGTAATGAGAGTGCTCACTAATAAGGGTAGGCAACACACCGGCAATACCTCTGGTTTTGCAGATGTCAATAGGCGGCGGTGACCACTTACCATCAGGTGGGCCGCTTGCCTGTTTGCCGATCTATATTATAAAAAAAAAAAATACTCGTATATCCGTTCAATACTTCCCGAAGCCACAGAATAATAAATAGTAGAAGTACCCAAGCAAAAAGAATAGCGGTGGGATAAAACGTAACCGCAGTCATTTCGTAAAAGCCAGCAAAAAGAAAAACCTATATATTTCAATACGTCGGGCTGAATCTGTTGAGCCGTCTGGAAGACTACCACCAGTGAATCAAATTACAAAAAACCGGCCAAGTGCGAGTCGACTCGCGCACGAAGGGTTCCGTACCATTATCTATAAAAACGGCAACAAAATCATGTCTGTTGTATGTGAGCCCCTTAATATTTGTTTTATTTAAATTTAATTATTTATTTTTAAAGTGAATTTATAACTAAATATTCTGTGAATATTTCAAGCGTCTACCAGTTGCCGTTATCAATAACGAGCAAAGTGGTCACGTTTGTTGTGTGGGAGCCCCCTTCAATATTTATTTTATTGTTTTTTAGTAATTGTTGTTATAGCGGCAAGGGAAACACATTATCTGTGAAAATTTTAACTGTCTAACTATCACGGTTCATGAGATACAGCCTGGTGACAGACGGACAGACAGACAGACGGACGGGCAGAGGGAGTCTTTGTAATAGGGTCCCGTTTTACTATTTGGGCACGGAACTCTAAAAACAGACAAAAACAGACGAATTTCAACTGGAAGAGTGGTTTTAGGTATGTCGCAACTTGGGACAGTTGGAACCAAGTTATTAGGGAGCGATTGAGTCGAATTTGAAACCAACGTAGTCCTGCCGATATCGTTAGTATTGTGTGTCGCAACTAGCTAAGTATTATTATTAGCTTAGCTTTTTATGTTTCATATTTAAATAAGTGAAATGTTAAGTACTGTTGTTGTCTTGTTGCAAAATAAGTGATTTTTTTTTCTTTCTTTCTTAGTGTATTCCGAGATCTGTGGTCCCAATACAGACTCTAGATAAGATATAATTTAAGATCGTTAAAAAATCGAAAAGAACCGTCTTCAAATGCCGCGCTAGTCATTTGCAATACCAAGTTTGAGGTGTATATCCTCATATCTTTGGAAGTACTCATCAGATCTCGTTTAAATTTAAATGGGACCACCTGGGAAGAATACCCTTTCAAACAAAAAAATAAGTTACCAAATCGGTCCAGTCGTATTTGAGCAATCGGGGAACATATTTATCACACAAGTTATTTATAATGTGTCATAGCACACATAACTTTTCAACACAGGGCCGGTAGTCGATGAATTTCGAGCGATAATCGTCGATAAGCAAAAGAGATGCAGATAACAACTGTCTAGCTGCATCTCCTTCTACTAGACGTTTGCGATGACAGGACGCATCGCTGTCAATGCAGTAGAGGTTTCCACCCCAGGAAATGACAAAAAAACGATTTAGATACTTTTTAACGCGGGCAAACCCGGTAGGCTCACCTAGTAGTAATACAGATACGTAGATGTAGCCTGCATGTGTATCACATCTGCATGTATGTATGTATATAACACGTTCAATACTATTTCCTTACATATTAGAGCGGCATGCGAGTGATACAGTGATTCAGTACACGGAATATGGAATGAATTTACGCTCGTGGCCTGGTTTTTATACCGCAGATTAAATTATTGCCACATATATACTGTGTGACCTGTGAATGTACGAGAAAAACTAATATTTATCATCACAATAGTATTGTAATTATTGTACTGTTACTTTTCTGTGATAAGAGTAAGGGTCAGTCCAGACCGCGTTATTTTTAACCGACTTCAAAAAGGAGGAGGTTTCTCAATTCGACCGTATATATATATATATTTTTTTTTTTTATGTTTGTTCGCGGATAACTTCGTCGTTTATGAACCGATTTTGATTATTATTTTTTTGTTCGAAAGGAGATATCCCAAGTGTGGTACCATGGTAATTTTATTGAGGTCTGATAAGTATCTCCAGAGATATTGAGATAAACATCTCAAAATTGGTACTGAAAATGAATAGCGCGGCATTGAAGTCGGTTCTTTTTTAGTTTTTAAACGATATTATTTACATCACTCCTTCAATAAGTGCGCGCCGCGTCGCAGTCTGAGATGACCCTAAGGCGTCCACTACACGGTAGGTTATCCGTCATTCAAAACCAAGTCAGGAGGGCTAGCATGGCCTTATCCCCGGGGGAAAGACAAAATTATATCCCTGCTTTTCGCCACTGACAGGAGATCAACACAACAATTGAAACGCTTGGTGAAGTTTAACCCCGAGTTTTGATTTTGTTTTGTATTAAAAAGTTTAAAAAAAAAATTGATTAAAAGTCAGCGGGTGTTTATAATTGTCGAAAAACTTTACTTTTTATTTGCCTTCTCCAACAAACAAAGTGTGTGGAAAGACAAAATAGTCCCCTTGCCATGCTAGCCCTGCAGGACTGATAGTTGCTCATGCAGCAAATCAAAGTATGTAAATATCGGTCAGTCACCGCCAGTCACCCCATTACACGATCAGTTATCCATCAGTCACAGCCGTGATTGCCAACAAACTGACAGCAAAACCTATCGTGTAATGGACGCCTATGAGTCAAAAGCGCACGTCAGAATCGCATTCAGTTGTTTTATGTTGTTTGCAAATTCCTACTGAAGCAATTGAAAAACGAAACGGAATTTAAATAATTTAATGCAACTATAAAATTTACTAAACGAACAAATTTGATGAGACACCTAGTATATTTCTGTAAAATGAATAGAAGAATAAGAGGCCGAAATATGAAATGAACGCTACTGCTATAAATTAATTACTCTGTTGGAATTATTTTAATTTAGGAGTTAATGTTATAACTCCGCTGGTGTTTAAATTTTCAGAATCAGAATCAGAATAATTTTATTGGTAACTAATACATTAATAATATGCCAGGTCTTATTGCAATAAAGTAAAAATTAGTTCACCCTTACGGGCATCCAATAATAAGAAACTAAGTACCTAATTACAACGGATTACAATAATAGTTGCAATATTAACAATTTAAACATATTCTTTCAAAATATAGCATTAGGAATACAAACACAACAATGAATAGTAAGCAAGCAATAAAATGTCAATATTCATTATAGACGATATTTTGTTCTTTTTAGATAGCTATTACATAAAAAACGTAATCCCTGTATATTTTTACTTGAATTAAGATATTAGTAGGTTGAAATGAAACTGTATTTTTAAAGTCCCTGTGAAGTCAATAATAAAGGCGTAGCAAATACGCGTAGCCATCAGCTACATAAGCTACGAATCTAATTTCTGTCGCAATACTGCATACGTAAACTAACTTAACGTGGGCGTAGCTATTCATAGCCACCACCTACGTAGCAGAGGGAAGCTACAGAACAGAACTGATAAATGGAGCAACGTTTTTACCCGACTATGGCGAAGCAAAAAGGAGGGTTATGTTTTTGACCGGTATGTGGGTATGTATGTATGTTCATCTGTTCCCTCATAACATCTAAACTACTTATGATAATTTGATAAATGAGGTGTCGTTGGACGCGTCTTATTTGTCTGCTGGCTATGTAACGTCACAAGAAATTGAATGTGGCGCCCTCCAGAGGGCACGAAGTCAAGAACTAAAAAATTTTTTCACCCCACCCCATCGTGTGGGGTATCGTTAAATAATAGTAAAAAAGTAATTTTAAAATTAAGGTAGGGTTTGGAACATCATATTTTTGTCAAGCGTAGCGTTTGCAAGATATATCACGTAGCATACGACCACAGCTATCCTCTGAGCACCACTAAGAATATGTATAAAATACGATAAAACATTTATTAAAAGTAAGTTTTTTATATAATAAACGATACATATTGAATAGTTTGTACATAGCGATCTCAGATGAGAATATTTTCTTGTTTCATACTTTTTAGAGCGTGATATTTCAGTAGTCGGGTTTTATTTCTTGAACTTTTTTTGTATTGTAACTATTGAATTTGGATCGTAATAGCTCATTACTTGCTGTGTATAAATGCGCAATGATCTTAAATGGGACTCTGCCTCTGTTTGTTATTTCATGGCGTGCAAATAAATAAAGAGTTTTTGTATTATTGTATTGAATTGTATATACTAGGTGACCATGTTCTTTAATGCGCTCAATTATACTACGTAACTTCTGTAGAAGCGATGCGTTTATGCAAGGAAACTCGACCTTAGTACCACAGTTATAGAGGCGATAATCCGGCCCTTTTCCCACGATAAGATGAAAAATACTAATGTGCTACAGGCATCTGCACATACCTATGGCACTGAAAGCAATTAGGTAAATTGAGTAATTACTTAGCCGCGGTAGAAGTATACGCTTGTTTGACTAATGAGGGTAGGCCGTGGGTAAACCGAGCCGACACAATAACCCTTCTGTATGAAAATATACTCGTACGTACGGAAATAGTAAACAACTTAATATATTTGGTCAAATATGATGTTTATATTACGAATAACGAAAATAAAATTACATCATATTGTCGAGCAAGCTATTATTGTGTGCACTGTTCTTTTTTATATTTTTAAATGAACTAATGATGTTAGCCTCTACTTGTCCAATTATTTATTCTAAGCTTCAACTGGCATTTACATCTGAGGATCTGTGGATTGTTTGTTTCTGCTCTATATACGACCTGAACTATAAAATTAGACTCCGTTTTCGAGTAAAGCCACAAAAAGAGTGCAATCTATACTAATATTATAAAGAGAGAACATTTGTATTTTTGTATGTTTGTAATGAGTAAGCTCAAAAACTACTGAACCGATTTAAAAAATTCTTTCACTAATACATAGAATGGCCTTTCGGAATGAAAATAGGCTATATATTATCCCGTTTAAATCAAAGGTACATTCGTGGAGACCTAATTTGCAACCTAAGTCGGCAAATAAACGGTCGAAAAAACACGTTTCTTACGAACGCTGCTTAATTGAAAATAGATAGAAGAATATTTTCTATGCAAGAGTTGTAAAACTTAATAAGACCTACAAAAAAGTCCGCGACAGCATATGTCTATCCCTTAAGGTTGACTCACAGTAACCA
The DNA here is from genome assembly GCA_954871355.1 of Cabera pusaria. Taxonomy (NCBI): domain Eukaryota; kingdom Metazoa; phylum Arthropoda; class Insecta; order Lepidoptera; family Geometridae; genus Cabera; species Cabera pusaria. The sequence goes on from OX940897.1 coordinate 2,517,633, forward strand.
TTTTAATCTTAAAATTTTTGTTAAAAAATATTACATAACTTCCAAGGCTATTTTCAAGTATATAGTATTAATCCTTATCCAAATAATTACGTTAATTAGCTTGGCCACATATTATAGATTAAAATTGTCCTTTATAGTATATAATTCAAATGAAAACTCTAGAAGATATCACGAATTTCACAAACACGCATCGCAAAATTAATAAAATATTTGCAGTGAAACCACAGATTAGGTCATAGTTACTACGAAAATATTATAAGCTTAGCTATGCTGTAGATCCCCACCGATCACAATCAATTTGAAGTCAATATAGTATAATAATATGATCTATTGTATAAAATAATATTCATCTATATATATAATAATATCATATAATATTTTAAACCACCCCGACTGATCTATGTATAATAGCTTTTTCCAATGACTCTAAACACGACATTTAAAATCTGAGCTGTAAGTTCGTGAGGATTTGAGTATTCTGTAGAGTCCAGGAGGCTTCCATGTTCTTACAATATCGTTGAAGAAGAAGATTTTCGAATTGATCAGACCTATGAAAGTTGATTTCATAGCGCAATTAACTAGAAAAAGGCTCATAATTTTATAACGATTGAACGAATTTTCATGAATAAAAGCTAAGAAAACTCTCGATGAAGACATCTATCAAACAAAAAATAACTATCAATAATAAAAACAAAATCGGTTCATCCGGTTAGGTGCTAAGATGCTACAGACAGACACACAGATACACACGTTAAACGTATATTACCCCTACATTTTGCGTCGGGGAACGCCGTAAGGTTACGGCGGCAGATGTACTCCTTGGTGGTAAGCTACTTTTTGGTAGATTTAATGATCCCACTACCACTGTACGAAAACTCATGATTCATGAATGCACATAAAACTTTCATTGGTAGGTATATAGCTAGGATTAGAACCAATGACCGTCGGGTCAGAATCAGGGTAACTATCCTTTACGCCAAAGGGCCGTCCAATATCAATACGTAAGTATTATAAAACAAAGTTCATCACTGCGTCTGTCTGTCTGTTCGCAATAATCTCAATAGCTACTGAACGGATTATCATGCGGTTTTCACCAATAGCCAGAGTAGGAGTGAACATCGCGATCTCACCGCGTGACCTCACTCCCGAGGAAGAGCGACTGACTCGCTCGAAACCTAGGTCGAGAAAATTCGACTAAAGGTACGTGAATTACAGCCGGTATATAACAATAATAATAGCCAGAGTGTTTATGAGGAAGGTTTATGTGCATAATTCGTTAAGGTTTTGTGTAAATTGGATGAAATATGACGATAGTTGTTAAATATGTTCATATTTTATATTCGATGCAACAAACTGATGCAAATTTTGTAGGCATATATTTTCTGCCCGTGCGAAGCCGGGGCGGGCTGCTAGTGTAATATAAGGGTCAAAAGGGTTTTGCAACGAGTTGACGTATATTTCTACGTCATTGGTTATGAAAACGTTAACGTCCGTAATCATAAAATTTACTATTCATTTGCAGGCAACAGCCTAATAAGACAATCATCACATGTCTTGAAAGTACAGTTTGGCGAGCAACTGTAAAAAAAATCTCTACATTTGGCCACCAAAACGAACAAAAATGTGCGTATTTTAATGTCGCATTTCTATTCACTAAGTATGTTCACACACCAATCGCATCGTAGCCTCTCACACCCAAAATTACAATCGACCAATTTATTAAAAACTAAGGTCACCTCACTAGTGTAAGAGCACATCAATACAACAGACGCCATCATCTCAGTCACTAGCCGTACGAAAATAAAGAAGACCACATCGGCCTAATAAAGAGCCGAAATTCAACCCACAAGACTTCATTAAAACTCAAGAACTACAAAAACTCACCAAAAGTAACCATTTCCGCGTCGACAAAGTAAGATATGGTTAACGTCTTTTATTACTCCCTAGATAGGGGGTTAGGGTTCAATCTTGTGAGATCCCGACGTCTAATCCTCTCTAATATACTTAAAGGATAATTAAAATTTATTTGTGTTCAAACCCACGGGAAAACTGAGCTACCTAAAGCCTATTAAGAACATTCATATATATAAAACAATAACATAACGTTATTGTTTTAACGTTATCTCGTAACTTTAAAAGGCATTACGGAAGCTAAAAATAGACTAATGAAATTGCTATTTGAGGAAATGATCAAGACTATTAAAAACAAGTTACAAAATAGTTTATTGATTAATTTTACAATTATAGCGTGATAATTGATTGTTACCACATGTCGAATCATCGCAATGAAGGGAGGTATAGATCTTCTACGCTAACATGGCCCGCCCCTCCAAATTACTGTTTTAATGTGTGTAGTCACATCCTACGAAAGAGTTTGTATGTAGTTGTACTACGTTATAAGAGTAGGCACTTCCCTACATTTTTGATACCCGAATTATGAACGTACTTTGTAGCCAACCTAACTTAACGGAAAGTATTGCTTATAAATTTCATAGAAACTTTTTTTGCAGTGTTGGTTGGTACAAAGTACATTCATAATTAGGAGTTATTTAATTATGCAATGTCGCGGAACCGGCAGTACCAGTACGCACACATGCGTGGTGGTGCGTTGTAAATACTTTCACAAATACTTTCAAACGTTTTTGAATTTTGGAGGGGCGGGTCATGTTATCGTAGAAGATCTCTGACACAAAATCTAACATATTAATTTTTTAATCTTACTACTTTGCTGGTACGATGTTCTGTGGAAAATAGGCCAGTATAATATGGTATTAAGAGATTGAGATGAAATACGGTTAAAAGTTTTTTTAGTTAAGTACATCCTTTTTTCTTCAGCTGTTTGTTAGCTTTGTTGAGTTATCTCAATATTAATATTACCCTCAAACGCGATTTTTAGCGTTCATGATTCATTCAGATTCATAATCAGATGAAAAGCGGCAATAGCCCAATGGATAGGGTGTCGGACTGGCGATCGAGAGGTCGTGAGTTCGGTCCCCACCCCACCCATTGCACTATTGACGTGAACCCACTCCAGACACAAGCATATTTAGCTTAATTGGAGGGGTTAACAAGAATACTAGTAATGTGCGACCCACATTGCCAGTAATCTTTAAAAAAAAAAATAAAAAAAAAAAATGATAAAGTTAGATAGTTATATGTCAGATTACGCCATTAAATAGTTGTCAAAATCTAGCTCTGAATTCGTCTGTATGTTTTTATTTCTCTTTTTTAGGGTTCCGTACCCAAAGGGTAAAACGGGACCCTATTACTAAGACTCCGCTGTCCGTCTGTCTGTCTGTCACCAGGCTATAGCTCATTAACCGTGATAGTTAGACAGTTGACATTTTCACAGATGGTGTATTTCTGTTGCCGCTAGAACAACAAATACTAAAAATAAAAAAGTTAAATATTAAAGGGGGTCCCCAAACAAAAAACGTGTTTTTAAACGCCATCTATCTAATTAGTTTCGGCAAAATGACATAGATGGAGCTAGTAAACGAGCCCCGTCTTTCTAGATCGCGACCAATTCAAATATTCTTGGTAATATCAATTAATCAAATATATGAGGTTGAAACTTTGTTATGTTTCGTATTGTACGGAACCCTCCCTAAGTGTGCGATAAGAGACGCGATGCTGACTCGCACTTGGCCAGTTTTATTTTTGTGTGTATGTTACGCGATTACCCGTCAATTGTGAACCGATTTGAATGATTCTTTTTTTATCGGTAGGGTACGTTTTCGAGGTGGTCCCATTTTCATCGAGATCTGACAAGTATCTCCAGAGATATGACGATAAACGTCTCAAACTTGCTACTAAAATTGACTCGCGGGGCATTGTGGGTTGTTTTTGTTTTTAAACTAGCTTAATTATTATTAACATCTGAACGAGCGCGTAATGTGACGAAAATTTCGTTTCAATAGATTCTGTATATTCATGCACCTTTGAACCCCGGGTACACCGAGCAGAATTATCGAGCTGAAGGGTGGTGCGTTGACGCGTGTGCCTTGACCCCTCCTTTTGTCAACACCTTGTATAAATGTTTGTGCTACGTGCATACCTATATCTATATTATTTAGGCAATATATTATATAGATTAACCCATATATAGGATCTATTCTATTCGATAAATAGATTTCTTCTATTCATTAATTGCAGTCGTCAAATTGTGTTGTCATAATCTCAAGGTGTTAAATGGCTCTCGGAGATATTAGTAACGCTGGATATGGCAGACCTATTAGTTCAATCGGGATTCGGGATTATATTACTATGGTTTTAATAGAAAAGACTAGTTGTAGAAGTCACATTTTTAATTTTGTTTAGACTAAATAACGAAGACCGGTATTTTTTCATGGAGATATGCAAAATATTGAATTAAAAAAATATAAACTACCTAAACCCTATAAAATATTAGTTAAAATTGTAAGCGGGCTCTTAAGATCTGCGCAAACTATCACCAATAAATTACTATATTCTTTGCGTATATAAACTGTCCTAAACAAACATAGTTAATTGTACACCCCGCCTATCTCTCATACAAATACTCTTAGGCTGAGCGCAGACTAGAGTCACGACGGTTTTTAGACAGACTTGTCTCTTAACGACAAGTCTGTCTGTCTTTAGTTAATCTAAAATAGACTATATATAAAACTAGACGAGAGGAGTGTAGGTATATATTTTTTCTTTTTTTTTTATATCTTATAGGCTAGCGGTTGACCACTATCTCACTTGGTAAGTGATAATGCGGTCGAATATGGTAAGCACGCTAGGCCTAGAATTTGAACTGGCTCTTAAGGATAGCTGCCGGAACACATTAGATGTTTGGCGACAGATTTTCTAACTTGTGGGTGGTAGCTGGCCAAGCGGACACTAGATAGTGTCCTACCACCAAGCGGGGGTTGTTGATTTCTTAACGATGTTTTTTTTTCACCGGAGGGCCACTGTGAAAAGCGCACATAAATATTTCGACAGAAAAATATATTGGCGCACGGCGGTTTGAACTCGGTACCTCTGGCATCAAAGCCAACCGTTCTCCCGATTACGCCACCGGGCCCTCAAAAGATAGATGTAAAAATATTATCATTAATATTTATAAATAGCATGAATGCGGGTACCTAATGGAACACAGTAGTCATGGCTGAACCTCGGTGTTCACAACTTACAAAGCTCCTTAAATATTAATACTTTGACAGGGGGTGCGTCAACTACGTCGCTAGACAATGTTTTTTTATGTCTGCGCCCTCGCAATAGGTAAAAAAGTCGTTTTAAAGGGTAGCCGACAGTCGCTATTCAGACTTGTCGCTTAGACAACTTTGTCTATGAGACGATTAGTTTGAAGTGTGCGCGTCTTTATATGTTTTGTACAGCAATAGTCTGTTTTAAGACTGTCGTGACTATGGTCTGCGCTCAGCCTTACATTAATATTTGTAGCCTTTTAAGTTTAATTATAGCTCCACACGACTGGTGTATTTAGGCAGCGTCGGTTGCGGCGATAAAATTGACCTTTGCATTACTTAGAACAAGTCTTTTTTTGTAAACTACTTCTTGTATTATTGGTGTGCAAATTAAGTTTATATCTATCTAAAACAATGATATACCTAGTCAATTTTATCAATCGACTTCCAAAAAGGAGGAAGGAGGTTCTCAATTCGTTTGTACGTTTTAATTTTTAATTTATTTTGAATGTACTCGTACGTTACGCGGTTACTCCGTCAATTGTGAACCACCGATTCGAATTATTCTTTGTTTAATGGGTAGGGTACATTATCAAGGAGCTTTCATTGTAATTTCATCGAGATCTAGTAAGTATCTCCAGCTATATGGAGATTAACACTTCAAACTTGGTACTGAAAATGACTAGCGAGGCATTTAAAGTTTGCATGGTGGTAGGACACTAATGACACTATCTAGTGTCCGCCTGGCAAGCTACCACCCTCAAGTTAAAAAATCTTTCGCCAAACATCTAATGTTAGGCAGCTATCCTTGATTATATTCCTTGTTATGATGCCTAGTTCTCATTCAAGGCCTAGCGTGCTACTATCCTCGACCGCATCAACACTTACCAACAGGAGAGATAGTGGGCAAATGCTAGCCTATATGATATAATAAAAAGTTTTTTTTCGTTTTGTAAACGATTTTAAACTATTAGCTTACAGGTCAGAACCTGCCCGGTCAATACAGGCCGGTCGCAGTAGTAGGGCAATCATCTATAGGTCTCGGAACACTGGTCGAGCACAACGGTTCGTAATAATAATCACAGTCATTACGCGGCCTTCGCTGGACCGTACCCATCCTCAGTTGGTTACTGCGTTGCAAATGTTGATATGTTATTGTTGTATGTAGTGTTTTAATCCCATGAGTCCTCGAAAAGAGTGAGACTTTTATTGAAAACAAATTTTTATTTGTCGGCAATCATGATGTACCCAATCCGCAGGTAAAGGATTATTCATTACTTACGTCACATCCTGTATAATAACCTAACCCTACTAACCTAACCTAACCTAAACCTTAACGAATTATGCACCTAAACCTTCCTCATAAACACTCTGGCTATTGGTGAAAACCACATGATAATCCGTTCAGTAGCTATTGAGATTATTGCGAACAGACAGACAGACGCAGTGATGGACTTTGTTTTATAATACTTACGTAGTGATATTGGACGGCCCTTTGGCGTAAAGGATAGTTACCCACCCTGATTCTGACCCGTCGGTCGTTGGTTCTAATCCTAGCTATATACCTACCAATGAAAGTTTTTTGTGCATTCATGAATCATGAGTTTTCGTACAGTGGTAGTGGGATCATTAAATCTACCAAAAAGTAGCTTACCACCAAGGAGAACATCTGCCGCCGTAACCTTACGCGTTCCCCGACGCAAAATGTAGGGGAAATATACGTTTAACGTGTGTACTCGTATCTGTGTGTCTGTCTGTAGCATCTTAGCACCTAACCGGATGAACCGATTTTGTTTTTATTATTGATAGTTTTTTTTTGTTTCATAGTTGTCTTCATGGAAAGTTTTCTTAGCTTTGATTCATGAAAATTCGTTCAATCGATATAAAACTATGAGCTTTTTTCTAGTTAATTGCGCTATGAAATCAACTTTCATAGGTCTGATCAATTCGAAAATCTTCTTCTTCAACGATATTGTAAGAACATGGAAGCATTGACCTGATGCTGGGACATCTCCTGGACTCTACAGAATACTCAAATCCTCACCAACTTAGAGCTCAGTTTTTAAATGTCGTGTTTAGAGTCATTGGAATGCTTTTAATGAAAAGATTAGGTATACATAGATCAGTCGGGGTGGTTTAAAATATTATTTTATTATATATAAAGATGAATATTATCTTACACAATAGATCATATTATTATACTATATTGACTTCAAATTGATTGTGATCGGTGGGGATCTACAGCATAGCTAAGCTAATAATAATATTTTCGTAGTAACTATGACCTAATCTGTGGTTTCACTGCAAATATTTTATTAACTTTGCGATGCGTGTATGTGAATTTCGTGATATCTTCTAGAGTTTTCATTTGAATTATATACTGTAAAGGACAATTTTAATCTATAATATGTGGCCAAGCTAATTAACGTAATTATTTGGATAAGGATTAATACTATATACTTGAAAATAGCCTTGGAAGTTATGTAATATTTATTAACAAAAATTTTAAGATTAAAATGGTTACTGTGAGTCAACCTTAAGAGATAGACATATGCTGTCCCGGACTTTTTTGTAGGTCTTATTAAGTTGTACAACTCTTGCATAGAAAATATTCTTCTATCTATTTTCAATTAAGCAGCGTTCGTAAGAAACGTGTTTTTTCGACCGTTTATTTGCCGACTTAGGTTGCAAATTAGGTCTCCACGAATGTACCTTTGATTTAAACGGGATAATATATAGCCTATTTTCATTCCAAAAGTCCATTCTATGTATTAGTGAAGGAATTTTTTAAATCGGTTCAGTAGTTTTTGAGCAAAATCATTACAAACATACAAAAATACAAAAATAAAAATGTTCTCTCTTTATAATATTAGTATAGATAGATATAAACACCAATAGTATAAATTCAAAAGTCAGTTTGTATATTTGTTCGTTTGTTTGGGACTTCTTCACGGTCAAACAGATGGGCCGATTTAGCACATTCTGAAATTTTGCACAGGGATAGAGCCATTATTATGGACTAGGCAATAGGATAACTTTTAACGCGGGCGCAGCCTAATCTGGCAGCCATTGTCCTGCCCGACCGCAGCGCCACCTATCAGGTCCAATTGTGAATTTAAACCATTACAGGTAACACACAAAACAACCGTAACAAACAAACATTCAGAGGGGTTCAATAACAAATACAGAATAATTTTATACATTAAGAGTGGTGTTTAATGCAAAGCGAATATAATACATCTTGTACCCAGTTATGTAGAATACAATGCTGTATAACATATGATTAAATAGTTAAGTTAATTGACCCCCCTCCCCCTGTATAGGCTGTTAGTAGTACGTAGATATTGTACGCAGCGGGCAAAAAACCTTCGTCAATCACGCTAGTCATAAGCAGCTGAGTCATCATTATTGCAGATTACAACCGACTTCCAAAAAGAAGGAGGTTCTCAATTCGTCTGTATGTTTTTTTTTGTATGTTACGCGATTACTCCGTCAATTGTGAACCGATTCGAATGATTATATTTGTAATCGGTAGGGTACGTTTCCAAGGTGGTCCCATTGTAATTTCATCGAGATCTGATAAGTATCTCCAGAGATATGACGATTAGCGTCTCAAACTTGCTACTGAAATTGACTCGTGGGGCATTGAAGTCGGAAATTTTCTTAATTATGTAATTCTTAGTTGATCTTAATTATCTTATTAACCGATCTAAGAGGTTCTATATTCTTGTTCCTGTTGTTATTTTTAGTACGATAAGTGTACGTAGTATACAGATTAAAATATCTTGTTCAATATTGTTTACTAACAGAGTAGGATTATCTTAAGCAAACACCTTTAATCATACACCGCCATTCGTATAACAATTTAGGGTTCCTCTTAAAAGCATATAGTTGCAGGGTGAAATGTGCTCAAAAAAATTGAATAATTTCCAATTAAAATGTCCAGAGGAAGACTCCTAAGCGCAAATCACTCAATCCTCATTTTATGAATTTTACTCTTATAAAATCATGAACTTATAAACAAGCGACCTCTGAATCGTTCTTCAATAACTTTCCAACACAGTAAGAACTTATTTCTCGCTTCCTAACGTAACGACTGTCAGTCAAATAAGTCAGTTCAAATGACAGAACAAATTGTACACCGCTGACCGCAAACCCGACAACTTACACCCTTGTCAAAAGGAGCAAATTAAAAGGACACCTCATGATTTCCTATTTTCCTTCAACACGTGGCATCCCTACTCCATCAGCTATCTATATGTCTATTTAGCTGAATAGCTATTGTTCTTTCTATCGGATACATTCGAATTCGTAATTTTAATTTTGAATATTGATTAATCCGTGAGCTATTCCAATTAGAATAACAGAATTTTTCTAAATGAAATAGGTATCATAAGTTGCCGATCGCAGTATTGTGAATTAGGAAAACTCCGAGTCTAAGGAGAGAATGTTTCCGAATACGAATTTATTTTCGAATGGTTGTGAATGTCTGGTATCTCGCTGGGAACAACGTTTGTCTGTTTTGCGAGCTGTGCGGTTTTAGAACGCCTTCAAATCGAGTTTTGGCGAAAGGTTAATTGAATCTCTGAATGTATACAGGAGCTATTTTCTGAATTAACTACTTTAAAGTGTGATGTTTGGAGTAAAGTGTTTAATTGGGGTCTTTAAATCGCGTGTGAACAGGTATCTTCTTGGGGGGCCCTGAGGATACCTGCTTAGAATCCAGGCTTGCGTTTTATATCGTCGATCACATTCGTCACATAGCATCAATCGTTACTTGTCTGGATCCAATAAAATTAAGATAAGTGTACTCACTTCTTATAGTAAGGTTCACTCTATCAAGAAAGGCAGTCTCATTTTCCACCCCGCACTCATAAAGGCCGGCGTCGTCTACGCCTAGGTTTTTGAGCAGTAAACTGCCGTCCGTCTGAAACAAAGAAAACAATAGATTACTTCAAGATATCACTGCCATCATTGAATATTTTAAGACATGAGTGGACAAAATATTTAGGCTCTACTGATTTATCGGAGTTACCCTACCTATGCATACATATTAGTAGTATCATCAAACACTTCATTTCTGAAAAATATCTTCGTATCCTACCAATAACTTAATTCAATCTTAGCTATGAATTATCACTGTCTCTTATCTGATATGTTATAATATCGGTAGTAACAACCTGAAATACATAAACAAATTGAATTTAATAATCTTACAAACAGAAATAACTGTTAGAAAGTGCTTCTCCGCTTCCAAAAAAATCTGCAAATTTACGAGACGAAACATGAGTTACTGAGGTCGCATCGTGTCAAAATTCCACCTTCCGTAATATATCGCCAGATATGGCAAACCGCATAAATCCACGTCTTTATCGAGGCTTCCGTGTACCTTTCAGGTGTATAGGAGGCTGTAGGTCGAAGGTTTAGAATAGAATATCAGAGTAAACTCGTTTTATGCGGTATACGCTACTTCCTACGCGTTTTACATTACAGCTCTAAAGTTAGGTAAAGTTTTACTAAGTCATTTAACATCAGAGGTTTAAAAATAAACGTATTGTAGTTCTCTAGAGTAGAAGTGAATTTGTATTAGATAAAAATATAGCCGCAAAACTAGATTATTAAGTAAATGTTGCAAGGAGATTGAGAGACTCGTAGTGCATTCATTAGTCCATCTTGTGACGCCGCACATCCACCGAAGCATTTTCATTTCAGCAACTGTACTTGGATAGTATGAACATGCTTCTTGGTAACCGTTCTGCATGCTGAAAGTAACTAAAACTATTGTATGTCATCCTATTCAATATTATTTAGGTCAAACGGCGGCTCCATCAAATCGCCACCGTTATATTACTGGGCACATACGAGAGATAAATGCCAATTTGCGTACATTATATTTGAATGCGGGTATTGGCGGCGTTTAGGCAATATCCGATAATGTGGCAGCCATGTGGCCTTGTCGCTGTAGACGCGAGTATTTCAGATACAACAGTTTACATTTACAAGGGAATTAACATCCATCCAAAAGCCATTGAGAAGTCATCAAAAAGGATCTCGGTGCAATCGATACAAAATGGAGAGGGAATTTTGAGGACGTTGTTTTGATAAGTGTTTGTGATTTGTTATGTAATCAAGCTTCAAAAATTATCTTTTTAACGACCAGTTTTTTGTTCTTTAACTTGTTATTTTCTTTGACTTTGAAAAATATATTATCATCTGGGTCGTATCTTTTGATCACGGAATCAAAGAATCAAGAATCAAAGCATTTATTCAGTATGTAGGCAGTATAAATATACGCACATATACACGTCAAAATCATAAAATAAATCATAACCAATTATCAAGTAAACATAGCAAAAGCAGAATTTAACGCTTTGAATTAGAAAAAAAAAGTAATGAACCATTCAGCTGTCATCCAATCGTTTACGTCAGAATATTAAAAAAAAATTAAAGTAGGTTAAAACCAACCATACATGTAAGTGTGTGTTTCAGTACTTCAGACAATTTTTATATAAAAAAAATAAAAAAGTGAAATAGTGAAACACAACATAGAGAAACGCATACCGATCACAGTACATATCATGATCCAAATGGAACTGATAGTCCGTCTGTCAGCTGCATAATATTGTTTAAATAAAAATAAAAATGGCAAGCCTAGAAAGAAAATCTGCGGACAAAAGGGGAAAACTGAATGGCTGTTGAATCTACCGGTGTTTCGGAAATACTCCCATCAGAGAAGAAACACCAAGAAACTCTATGGGGCTTGTCTTGTCATTTTATCTTTTTTTTTTTTTAATTAATTGTACATGTCAGCTTTAATATTTTAACAATATATTATTAATTATAATACAATTTATATTTGTTCTTGGAACTTGGGGCATTCAGGCCATGCATTTTTGTCATCCATATAGTCACCTATTGTATAGTATGATTTTTTCATCAAATTGGATTTTACATAGATTTTAAATTTGCTCATAGGCAATTGATCAATATCTTTAGGTAGCTTATTGTAAAAGCGTACACAGTTCCCCATGAATGAACCACTAACTTTCTGCAGTCTGAAATTAGGTATAATTAATCTATTTTTATGTCTTGTATTGAAATTATGTACATCAGACCTTTTCTTATAATCATTTATATTCTTGCGTATGAACAAAATATTTTCATAAATGTATTGACATGCCACTGTTAGAATTTTAATTTCCTTAAATTTTTCACGAAGTGAATCTCGCGACCTCATACTATATATAGAGCGAATAGCTCGTTTCTGCAAAACAAATATTGATTGGATTTCAGCGGCTTTCCCCCACAATAAAATGCCATAAGACATTATACTGTGGAAGTAGCTGAAATAGACCAATCTTGCAGTGGCTTCGTCCGTTAAAAATCTAATTTTACGTACTGCGTATGCAGCGGAGCTTAACCTACCTGCTAGAACCGATATTTGAGAACCCCATTGAAGCTTTGAATCCAGGGTGATGCCCAAGAATGTTGTGGATTCAACAAGTTCTAATGGTTCATCATTTATTAATATACTTCTATTTAGGATACCCTTTCTTACATTTGGTAGAGAGAAATTAATACATTTAGTTTTTTTTGCGTTTAACAATAAGTTATTGGTTGTAAACCAATTCAGAACCTGTGTTATTGATTTGTTTACATCGTCAAAGTTAGGTGTAGTCCTATCTATTTTGAATATCAAGGAAGTATCATCTGCGAACAAAACAATATCACATAGGTTCTGTACGAATGACGGTAAATCATTGATATAAACTAGAAATAAAAAAGGTCCTAGGATCGATCCCTGCGGGACTCCCATTTTTATGAGGGATCCAGATGACCTGACGCCATTGACTTCAACCATCTGTGTTCTGTTACAGAGGTATGATGATACCAGATCAAGTGCCTTACCTTCAACACCGTAGTATTTTAATTTGTAAATTAGTGTTTCATGACAGACACAATCAAATGCTTTTGATAGGTCACAGAACACGCCAATAGCATCTTGTGCTCTCTCCCATGCATCAAATATATGTTTAAGAAGACCTATTCCTGCATCAGTAGTAGAACGCCCTTTAGTAAATCCAAATTGTTTGCTATTTAAAAGATCATTCATGTTAAAATGTGTTAAAAGCTGGTCTAATATTACTTTTTCAAAAATTTTACTCAATGCCGGTAGTATAGAGATTGGTCTATAGTTTGATGGATCATTTTTGTTTACTGATTTGAATAAAGGAATCAATTTACTTTTTTTCATCAAATCCGGGAAGACACCTTGATCAACGCATCTGTTAAAAATAAAAGCTAAGTATGGGCTAATAACAGTAATAATGTAACTGAGAACTGTGGTTGACATTCCCCACAGGTCCTCGGTTTTCTTTTGTTTGAGCATTTTAAATGTTTTCACAATTGAGTCTGCAGTTACGTGTTTGAACTGGAACAAGGTATCACATTTATTTACACACTTTGATAATATAGAATAAGCATCAGCGGGACTAGAATTTATGGACTGAGTGGCAGTAATGGGTACTTGAGAGAAGAACTCATCAAATGTATTGGCAACCTCATTACTATCCATGATTAATTTATTGTTAATTTTTAAGATGATCTTACTGTCTCTTTGTTTTATTTTTCCAGTTTCAGTATTGATGATTTTCCATGTTGTTTTTATTTTATCATCAGCATGCTTAATTTTTCTACTAAAATGCAAAGATTTAGCTGTCTGACAAACCACTTTAAAAGTTTTGGAATATAGTTTTAAGTGATTTATGAATTTAGTATTGTGTAAATTAATTTGTTTTTGTGAGTATAAGTTGTACAAATTATTTCTACTTTTGTAAATACCAGGAGTAGCCCAGTCATCGAACCGAATTTTCCCAGCTCTTGTAATAGTTTTAAATTTAAAAATATTATTGAACTCTGCACTCAATATTTGAGATAAAGTGCTGCATAGGTCATCGGGATCCTCAGAAAATATTAGGTTCATTAGTTGCTTGTCAATGATATCCACAAACTGTTCAACCCGATTGGTTGTAATGGGCCTGTATGTGTATTCTTGACCTTTGGTGGATGTTTTACATGAAAATGTGGCACTCTGTCCCAGATGGTCGGAGCCAAGTTTATCAAAGATTGCAATTTTCTCAGGTTCACAGTTGCAAAACACATTGTCCAAGCAGGTTGCTGATGAGCTAGTGATTCTGGATAGAATAGGATAGAATAGTTTGATTTTAAAGGTTAAATGGAAGTTTCCAAGGACATTTAGACAGGGAAATGACGTCAAGGCTTCCCTTATAATTTTGCGAACCCAACAAGTAATTGACCAACTAAACTCAATATAATATATGGCAGGTTTTGATATTCGATCAAACACAAATTGTCGATAAAAAAGTAAAATTAAGACTGTTAAACACAATCCAAAATTTCATCGTACCGACGGGACTCGAACACGCACCCCCGGAATACACGTCCAGGTGCTCTGCCAATTAAGCAACGGTTCGATTCATCGATACGATGAAATTAGTGGATTGCATTATTTAACCCAATTATGCATTGGTGCCTCAAATAACAGACAGAACCAATGTACTGTTCCCAAGTACTACGGCCTTGTAGCGAGCCTTGAACGTGGATCGATAAAGTGGCCTGTGTCTGTCGAGGTGAGGTTAGATCACCTAGACATGGCTACAACAAGAACTTTAACAAACATCAAATTGAAAAATATTATTGACATATCTCCCATAAAAGCATACAGGACATTTTTAAACAGTTAGTTCTGCCGCGGTTTCTGATGCCGGCACTAATTTAAATTAAAGATCCTCATAAAAACGATGACTATCCGATGCAGTTCACATTTATGTTCTATTGCTAGGTGCCGGCAAGAAACTACGTCACTGCAGAATTATCCTATTGGCGCTCTTATAAACGAGGAGACAACGACCTAAGCAAGGTAGAATTGACTGGATAACACTGGCTTACGGCAGCGCGAGAAGTTTGCAGCAAAAAAGAGGAATGCGGACTTAAACCGATGATGTAGATTTCAAAAAATAATATAACGTACTTACTGCTAGGTTTTAATTAGTGCCTAGACCACCATATTTCGGCTCCAAAAACGTATACATTTTTCAAGAAACGACCAAAAATGTACTGTCATACGATACAATCAAAGAGAAACACCTCGTCGCCAAACCTTGCCTTTAGCACTGCAGATCAAGTTTAATAAGGAGGTTGGAAGAGGAGTGTGGAATAAAGTATATTCGGAACATATCGAGAACCAAAATTCGACTCATTACGAATGCAAATTGTTAGGAGAGTGTTGGAAATGCTGACGGAATTCTTAAGTAACAGTAAGCAGATTTTCAAGAAAATTCCTATAACTGTAGTATCCATTCTTTGAGGGAAACAACATTCCTAAAGAGTGCTTTTGTTCAGTGAATTGTTACGTGCACGCTACCGTTGCCAGTATTTATCGGAGGCAAGGCAGATTTATCACGTCAGGTTAAGCCCTAGAAGGCTACGGACAAGCCTTAGCTTTAGGACGGCCTGAAGATTAGTAGAATTAGGGTCTTATCCTACAAAAATAATTGAACCTGAATCGTTTTGGCGCTCTACCATTGTTTACTTACGCTGAAGTAATTTTAACTAATATTATAATTAGAATAAGAAAATATTTGATTTTTTTTTGTTTGTTTGTTACGATTTAACGCAAAAACTACTGGACCGATTTCAAAAATTCTTTCACTAATGGTAAGCTACATTATCAGGGAGTAACATAAGCTATATCTTATCCTCATATTCTCACAGGAACGGGAACTATGCGGGTGAAACCGCGAGGCTCTGCTAGTAAGTAGATACATTTAAACGTGCCGAAGCTCAAGAAGCAAGGGCTTAAACACATACCTAGGTTTCAAAACAACTTAAATGATAATAATGATGATAATAAGATAGTTTAAAAACCAATTCCCGCGAGTCAATTTCAGTAACAAGTTTGAGACGTTTTTCGTCATATCTCTGGAGATACTTACCAGATATCGATGAAATTACAATGGGACCATCCCGGAAACGTACCCTACGAAAAGAATCATTCGAATCGGTTCACAATTGATGGAGTAATCGCGTAACATCGCACACACAAAAAAAACACACGGACGAATTGAGAAGCTCCTTCTTTTTGGAAGTCGGTTGAAAAGTAAACATATACATGCTTGATGGATGTTTTCTAGATTACGAGTATCAATGACACAACTCTCCGGCTCGATTTTTGCGAAGCGAGAACGTGAATCATCCACAGTGTCACTTTCAATGTTTTATCGAGGGATTTATAACTACAGTCCCGTAACGACCGAAATTCATAAAAATAAATTGGTTTATATCGGATTTTTTTTATCACAATCCCGCAAAAATAACTTATATTTGGATTATTCTGGGATCCTTTTTATTTCGAGAATTAATATTCTCATTTGCCCCACCTACTGTTCGATTTATGTTTCTTCTTATTATTCTACTAAGGGCCAGTTTCACCTTTCGCCGGTTCCTGATAATGCGTCAGACAGATGTTATCTGACACATGACGACTTATAAAAGCTGTCAAAAATCTGTTAGATTTCTTCATATTACCGCTGTCAGGAACCTGTGAAACTTGCCCTGTCTTAAGATAAACATCAAAATTTATCGCTATTTATGTAGAGACTACCGGCCCAGGACAAGTGACTACTCTTGAGATTTCAGAGAGTACGACTATTTATGTGTGTTATTGTGTTGGTGCCCACGCTACAGACTACTTAGTGTACCTGAAAGAGTCCAAATTAAAACAAGAAAAGGTATCCTCATTTTGTTATACTATGAATGTATATAACGTGAATTGATACCTTGTAGGTTGAATAAAATCGATTTCAAGAATAGCAATAGTTTACGACGACCTTATAATTTCTAATTAAACGGAAAAATTAAAATATTTTCGTCGCAATCTCGCCTGGTTACAAGCGATGATGTTGTCAAAGATGATGAACACGCTAGGCCTAGAATAGTCGGATTCTCAAGGACTGGAACACCGTAAGGTTGTGGCGATAGATTTTCTTCTTGATAGTAATAAATACTTTTTGGGAGTAAATCAGGCGGAACAACAATATAATGCTTCTACCATAAACATCTATCCCTCACAGTACTACGGGTGGGTCGTGACGCTATAAAAAAGTCGCACAATATTGAACGCAGGCGTATCTCACTCATTACAAATTCAAATTATTTGGAAGCCTTTGATAAGGGGCGTTTGGAAATGGTGATTTAGGAGTTTCTGTAGAGGGCGCAAAGTCTGAAATATACGAGATTCATTTATCAGCACCGTAGTAGTACCGTAGCTGCGGCTACGAGCGTAGCACTTTATTAAATCTATAAAGCAATTCAATTCAGAAAGTACCGCTTTATATCGCTGAAGCTGTACATAGCATGTTGGCTAGAAAAGGTCCGCTTTTGTGTTCAAACAATACAACAAAACTACAGCGCTTTTGGCGAAAAAGATTTGTCGTACAGTTTGAAATATTTTTTAAGTTTCTTGAATCATAATTAAGATTTTTTAAATTTGTTTAAAAACTAAAACAACCGACTTCAATGCCCCGCGAGTCAATTTCAGTAGCAAGTTTGAGACGTTTATCGTGATATCTCTGGAGATACTAATCAGATCTCGATGAAATTACAATGGGACCACCTCGGAAACGTACTCTACCGATTACAGAAAGAATCATTTGAATCTGTTCAGAATTGACGGAGTAATCGCGTAACATACACACAAAAAAAGAAAAAAAAACACACAGACGAATTGAGAACCTCCTTCATTTTGGAAGTCGGTTGATAAAATAGTTTTTATGGCGGTCAATTTTATCTGTAGTTTCAAGTGCCACAGTTAGACGAAAAGAACATTTGTCAACAAGACAAATAGAAGCAAAATCTATGATTAAAAAGTATAATTCCAAAGGCAATATCATCTATCTTGCTGAATGCAACAAATTCATTATATTCGTTCTGAAGAAGTTTGGAGGAATGCTTGCACTCGCATCACCCGTCGAAGAGAGACAAGTATCTAATCGCTACTATGAAGTTACGATATCAAATTTTATGAGAATTATGTTAAGAGTAAGGTTCTCCGGGGATTATATAATGGGGTAACATAAGGGATGAAGTATTTAAACTATAACAATATATTTTAAAAGTTAAAAGGTACTAATACAGCGGTACATTTCCCTCAGCACGGGGTCACGAACAGTCAGTCCGCCATTAACGAAAAGTTTGCTCAAACTAGATTACTTCAGTCTACTAATTAGAAGAGCGACGCTGCACGAAAACAAACTACATATTTCTACTACGGTATATATTACAAGCTTTTATTTAACTTGAAATGTATGTATGTATGTATGTATGTATGTTCGGGTGGAATCTTGGAAGCTAAATTAGACCCACTTCCCGATGTCCGATTAGACTCAAATTTGGTGTACTTATGTATCTTCGGTGACAATTCAATGATATGGTACCATGGAGCTGGTCTGATGATGGAGACGGAAGGTGGCCACGGCATCTCTGTGATAAAATAACATAACCCCACCGAGTTTGGGCTCGATTGATTTGTCTTGAAAAGAACTTTACGCTTAGATGATATCCAGGGTCTGATGATGAAGCTGGAAGGTGGCCACGGCATCTCTGTGTTAAATCAACATAACCCTAACGAGTTTGGACTCGATTGATTCGTATTGAAGATAACTTTTCACCTAGATGATATCCAGGGTCTGATGATGAAGCTGGAAGGTGGCCACGGCATCTCTGTGATAAATCAACATAACCCTACCGAGTTTGGGCTCGATTGATTTGTCTTGAAGAGAACTTTTCACCTAGATGATATTCTAGGGTCTGACGATGAAGCTGGAAGGTGGCCACGGCATCTCTGTGATAAATCAACATAACCCTACCGAGTTTGGACTCGATTGATTCGTATTGAAGATAACTTTTCACCTAGATGATATCCAGGGTCTGATGATGAAGCTGGAAGGTGGCCACGGCATCTCTGTGATAAATCAACATAACCCTACCGAGTTTGGGCTCGATTGATTTGTCTTGAAGAGAACTTTTCACCTAGATGATATTCTAGGGTCTGACGATGAAGCTGGAAGGTACCCACGGCATCTCTGTGATAAATCAACGTAACTCTACCGAGTTTGGTCTCGGTTGATACGTCTTGAAGAGAACTTTACACCTAGATGATATTTAGCGACTGGTGATGAAGCTGGAAGGTGGCCACGGCATCTCTGTGATAAAATTACGTAACCCCAGTGAATTTGGGCTCAAATGATTCGTCTTGAGGAGCACTTTACACTTAAATGATAGTCAGGATCTGATGATGAAGCTGTAAGGGGGCCATGGCATTTCTGTTATAAACATAGCCCCACCGAGTCGATTGATTTTCCGCGAAGAGCACTTTACCCATAATCACATCAAATATCCGTGGAATATTTTAAAACATCATGCCTTCTCTTCAATACTTAGGTAGTAGGTAGGTAGTCGGTATCTATACCTACCTACTAAAAAGTTAA
The DNA here is from genome assembly GCA_954871355.1 of Cabera pusaria. Classification (NCBI taxonomy): domain Eukaryota; kingdom Metazoa; phylum Arthropoda; class Insecta; order Lepidoptera; family Geometridae; genus Cabera; species Cabera pusaria. The sequence continues at coordinate 2,537,371 of OX940897.1, forward strand.
AAATAAATTTTAAATAAAAAATATTTTTAAAAATAAGCTTTTATCTGGGACAATGAACTAACTTGTTAAAAATAAATTCTAGTAAGTATTTGGCGTGTAGGTACTTACCTATATTTTTAAAAGCTTGAGGCACTGAAGTATAGTAATTACCTAGCCTGAAACACGGGTAGTGCTTCAAGCTTTTAAAAATATAGGTAAGTACCTACACGCCAAATACTTACTAGAATTTATTTTTAACATTTTAGTTCATTGTCCCAGATAAAAGCTTGTTTTTAAAAATATTTTTTATTTATAATTTATTTATAATACATTTTCAGGGTTTTTGATTAGTTGATATGTATATTGTATGTTCAGTTTTACACTATCTAGCTCAAAAATATTTATCATACTTAAGTGCGTTGTATGTCTATAGATATAGCTACAGTTGAGGTAGTGGTCAAACGATAGCCTATACGATATAACAAATAAAACTGGCATAGTGCGAGTCAGAGTCGAGTCTCGCATCGCACACTTAGTGAGGGATCCGTACTACAGTACAATACGAAACATAGAAGAGTTACAAACTCATATTTGATTAAATGATCTAACCAAGAACATTTTCTTTGGTATACGGGTTCACGGAGAATCTCAACACCGCGATCTAGCAAAACGGAGCTCGTTTACTTGCGCCATCTATGTCATTTTGCCGAAACTAATTAGAAAGGTTTATTTATTTATTTACTAGCTGGCCCGGCGAACTTCGTACCATCTAACAGACAATTAATGTCGTGTTACCTTTTAGATGAACTTAATTTAGGCTTTTATGAACGTAATACAATGAATACAAAAGAGACATTAAGTTTAGTAATGTATTATGGCACTTTAATTATCAAGTAAATAATCAAAGTTATGGCAATACAGAAATAGAATAAAAATACAACAATCGTTCCGTCTGAGCAATCAAGTACCTACTTCAACCGCGTGTCAGCAAGACATGATGCAATGAAACAATGTTATTATTGTTATAGATAAGTTATTAACTTGAAATTAGTTCGATTGAGTTTAATTTTGATTGTAAAAATATAATCACCAGTATTTAATTTTAATTCTGAATAAGTATACTTACTTCATGAAAAACTGTCTAATATTTTTTTGCCTTATGGATAAAACTGTATACATACGGTACTCATAAATTGGCTATCACATTCTTGCATATCTCTGTATTTACCTACATTCTGACAAAATATAAAATTGATTAGGCATTGATTATTATTGTCTTGATTGCTTGCTTGTAAGCATACATTTTTTTTAAATTTCATTATGGCTTCACACGATTAGCGTATTTAGCCAATGTCAAGTATTAAAATTCTTCAAGTTTTTATCAATTTTAGTCGTAGAGATGGGTTAAAGTCACATTTCCACACCACCACACATACCACACAGTTGCTACTGTGTGGGTAAAGCAGTTAGCTATAGCTACTTCTACTCGCCAATAGATGTCGGGAGGAGTAATATTTTAAGTTGATTATCAATAAAGTTGATTATTGAAAACACGAATAAAACAACATTTTCTGAAAATGATTCCTAGCTAGATTATCGATTTATCGCCCCCGAAATCAATTGTATACTCAATTTTATTTAATCGTTGGAGCCGCTTCCGAGATTCAGATTAAGGTAAAGACGATAGCGCCATCTTTAATGATCATCTAGATGGCGCGGCGCTATCGTAAAAAACTTTTTTTAAACTTTTCTTTAATTTTTAACTTTTTTCTGTTCTTAGTATTTGTTGTTATAGCGGCAACAGAAATACATCATCTGTGAAAATTTCAACCGTCTAACTATCACGGTTCATGAGATACAGCCTGGTGACAGACGGACAGACAGACAGACAGACAGACAGACAGACAGACAGACAGACGGACAGCGGAGTCTCAGTAATTGGGTCCCGTTGGTGCCCTTTGGGTTCGGAACCCTAAAAAAACGTTTTTTGTATGTGGACCCCTTTAATTTTTAACTTTGTTTTGTTCTTAGTATTTGTTGTTCAAGCGGCAACAGAAATACACCATCTGTGAAAATGTCAACTGTCTAACTATCACGGTTAATGAGATACAGCTTGGAGACAGACGGACAGATTGACAGACAGACGGACAGTGGAGTCTTAGTAATAGGGTCCCGTTTTACCTTTTGGGTACGGAACCCTAAAAAGGAAATAGATAAAATCCTTTAACACGTTGATTGCCTTTACGTTAAACGTCCTCAGGAGATGCCATTATTGTCAAGTAATGCATAGAGATGGTTTATTGATGATTAATTTAGAAGTAATCTCGATCTAGATCTCGAGGGTATTAATAATAATAATATATAATAAATTATTTATTTAATGCAAAAACGATGTCTGTTACATTAGCCCAAATCTAAACATATACCTTATAGACTAACATACATAAATATATACAACATTTTAATTCATAAGACACGTTAGTTTTTCGACGTGTGCCTATACGGCATATTCTTGGGTCAGGTAGTCGACCCCGAAAGCGGCGACATTAGACACTGCTTTTTCACTATTGTAAATATAATTAAAACTAGAAGTGTCCCGCGGCTTCGCCCGCGGTAAAACCTCCTTATATTTACTTGAAACTTGTCTTTTGTAGAAACGATTCTGTCATTAAACACGTCAAAAAAGAATTAGCCAAATCGGTTGACCCGTTATCATGTTATCGCGTGATTAAGGCAATTCGGGATTCATATTTATAAGACCCTAAAAACCTAAATTTACAGACTTTGTTACCTACACCATTTCGAAAAATCCTATAACACGTACTTATCCCATCTTGTTTCGCCATACAAACTTTGAATCCCCGTTCCGTATCCGGGAGGAATTTTCAGAAAATCATTTCTGAGCGGATACCTACGTCATAATAACTATCTGCATTCTGAATTTCAGCGCAACCCGAAACAATATTGTTTTTTGACTTTGTTACCCCAGTTTATCCTCTTAGGGTGGCATTTTGAAAAAGTTTGAAACTCGTATTTACTTATTTATTTACAGAAGTACTTGTGTGAAATGTCGAATAAAACGACTATCCAAACTTTGAACCCCCGCTTCATCCCCTTAAAGAGTGTATTTTGAAAAAAAAATTCTTAGCGGATACCTAAGTCAAAATAACTATCTGCATGCCAAATTTCAGCGCAATCCGAAACAATATTGATTTCATACTTTGTTACCCCACTTCACCCTTTTAGGGGTGGAATTTCGAAAAAGCCTGAAACACGTATCTACTTACTTAAGTACTTGTGTTAAATTTCGAATATAAAAGACTATCTAATATTGTTTTTCCATACAAACTTTGAACCCCCGTTTCATCCCCTTCAGGGGTGAATTTTGGAAAATCCTTTCTCAGAAGAAAGTAAAGTCGTAATAACTATCTGCATGCCAAATTTCAGCGCAATCCGAAACAATATTGATTTTCATACTTTGTTACCCCATTGCACCCTCTTAGGGGGGGAATTTCAAAAAAACCTGAAACAAGTATTTACTTATTTTTTTACTGAAGCATTTCTGTGAAGTTTCGGATAGAAAAGACTATCTAATCTTGTTTTTCCATACAAACTTTGAACCCCCGTTTTATCCCTTTCAGGGGTGAATTTTGGAAAATCCTTTCTCAGAGGGAACTAACGTTGTAATAACTATCTGCATGCCAAATTTCAGCGCAATCCGAAACAATATTGATTTTCACACTTTGTTACCCCATTTCACCCTTTTAGGGGTGGAATTTCAAAAAAACCTGAAACACGTATTTACTTATTTTTGTACTGAAGCACTTGTGTGAAGTTTCGGATAGAAAAGACTATCTAATCTTGTTTCTCCATAGAAACTTTGAACCCCCATTTCATCACCTTAAGGTGTGAATTTTGAAAAATCCTTTCTTAGTACAACCCTACGTACTAAGACAAATATACCCTCCAAATTTCAAGTCTCTACGACCAGCGGTTTAGGCTGTGCGTTGTCTGTCAGTGAGTCAGCCAGTCAGTCAGTCAGTCAGTATGTCAGGACAAAGATTCTTATAGTATTAGATTGTATGCGCAGTTTAAACAAATTTCTTCATTTCAACCAACAAACTGTATTTATATTGTAATAGCGAGAAACCTATCACAGATCAATATACTACCTCCATATTTTATCAAATCTCTTCCAGTTTGGTATGCTACGAAATTGAATGAAATTAATAATCAGTGGGCGACAGTTACTACTGAGTTTTAAATCAAAAGCTTTAAAGTCGTTATCTAATACAAATAGATTCCATGCCTAAGTTATTTCAAAGCAATTTGCATAATCCAACCAGTCTTCTGAACCGCAATCTGTGTAACCTAAATTGCAATTCTCTTGCAAATCGAATCTGTCGTACTTTACACAATAGGAGGATACATCTATACATTACGTAGTGGCTACCGATATACAGCTTTTGCTACAGCTACTATTACAGCTATTTGTATTTGTATTATCTGTGCCTTTATTACAATAACACTTTAGATAAAATCAAACATATAAAAACTTTCCCAAAAATAGCTATAATCTGTTCAGAACCCAAACAAGGCAAATCTGCTGTAAGTCAGTAAGAAGTTGGGTATCCTGTAGATTTAAAAAGAGTCCCCTGACTACGATTATGATAACCTTAAGATGACATTAAGGTTATCATAATTGTATCCTTGAAATTTAATTCAATGAAAAGGATGCCAAAATTCAAAACGATCAGATCTGTGGCAGTTGCTTTTATTCATACTTTACATTGGGATGTAAGGGAGCATAATACTACCTCAGTGCTCCCAGCCAACTTCATCTGCTCGTGGTGCATCCTTTTTTTTAAAAATATTTTGTAGGCTAGCGTTTGACCACTATCTCAAATGTTGGTAAGTGATGATGCGGTCGAAGATAGTTAGCACGCTAAGCCTAGAAAGGGAACTGGCTCTCAAGGATAGATATATATATATATAGATAGATATATCCTGCTGACCAACAAACGAGGCTCTGGCGGCGGTATAACCATTTTAAATTATGGCGTAGCTACTCGTAAATACTACAGGCCGGTGACGGGTTGCTGCGTTACCGGCGCGAGAAGCTACGTCCTGCGATCGCCAACTCGCCGCCTGCCCAGCGTTGCAATTAGGGCATATCCGAATATCGGGCTCAGTGGCGGATCTTGGGACAGGCCTACGTCCTGCAGTGGACTGACACTGGCTGATTATGATGATACTTTACATTTATAAGATACATTTGGCGTGAAAGCTAACAGAAATTAGATTTTGTCTATGCAGGTCATAGGCAGCTTCTAAGACAAAGTACTGAGTTCAATATTCGGCTCTCCATTTCCAGTGACTTCCCACCAAATAGTGTATATCATCGCTTAAAAATACGTAGGTATAGCGTATTAATTCGAACCGGATTCTTAAACAGTGGTTAAACGAGATTTCGTTAAGAACGCAGAGCAAATGGCTTAAAATAATAACATGAATAGACCCTACCTAAACAATGCTATTCGAATGTAAATGAAGCATTGTTGGAAAACAACAGCGTACATAAACAGTGGAAAACGGTGGCGAAGCTACAGCAACGCCATGATTACCTTAAATAGTTAACCACAGAACAGCGAAACACCACACAGCAAAATAAAAGGAGAGAAGCTTATGTCCAGCAGTGGCTGGAAATTGGCTGATAGAGTATGTGCAAAACGAGATACTAATAATTAATGCAATCCACTAATTTCGTCGTAACGATACTTCGCACCGTGGCTTAATTGGCAGAGCACCGGAACATGTTATTCCGGAGGTTGCGGGTTCAAGTCCCGTCGGTACGATGAAATTTTGGATTGTGTTTAACAATTTACAAAAATATAAAGTGTGTAACACTTCAAAGAAACATAAAAACGAGATACGTTGTGGCTTTACGATGACCTAACATTCAGAAGAAACAAGGTACAAAGGTAAAGGTAAGGAACGAAGGTATACACCTACCTAGTACCACCCGATTATGATAAGAGTAGGTACCTACCTACCAAGGTATCAAACATTTTTATTCGTATTGGCAATGACAGAGCAATGTTGTCAACGCAACAAAAACAAAACAACATCAAAAACAACACACGCGACCCCAATTTCTACAATATACTAGGATGATGATGCAAATAAAAAATCGCCGCCACCAAAACAGCTTTAGTTTCGAGGTTCGGTCAAGTGAGTGATAGGTCAGTAGGGCTATTCTGTAAGCTATCTCGGAAGCGGAATCCGAGGTGAGATTTGAATTTCGTACTACGAAATTCAACCGTATTACGAACGTGATACGATTGAATTTCGTGGTGTGAAATTCGAATCTCACCGCGGATTCCGCTGTCGAGATAGCTTACAGAATAGCCTACCTGAGAGAGAGTTTCAAGTATAAACAGCGAGGCAAAATTATTCCCACATCGACCGCTAAGCCATGGATTTGTTTTTATAATGGAGTGATAGGATTTCTACTAATTTATCTGGGGCGGTACCATCGCTGAGTCAGTTATTCAACTGAGAAGTAGAAATGTGTTTAGGTTTGAAGGATGCAGTGCCACATATTACAGGGCAAGGCGCAATGCGACGTGCAAAATTCTGGCAAATCAGAGATTAGAGTATCACAGTTTCTATATAGTCGTCATAAGACGTATCACAGGCGGACGTTTGTTTGCCCAGTTCTATATAATTTTCTTTTTATTTGTGCGATTTCGTTGTTTTGTATGTGGTATGGAACGAGTACATGAGTGGCACGAGTGCAGATTGTGGCGATGTTTGCACTCACTCAAGCAAATTATAAGAAAATTGAATCAGCCCGACATGTACGAAGAAACCGGGCCAGCGGTACTGTTTATGTAAGGAAATGTGATTTTTATATGAATATTAATGTAACAGGAAGCTTTAGGGAACGAGGCGATAATACACTTTACGTCAAAGAATATTTAATATTGAAGAAAAAGACGTTGCTTGAGTCTAAAGCCCGGTGAATTTTATTCGTTCAGTCAGGTTTAAACCATGGGTCAGACAAGACCAACAGTAAGAAATCAAAATTAAAAACAACATTTACAAACATTTTGAATGTTAAGTTTTCATCTAGGCTCTCCAGCCCCCTGACTCTCAATTATTCGAAAACTCGATCGAATCACTGATTTTTCTAATTGAAATATCAAAATTAACCGATCAGAGCGTGGTGAATAGCAAAGATCGAAGTCGAAGTAAAGGCAGTTTCCGAATCCGAATTTGCTTTCGAATGAAGATAATTAATTTTAGATTAATAACACATTAAATTAATTGTTCTAAGCATGGTCCTAACTACTCCACTGTATATCTTCAATTCGGTCAAAACAAGAAGATACAGTATAGAGGTAAATGGTACAGGCCACAGACCACTTTAAAACCTAAAAACATCTTTTGCAACTATATTTATATTGCGAACATTCAAGCACCAGACCGCAAAACTACTATTGTAAAGTGTAAAGTTAATAAACAACAATAAACAAAAGTTTATAATAAACGTCAAGAAACACATGACAAGCCAAGTAAACTGTAGTAAAATTCCGTGACACGGCGCATTAAACACTTTACAGCCGGCACTAAACCGATGTATATAAATAAATCTGGAAGTGGTATAAACCATGAGATGAGAAATACTGGAATGCCTTTACTAACATACAGTTGGTGTGAATGTTTAATGACTGGTTGGGATATGATAGGGCTTTTACTCTGGTAGATTTCTCACTATACGGCCGCGGCAACACGGCGAAATCTATCGAGTAAAATGCATGATGAGGCAATCGGCTAGATGCCTAGGAATCGCAAGGCTGTATATGTATAGCCCACCCTATTTATATTGCCAACTTTAGTCGAAGTTCAAATTGTTCGTTCAGTCGAAAAAAGGTTGATTTATTAACACACTGTATTATTACCGTACTGTGAGAATAGAAGATAGCTTGAGTATTCTTTGCGAGACTGCCTTTAAAATATACTCTTTCGAGAGCTCCGTCAGCGTAAAGTTGGCTTGACTTCTAAGTGAGAGGTCACCGGTTCAATGCTTAGCACTCATATAGGCTAGCGTTTGACCACTATCTCACCTCACCTGTGAGTGATGATGCGGTCGAGGATGGTAGCACGCTTGGCTTCGAATTAGAATTGGCTCTGAAGAACACATTAGATGTTATGTCGACTGATTTTCCTTGAGGGTGATAGCTGGCCATCCAGCTGGCGGATACTAGACAGTGTCCCACCGCCATGCGCTACAATGCCCTGCAATTTTACTGGACATCTCGTCCTTCGAACTCATTTCAATTTTACTACGGAATTACTGACAATCAGCCTTAGGCGTACTAGCAGAAGCCCTACTTTAACCTTTTTTTAAGCTTAACAGAAAATCTACTACTTAAGCTTAGACGCAAATTTAATACCTATGCCTGACAGGCGAACTCTATTCTATTACAATACTTTTATCACTAAAATGTTCCCAATACAATTCAGCTCGCAATAAACAAAAGCTATTACTATATTAACGATCCATAAAAGTTTTAACACCTACTCTATAAAATGACGAACGAAAACTAAGTTAAACGTTCTAACAAACGGGTAAACAAGGTTGACATTGTGAATGTCACATCTGAGTAACAGAATTATAGCAGCTAGACGGCTAGACTGGTCTATTTTTATATATAAGTCATGATCCAGTCTCTATAGACCCGTAGGAACTGCTTTATAACACGCAAATATCATAAAAAACAGTGTGGGATTACATCAACTATCAAATTTTAAGCAAAAAATATATCACATTGACTTTAAAAGTTACTTTGCAGCAACCTTTTTATACACATGTCTTTATTTTTATGTCTAATGGGCTAGCGTTTGACCACTATCTCGCCTAGTGGTAAGCGATGATGTGGTCGAAGATGATGAAAACGCTACGCCTAGAATGGCAATAGCATTGTCTAGGTCATGGATTGACACTGTAACTGTAAATGTCTAAATCAATTTCATAGTATTTTTTATTTATCCCCATTGTCTCTCACTACGATTTCTTAACAGACTTTAAAAAAAGGATGTTTCTCAATTCGACCATATATATATATATATATATACACATATATATACATATTTTTTATGTTTGTTCGAATATAACTTCGTCGTTTATGAACCGATTTTGATGATTCTTGTTTGTTGGAAAGGAGGTATTCCAAGAGTGGTACCATAGTAATTTCAACGTGATCTAATTAGTATCTCCAGAGATATGGAGATAAACAGCTCAAACATGGTACTAAAAATTAATAGCGCGGCATTTGAAGTCAGTTATTTTAGTTTTTTTAACGATTTACTGTCGTAATTATTGTTTTCTCCCTCTATACAACGTCATGCTACGATTTTTGCGAAAGCTAATATTTAGAAATATCAGTACAATACTTTTATCACTTTCCGACTGGTATAATACAAACTCTCTCCTTTTTAGAGTTAGCTCTAAAATAACTCTTTAGCAGCCAAGCTTTGGTTGAAGAAATATAGATAACAACTCGGGGTCCATGGTGTAACAGTAGACAGCTAAAAATAATACAAAACAAAAGAAGCACAAAAATAGATTCTGTATGAACTACGGTCGTTAGGGATTTATTTAATTTGTCAAGGAACATCCCTCCTAGACACATAAAGACACCATTGTATTTCATTTCTCCCCGCAGACGCCTATGACTCACACGCGGCGAAACTATCCCCTGGATATGAGTCAATTTCAGGAAAAGGGCGAAGTTCCCCCTATAATGCCATGCAACCGTTCCACCCTCTATAAGTTAAACAGGAGGTAGACAAAGGAGGGAAAGTTATGCAGACTGGAATGGTCGTAGAGCCGTAGGACTATGGGGGGGTAGGACACAAAGCAGGTGGCAATATACGAAAAGCTGACATTTCCTGATTAAAAAAGGTTGGAAAGGTTTTAGGATTTACACTCGAAAGTTTGTGATTCCAACGCTAGTTTTAGTATATCACAGAAACATTTTATCCACTATTAAACATAACTCAGTAGCTAAAAATGTTACTTAAGCTTTCAATATATCGTAAAAGCTTACAAATCCCAAATCAAAGTTAAAAACTGTTTCATAAACATAGGTTGTACACATATTCGAATATTATTATCACAAAAAGTTACATTTTGATCTGGGTATAGTTGTTATCCGATGTGTCTTGGGGCTACTTACGCAGTGATATAGTTAAAATAAAAAAAATATGATAAATTTATGAAACACAAAGGTATGGTCCAGAGTTGAGTACACACACAACCACAGAATAAATCATAATACAAGCAATACACAACCAACACGCATCTAATATCATCGACATCACAAGACATTTTCAAAGCATTATCTGGGCCAGTAGACAAAATCCAAATTCTGTTTCCATTGACGTTAACGCAACTTCAAAATGTATGGGAATGATAACTTTGTAGCGTAGAAATAAATGTCATTCCCATACATTTTGCACTTGCGTTAGCGTTAATGGAAACAGAAATTGGATTTTGTCTAGGGGGCTACTATTACATGATTATTGTATTGGCAGGACTTCTGCTAGTCCGCCTGGGGCGGTACCACCACTTTGCCAATTAATTTTCAGCCGTGAAATAGTAATGTTTTTCGGTTGAAATGGCAGTGTCCAGTGAATTGGACAGGGCATTATGAGACTCTTTATGTCTCAAGGTAACGGGCGCAATGCAGTGACATGCAAAATTCTGGCAGTCCAGAATTTTGCATACCGCTGTATCTGTAATAGGTAGACGTTATCGCTTACCATCAGGCAAGCGCCGTGCTTGTCCTGTTACCTTATATCATTAAAAAAAAAAGAATATATCTAGCAGGAAACATTACATTCGATCAAAATATTTATTTACCTTTAACGATGAATTAAAAAGTTCTCAAACGAAACCTCTCACCGAGTATTGAATCTTGAGTTCCCAACCGGCGAGTGCAGACGGCAGTAAACCTGACTTAATATAATTTTAACAAACAGACCGTCTGGGGGTGGGTTGGACAAAGGGGATACAGTGGCCCCGCTCTAAAGAAATTACTTCACTTTCTACGTGACTAAAAGAAATAATAAAATAATTTAAGAACATGGAACCAACTTCAACCGTCACGCTAGTCATCTTCAGTACTAAGTATGAGGTGACTACCTTCACATCTCTGGAGATATTCAACATATCTCGATGAAATTTAAATGAAACTACCTGTGAACCTTAAAAAAAAAAATTTTCCAATCCGGTTGCGGCGTCTTCGAGTAATCGGTGAACATACATTAAAAAAACTGGCCAAGTGCAAGTCGGACTCGCACTCGTAGGGTTCCGTAACACAGTAGAGTATTCTATTACTATGATTTTCGCAACTACAAAAATAACTTTGTTTTTCATAGTGTTTGTATGAAAAACAAAGTTATACTATGCGGTCGCTATATCTCAACAACTGCTGACTGTATCTCGTTCAAACCAATTTTCGTTGAAAGTTTTTATTGAGGTCTACAGAATATATTTTTTCTAGATTTTTGCACTCCCTTACTTTAGAAATTAGAGGGGGGGGACACACATTTTACCACTTTAGACGCACCTATCTTTTAAATGATTGACTTTGAGAAAAAATGATTTTCAGAACCTCAATATCATTTTTAAAGACCTATCCATAGACACCTCACACGTATAGGTTTGATGAAAAAAAATTTTTTTTTTGTTTTATTTCCATGTATGGGATGCCCCCCTTAAACTTTTATAATTTTTATTTTTGTACAAAAATCGGAAAGCGGTTTACAGAATACATCTACCTACCAAGGTTCAATTCTGTAGTCTTAATAGTTTCGGAATAAAATGGCTGTGACATACGGACGGACAGACAGACAGACAGACAGACAGACATGGCGAATCTATAAGGGTTCCGTTTTTTGCCATTGGGCTACGGAACCCTAAAAATACATACAGTCGAACATAGAACCTCCTCCTTTTTTGAAGTCGGTTAAAAACTTATGTAAATTAATTCATATTTATAAAAGTGAAATACCACTGACTGACTTACACACAGGTAAATCAAAGTGTTTTCGTTGTCTGGACTTCGGCACGGCATTCGTGAACGGATTTATTATAATCTTGTATAATTTTTTTCGAAATTATATAATGGTGCTCCAATAAAGAGTTCATCGTCATCCAATAAAAACTTTGAGAAACAGTAAGTTCAGTACAAAAAATTTTTTAATTTTTATTCAATTTTTAACTGACTTCGCAAAAAGGAGGAGGTTCTCAATTCGTCAGAAATGTTCACCGATTACTTGAAGCTGCCTGAACCGATTTGGAAATTTCTTTTTTGTTCCCTTCCCTGGTGGTCCCATTTAAATGTTAACGAAATCGGCCAAGCCGTTTTTAGGGTTCCGTAGTCCTGACAAGGAACCCTTATAGTTTCGTCATGTCCGTCTGTCTGTCTGTCCGAGGTTTTGCTAAGAGACCGTTAATACTAGAAAGCTGTAATGTTGTGGGGGTATGTAAATAAATGACGCCGACAAAGTGCGGAAATAAAATTTTGAAATATTTTTTTTTTAGGGTAGCTCCCCTATATGAGAAGTGGGGATGAGTTTTTTTTTCATCATCTACCCCATCGTGTGGGGTATCGTTGAATAGGTCTTTTAAAATGACTTAAGGGTTGCTAATACCATTTTTCGATTGAATGCTCCATTTACAAAATATTAAACTTTAAAGTGCACATTTTTGTTCCAGTAGGGCGTCCCCTCCCCAGCTCTAAAAGCTAAACTGCTGGCTTGAAAAATCTGGGAAAATTCGTGATAATAGCGCATTTCATGAACTTTAAATGAAAATTATAGCGGTTAAGATAACTTTATTAGTTTAGCAGTAATAGTCGTTGAACTTGGGTGTTGGATAATTTTGTACCAAATACAAAATCCTTTAAAGTGACAAAGACGGAGTACCTTTTTGCTTGTTTATAACGGGTAAAGACTTGCATTGAATAACAGGCTACTACGGAACCCTACACTGCGCGTGGCCTGACACGCACTTGGCCGGTTATTAATATATTAACATTTGTATTACGATGCCTTAACTTATCTCGACGACATACTCACTTATCAGTACATATAGTATACGAAAGTTTTTAAACGCAGTAAAATATTTTATTGGATCGTGGATTACATAGGATCGTGCTTAGTGGCGTGTAGTTGGAGATACCAATGTCCAGGAGTGGACTAACATCACAGCCTGACACAACAGCCTGATGATGATGTAATCTCAGTTTTCACAATAAAAAAACAACGGGTTGCACTCCGGGAGTGAACGGCAGAAGTGAAAACTTGAACATTAACGTTGTGCATTTGGTCTACTATCCTTCCGTCTTACGAATTTTCAATCAGGACACGTGACCTGACGCGAGTTTAACATTTTTTACCCATACCAAAAAAGTTCACAACGCCACTAAACAAGTTTTCACTTCAAAAATGCGATATAGCGTCAAAGCTGTAAAGCGAATGCCACAAAAAGATTTATTGTCTTTTTGAAATGATAATAAATTATTCAGTTGTCTCAGAAAGACGACGAGACTTTTCTTTTATCCGGTGTTGTTTAGATGCTAACTCGAGATGTGACTAAAGTTTCCACTAGTTGCGCTATTGTCAAACGTACAATGACTCGGAAACATCGACACAAGTGTCACGTGTTCATATCAAAATATTGTATAACAGCGGTATTAGCACATTTTTCAAAATTTAGAGAAAAGTAGTCACTTTTCAACCGACTTCACTAAAAAGGAGGAGGTTCTCAATTCGCCTGTATTTTTTACAGGTATACATTTTTTGAGGTACACAAATTTGTTTATATTGTTTATCTCCATATCTCCGGAGATGATGAACGGGAGGCATAATCTCTCAAACAAAAAATATGTTTTCAAATAATATTGTTTAAAAAACTAAAAAGAACCGACTTCAATGCCGCGCTATTAATTTTTAGAACCAATTTTGAGGTGTTTATCTCCATATCTCTGGAGATACTTATCAGACCCCGATAAAATTACCATGGTACCACACTTGAGATATCTCCTTTCTAACAAAAAAAGAATAATGAAAATCAGGACCATAAAATAATAATCTGCGCCGGGAAGCGCGATGTGGATCGCCGCCATCATAGATGGCCATCATCCCAGAATGGCCTACGTATTAGGTAGACTACCTGACCAATACTACCGTAGTATTATTATCTGTTCTGTGGTATTAGGCCGAAACCTGGTCGGGTAATATTTATTAGTTTATCGGGTCATATTAGCCGGTACATGAATAATTCACGCGAAAACTTTCAAACTAAATAATATCGTTTAAAAACTTTAAAAAAACCGACTTCAATGCCGCGCTATTCATTTTCAGTACCAATTTTGAGATGTTTATCTCAATATCTCTGGAGATACTTATCATACCTCGATAAAATTACCATGGTACCACACTTGGGATATCTCTTTTCGAACAAAAAAAATAATAGTCGAAATCGGTTCATAAACGACAAAGTTATCCGCGAACAAACATAAAAAAAAACATATATACGGTCGAATTGAGAAACCTCCTCCTTTTATGAAGTCGGTTAAAAAGAAAGAAAAATACAATCGAATTGAGAAGCTCCTCCATTTTGTGTAGTCGGTTAAAAATAAAATGTCGAAAATATTTCGTCTCTTTTCTTGCCGACCCTTGTACACCGCTTTTTAACCGACTTCACAAAAAAGGAGGAGGTTCTCAATTCAACGGTTTTTCTATGTCTGTTACTCAGAACTCAACTATGTCAACTATTTTCTATGTCAGAACTAAATCAAATCTTAACCGATTTGATTTGATTTGGTTTCGTTTACGATCATAAATTATTTTGGGGCCTATTGTATTTCTTTCGAAATATTTATTCTATGGTTAGACCATTAGAAGATCCTTTTAACGCAGCCTCTACCTTAGCACTATTCTAACAAAACACTATAAATACAGAAGAATATTATAGAATACAGATTTAGCTATAGTCACAGTCTCTTCCATTCTTAATGCAGCTTTTGTACAAATGTTCGACACAATGACACTGTTTGTACATACTTTAAATAACAATCATATTTTCCGATGGACCAAATCATTTATTTCGACACGCGATACTTGGAGGAAACAATGTAACAAAACATAGTAAAATGTTCCGTTACTCATGGTGTTTTGTTCAAGTGTAATATTGAGGAGGCCGTAAACACAATGGGTTTATTTTATTCATTTCTGTCTTAGATGATTTGGATTTTAACCGGCTAAAAAAAATCATTATTAGTTTCAGGTGCCACCTTACCACAATCTAATTACAACAAAGATAATATTAAACCTAGACAAACTATTACAAATTGTTTTCCTAATTTTTACTGATTTTTTTTAACTGCTTTTTGACTATTTTGTGTAATGTATTAATTATTCGGTATTTTGAATGTATCACAATGTACCTATGTCAATTGAAAAAGATAACTTTGTCATTTACAATAACTATTTGCACGCCATTGCTGGTAAAATATGTAAGGTCTTCATTAAACTTGTTACCATGTTGCATGCATTCTCAAATTGTATGCATACCCATGTTTTATGCAAATAAATGATCTTTATCTAACTGTAAGTGCGTACAAAGCTATGTTTCTAAAACAACACGATACAAAAAACGAGTATGCCTATTAAACTTACATAATGATCTTCAAGTGAAAGATTTATTGAGTGTCGCATGTGATGCGTTCAGACTCAGTGGAGCGATGATCTTAGCAAGGTGGCTGGCCAGAGGTCGATAAGATTGGGAGGAAAATGTACCTACTCAGGTTTTCACAAGATATTTGAACGGGATATTTACCATGTTTTTCATTACCATCATGTTCACGGATAAATCAGTTTATCCGTGAACATGGTGCTTGCAACAGCGCCGAAATATCGGAAGCTCACAAATAATGAAAAACATGGTAAATATCCCGTTCAAACATCTTGTGAAAGTGTTAGTGACCATGAAACTTAAAAACTTATATCCTACTCAGGTTGTTAGTAAACCATTAGATTTGCTTATGGCCAGAATACAATTTTTATTATTTTTTAATTTATTTATTTAAGTACTTAATAATTACATACATATTTGTATGTTGTGCCAATAAAGCATAAGTTAGTGCTGGCACTCACATTCAGGATCGCGCCACTTAAGTATTATTTATACAGCCATTTTACAAAATTATAAAGCTTGACTTAACTAACTTTTACTAAATTGTACTTTACAAAATTGTAGGTATAGATTTCTATAAACCTCAACATTTTATCAATTTAATTAATAATGATTGGCAAGGACCATAAAATAATAATCTGCGCCGGGAAGCGCGATGTGGATCGCCGCCATCATAGATGGCCATCATCCCAGAATGGCCTACGTATTAGGTAGACTACCTGACCAATACTACCGTAGTATTATTATCTGTTCTGTGGTATTAGGCCGAAACCTGGTCGGGTGATATTTATTAGTTTATCGGGTCATATTAGCCGGTAAATGAATAATTCACGCGAAAACTTTCTAAATAAATAATATCGTTTAAAAACTAAAAAACAACCGACTTCAATGCCGCGCTATTCATTTTCAGTACCAATTTTGAGATGTTTATCTCAATATCTCTGGAGATACTTATCATACCTCGATAAAATTACCATGGTACCACACTTGGGATATCTCTTTTCGAACAAAAAAATAATAGTCGAAATCGGTTCATAAACGACGAAGTTATCCGCGAACAAACATAATAAAAAAAAATAAAAAATATATATATACGGTCGACTTGAGAAACCTCCTCCTTTTTTTGAAGTCGTTTAAAAATACCCAAAACACCTTTTTAACTCTAAACTTTTAATATTATATCAAAGGATAATATCACTGATCCCTTAAGTAATTTCAGTTTAGGTAGGCGAGAGGAAATGCCGGGTACCGACGCGGATGTGTACAAAGGATTTATTCCATTCCATTAGGTGAAACATTGTCTAGTCTGGATCCGGACACGTGGCAGACAGCCTATCCTGTGTCTAGGGAGTCTAGATTTACCTATGTCTGGAATGTGTTCATATAATATACACCTTACCTTGCGTCTTTTCTAAGACAATATGAATCAAAAGACCTTTTACAATTATTTAAAATATTCCTGTTTCAGTAATACTATACTGGAATGAAAAATATGCTGCATAATTAAGATATTTTAAAAACTTAAAAAACCGTCTTCAATGCACCGCGAGTCAATTTTAGTAGCAAGTTTGAGACGTTTATCGTCATATCTCTGGAGATACTCATCATATCTGAATGAAATTACAACGGGACCACTTCGGAAATGTACCCTACCGATAAAAAAAAGAATAATTAGAATCGGGTCACAATTGGCGGAGAAATCGCGTAACATACATTCGAAAAAAAAAACATACAGACGTATTGAGAACCTCCTCCTTTTTGGAAGTCGGTTGAAAAGGGCCATATTATAGCATCTCAGACATTGTAGGATATCTCCGGATAAGGAATATCCTGTACTCAAATATACGAGTACCATAGATAGATAGATAGGCAAAAACATTATTGATTACCACATTGAAACAAAACTCATCACTGAACAGTTTATTTTCATGTGCTTTCTTAACGCTCACAGCGATCTCTTCGAGAACGACCATGCACGTAAAAACACAATACCTACGTAGTATAATTAATATCTACATAGCTATATGTAGTTGAGGCATATGTCCAGCAGTGGACAGAGATGCAAACCTAAAGATCTATGGAATATCGAAGCCTAAAAACGAGCTATACATATCTGCATTCATAGTTCCATACAAAAACAAAACCTCACGTTCAAGTCAAGACGTGTATGCAAATTTCCTGATACAATAAAAAGGAATGTAAAGAACAGGTTCGTGCACAAAAACTATATAAATAAGGAAACGGTGAATGGGAATGTCGGTATCAAGGGCGCCGCACGTAATCAACCACGATCGCTTTACTTCATTCACTAAGCACTCAGTCAAATAAATTACATTAGATTTTACAGGTGGTAGTAGAATATTATATCGATTTTCCGCATGACTTGCTACCAAAAAACAGCTTTCCACCATCAAGGATAAAATCTGACGCTGATAACCTTATGGTATTCCGGCAGCACACAGGCCTTGAGAGTCAGAGCCACACAATAACATCCACAGATCCTATTTCCAGATCAATCAAGTACGATAAAGCAGCTATTTCCGTACGAGATGAAGTATCCATCAAGAAACAAACAGAAACTGTTGACATCGAGGAGACATAAACCTTGGAGCTGGACATAAACCAATGGCACAACACAATTAAGGAATATATTGAACCTGACGTCGCTATAGACAAACATTCATTACAGTCTCGGAACGGAGTCCGGAATGAATGTCAAGGGCTCTTACATACTACTTTAATATACTACATATTAATACATACGTAAACATATAGTACAGTGTATACGTAAACAAGTGGATGACAGCTGAACGGTTCATTACTTTTGTTTTTTTTTTTCTAATTCAAAGCGTTAAAATTCTGCTTTTGCTATGTTTACTTGATAATTGGTTATGATTTATTTTATTATTTTTGATTTTGACGTGTATATGTGCGTATATTAATACTGCCTACATACTGAATAAATGCTTTGATTCTCATACTTATGCTTAACATACTTGACTCTTTTACTCACTTTAGCAGACTCGAATCTTTACTTAAAATTTTAAGCGAAAATATGTATAACTAGCTGATACCCCGCAACTTCGTTCACGTACACCACGCATTATATCATTGAAAAGCTCTGTCAATCAACATTTGTGTGATCTGAGTAATTTAAGTTACGTGTAATAATCATGATTTTATTTTCACAAAAGTAGCCTATGTTAATGTTATAAAGTATTTCTTTGTTAAATTTCAGTAAGATCGGATCGTCCGTTTAGGCGTGATTAGGTAACAAACAGACAGAGTGACAGAGTTACAAACGTTTTTATAATATTAGTATGGATGGATACAGCAATCAATAAGGTAACCAAATATTCTAAGCAAGAGAATAAATTAAATGTTTTTAACACATGTTTTTGTAAAGTCGTGAACATGTGTAATATAAAGTACTAAAGATAATAATATGTTTTTAATTTTTTTTAATTTTTTTAATGTTTAAAACATATGAACCGATTTCGATTATTTTTTTTTTGTTCGAAAGGAGATATCCCAAGTGTGGTACCATGGTAATTTTATCGAGGTATGATAAGTATCTCCAGAGATATTGAGATAAACATCTCAAAATTGGTACTGAAAATGAATAGCGCGGCATTGAAGTCGGTTGTTTTTTAGTTTTTAAACGATATTATAGGCTTAGCGTGCTACCATCGTGGTGTCTATCTTCGACCACATCGTTACGTAGTGGTCAAAACGCTTGCCTATATACTATTAAAAAATTATTGATTTAGATTATGGATTGTTGTCCTAGATCGAGAGAGACTTTGCATATTCAGTGAAACGAAATGCTTACCTAGAACACACACCACAAGGAACTATTTTTTGCACAAGGACGAGTCCAATCTGTCGTACTCCCCACATAGTAAACTGCCACATCGCAATATCTTAGCCCACATCTCGCGCCATCTGGCCTCTCCCATGGAACCATGCTAAAAATAGCGTTGTCCGAATTGAGACATAGAACAGTTTATTTTACGAGCCATGAACATCCCCGATCCATTTGTCGACCATTTAGATTCCAATTGATCCCTATACGGCGGTGATGACACCTAACGGTTAACAATTGGATTAATTGAGGCGAATATTTGGTCATAGATAACAATTGCTTCTGGATTTTGGATTTCCCATATAAGTACTGTCCAAGTGGGTGCTTACTCATATGCGTCAGTAGCTATACTATAGATGTTATGCTAAATACACACAGCATTGGATTATCATTGTCTGCCGCTGAACTTAAGATAGGCAAAAGATAAATAAGATAGGCTTTAGATAGGCAAGTGCTATACTCAACTATACTGGAAAATAAGAGTCGAAGATCGGGCTCAATGGCGTGTCTTGAGAGAGGCCTATATTCAGTAGTGGACTGATACCGGCTGATCATGGATGGATGGAGACAAGTGCTATTGATCTTTACCCATACAATGACTGAAGATTTGGTAGCTCAAGAAAATCCGTTTAATATGTTCAATGTTCAAAATACTTACCCAATAATTAATTTCATAGATAAGAAAGGCAAGTATGATATATTGAGATTATTTATGTATTCGCATAAACAGCTGAGTTCATAAAGGAATTATTATTATAATAAATTATTTGGGGGCCTTTTATAACATAGCCCAGAAATAATGTATCTATCAAGTCAATGTTATCATGTTCTTACAATAACATTGAAATAAGAGGATACAGAATTTAGAATTGATCAGACCTATGGAAAATGCCCACTTAGCGTCGTCAACCAGAAAAAAAAACCGGCCAAATGCATGTCGGGCCACGCGCTGTGTAGGGTTCCGTAGTAGCCTGTTATTCAATGCAAGTCTTTACCCGTTATAAACAAGCAACTAGGTACTCCGTCTTTGTCACTTTAAAGGATTTATTCTAAGGATTTTGTATTTGGTACAAAATTATCCAACACCCAAGTTCAACCACTATTACTGCTAAACTAACAAAGCTATCTTAACCGCTATAATTTTCCTTTAAAGTTCATGTAATGCGCTATTATCACGAATTTTCCCAGATTTTTCAAGCCAGCAGTTTAGCTTTTAGAGGGGGGGGGGGACGCCCTACTGGAACAAAAATTTGCACTTTGAAGTTTAATATTTCGTAAATGGAGCATTCAATCGAAAAATTGTATTAGTAACCCTTTAGTTATTTTAAAATACCTATTTAACGATACCCCACATGATGGGATAGACGATGAAAAAAAAATTCATCCCCACTTCTCATATAGGGCAGCTACCCTAAAAAAATATTTTTCAAAATTTTATTTCAGCACTTTGTCGGCGTAATATATATACATACCCCCACAAAATTACAGCTTTCTAGTATTAACGATCTCTTAGCAAAACCTCGGACAGACAGACAGACGGACATGACGAAACTATAAGGGTTCCTTGTCAGGACTACGGAACCCTAAAAAGCTAAGGGCTTAGTTGCACCATCTTACTTTAACTATAACAAACTTCAAAAGTCAGTCAAAGTCCATACAAAAACGCCGGTAATAGTTATAGTTACGGTTAAAGTATGATGGTGCAACTCAGCCTTAGTCTTTAAAAGGCGGAACGGATTTTTACGAATCAAAGCTAAAGAATTACTTTAGATTAAGTCACTTATCAAACTAAACCAAAACTAAATCAAAATGGGTTAATCCGTTTAGTCGCTACGATGCCACAAACACACAGACAGATTTTTTTTATGTCGGGGGGAAAAAAGAGGTATTGGTCAAACGCTGGCCTATGCAATACAAATACAATACAAAAACTCTTTATTGTATACCAACATAAATAAGACAAGGAACATTTAAGCAAACAATAACTATTAGGTTACAATGGGCGGTCTTATTGCTAACAGCAATATATACCGGACAACCTATATATATAACCTATAAATATATACTATATGCATTAAAATAAAAATATATTTAACATTCATCCGAAAACGCCATCAATATAACAACACTAACAACAGTCTGATCACACAAATGTGTGCAAATATCCGTAACGTTTACACACACAGAGATATTCACAACAACTGTGCATACGTAAAGAGAACAATATAACATATAGGGTAGAACAATAGAGAGAATAGATAATATAACTGCATTATCTCCGTATCATTTTAGGATCAGGTTGTCTGCTTCATGTCTTGAAGCTGGAGAATTGAAATGAGAACCACTTCCTGGCGTCAAATTGTTCTTATATATGGTATACTTTCGTGACTTAGGTGACAATGCAATAATATGGATGCTATAGCCTAAGGCGTCGGCCTCGCGATCGAGAGGTCGTGGGTTCGATCCCCACCCATTGCACTATTAACGTGAACCTATTTCAGACAAGCATATTTAGCTTATGTGCAACCCATTGCTAGTTTAAAAAAATATATGGAACTGAAGATGGGACTGAAGCTCCGTAATGGCAAATGTTACGAGAGTCTAATTTGGGCTAGTACACATTTGTAGCGTTGTTGTGCTTTTCATTCTAAATGACGAATAACATCATCATCATAATTATCATCCTCAGTCAATCTCTGTCCACTGCTGGACATAGGCCTCAATTATGGCACGCCATTGAACTCGATCTTCAGCTCTTTGTTTCCAATAACATCAAAGTATGGGGTAAATATGCTCCGAATTCAAATTATATTTAACCGATTTCAAAGAAGGATCGCATTTTTTTTAATGTTTGTTACCGCATGACTCGGTCATCTATTAACCGATTAAGATTTTTTTTGTTTGATAAGCGTATACTTTTTGTTTAGTCTCTCTTTATACATAAAGATACCTGACGACTATTTCTATCTTTCTATAAACTGCTACTAAAAATGGCTCTCGCGTCATGTGCAGTCGGCTTTTAGAGATCCGATCTAAAAATATTGTAGTGTGGTACGGAACCCTACGACCGTTAGTCGGACTTGCATTTAGCCAGTTTATTTTTATAGTTTTTTTAACGACCTTAAATATGGCATTACGCTTGTATAGAGAAATCATCTGACACTGGCCTTATCAGTTTCAAAAGGGTTTGGACTCCATAACGGCCAATAAGATTCCCTTGCGTGCTATTAACCTTATTTCTTTTGGCAGGGTATTATTAATTCATCTATGGTGAAGCGAATGACGTAATCTGGGCTCCGAATATACGTAATGTTATGTCAAATGAGGAGATAGGTTAAAAGGGTCTCACGTAGACAAGGGTTATAATATAACTTCATCTTATGTAGACGTGAATGTGATATTATATTGTAACCGTTATCCTGTCCTTATTATAACGTCAAATGGAAGTATGGAGTGACATGTGGTTATTAATGATTAATTTTCCATTATAACACTGTAATAATTGCCAACTGGAATACAGGATAAAATTATTGTCTATTCGTAACATATTCTGCCTCATAAAATAAAACTGGCCAAGTGCGAGTCAGACTTTGGTCTCGCACACGGAGGGTTCCGAACCGCATTATAATAATATATAAGTATAATATTATATTACTGTGTCAATACCAAACATGCTTATTAACTACAACGCATATTTAACGAAATTCTAACACCAACTAAGTGAACTTCAACGCAAAGGTAGGTAATTATTATTATTTATTAATAAGTTAAACAATCGTTCACATAGATGACGCTATAGTGAAAACACGTTGTCTGTATGGGGACCCACTTTCATTTTTAAATTTGTTCTGTTTTTAGTATTTGTTGTTATAGCGGCAACAGAAATACATCATCATCTGTGAAAATTTCAACCGTGTAACTATCACGGTTCATGAGATACAGCCTGGTGACAGACGGACAGACAGACAGACAGACAGACAGACGGACAGTGGAGTCTCAGTAATAGGGTTCCGCTGGTACCCTTTGGGTTCGGAACCCTAAAAAGAACAAAATCAAGTGCACGACTATTGGTTAAACACATTCGTATACTCTTCGATCGTTTGTTTAGCAAAGATATATAATATATTTATAAATACAGCAACCTTTACATAGCAAACAAGCAACAACCCGCGGCTTCGCCCGCATTATACAGTATCCTATGGCCTGATCCATAGTATGACATTGTATGGCTATGCAGTGCAAAATGCGGTCCAACTGAGAACAAGTCCCAAACAAAAATATATACAAACTGTCTTCCGCATTTATAATATTGGTATTGAAGTACCCACAAAGTATTCTCGTACCAGCTTTTACCGTGAGTTGCTGTAGAAACAATTCTTTTACCGTGAGTTGCTGTAGAAACAATTCTTTTACCGTGAGTTGCTGCAGAAACAATTCTTTTACCGTGAGTTGCTGTAGAAACAATTCTTAAGCAACCTGCTCCGTCGCATCGTAAACAACTTAAACGAGATCGTTATTAGATAAAATCTTTTTCAAAAAAAATAAAACCGACTTCATTACCACAAACAGGCACTCAAAAGCGAAAAATAAATTACTTAATATAATTATTAAAAGCGCTACCCACTTATCTGTTTGAAGTCGGTGCCAGCCAAGTTTATTGGATAGTAGATAGATACTATGTATGTAGTAGTAGTAAGTAGGTAGATACATGTAGGTAGTATCTATCTACTACCTATTAGACTTGGCTGGCACCGACTTCAAATAGATAAGTGGGTAACGCTTATAATAATTATATTAAGTAATTTATTGTTCGCTTTTGAGTGCCTGTTCGTGGTAATGAAGTCGGTTTTATTTTTTTTTTAAAAGATTTGTTTTTATCCTTTGTAGTGCAAAACAAGTTTTAATTAAATTACATGCATCTATAAAATTTCGTGTCTGGTCCTTTATACACTGACGGATATATACTTTGTGAAAATTTCAAGTATGTACCTTGAACCTCTTTTGTGAAGTCGGTTAAAAATACGGCCATCTGCGATACTAAATCTTGAAAGTCTAGAGACTCTTCATTCAGCGACCTCAAGGAACTGTCCTGCATCCCACTCGATCGAATGAAATCAGATAGAGATAGCAAACAATGCTGGCCAAGTCGATTATCTCCAAATGAATACCAGTTACATCTGGATGCGTCGAGGTCGAGCCGACGTTCAGCTAGAACAGGCCGGCCCTCTTTGGTGGATCTTAAATGTGATATTCAGAGCTTTAAAAGTTTGAACCCGTTTAAGGGTTAAGGGTTTACGTAGAAAGTAAGATTTATTAAGGAAGAAAAGCGGACAGAGAGCTAGGTAATTCTGAAAATGTCTTTTGGAGAAATTTTGTCTCATATTCACTACTTACCTACTGTTTCCGTACTGATATATTTTGATTAGTCTTCTGTCAATATTTTACTTTAGTTTTACTACAGTATATTTTACTTTAGGAAAGTTTCTATCTATCTTTATATCTAATGTCATGTCATCAATATTAATTGATCAAATTACGAATTAAACGCCAGCGCAATAGCACCGTTAAAGAAAGGCAGGAAAGGTTACTAATCTTAACTGTATTTTTTTAAATATGGCAAATTTTTCATCTCATTTATTTTGCTTTCATAATAAATATTCTAGTCATGTAATCACGCAGTATCTAGAACATCTCTTGACGCGTTCAGTCACGTAACATCGCATTCATTGTGTTTTCACCGGCAAGGTCAAATCCGTTAGTCACCGGACATGGCAATTGCACATCACTGGTCTCCTCACTGGACCGTTGTATGCCGTTGTTTCAGATCGTGGAAACAGGACACTTGACTACACATTATATAACAAAGCTACCCGCCGCGTCTGTCTGATTGCGATAAACTCACAAGCTACTAAACGGATCCTCATGCGGTTTTCACTAATAGACAGAGTGTTTCATGAGGAAGGTTGTTGCGTATAATTCGTTAATGTTTTGTGTAAATTGGTTGAAATATGACAATGGTTGTTGAAGATGTTAATGAATACTCGACGTAACAAACTGATGCAGAACATTTTGGTATACATGCTCTACCCGTGCGAAGCCGGGGCAGGTCGCTAGTTAGGTAAATGTTACCGTCATAGTACTAATTAAAATAAAAGAAATTATAATTAAGATTATAGTTTAAAAACTAAAACAACCGACTTCCATACCCCGCGAGTCAGTTTCAGTAGCAAGTTTGAGACGTTAATCGTCATATCTCTGGAGATACTTATCAGATCTTGCAACGGGACCACTCGGAAATGTACCCCACCGATTAAATAAAGAATCATTCGAATCGGTTCACAATTGACGGAGTAATCGCGTAACATACATAAAAAAAACATACGGACGAATATAATCTCATTAATTCAGACCACATCACCCATAATGGTAATGGTAATGTTATCTATACATTACCGTGGCCATAGCATAGATAATCTACAATACAAATTAATGAGCGTGGAAGGAATGGATGGGCTACCACGTTAATTTTTTACTGGTCTCAAAAATGAAATGAAAGGCATGGCTGCTTGAACGCAGCTTTAACAGTGTAGATGAATATTTGACATTGACATTATTTTAATCAAATTTGACGTTATAACATTTTGACATATTTTTATTTTGCACTAAATTGACATTGAAATCTAAATTTAAATATTTTCATTTTGTTTTGTTTTTGTTAAAAATTAATTGATTTTATTGTAATTTATTTTATTTAAAAGTACCTATTCAAATTAAGTAATTGTGATGTTTGTGATTTGTGACGGTGAAATACAAGTTTATATTTGCACGCCTGTGACAGGTAGAATAAGAGAACTAATTTAATTATTTACGACCATATGTACCTACGTTATTTTGGCAAATAAAGAATTATGAATTATGAAAGAGATGCCTACTTTATTCATATAAGTAAGTAACTTTTGATAATGTAACGCCCTTTCAGTTTTGGTTTGAGATAATACATGTCTCCCCTTCGTGCGATATTCTTCTGATTTCTACCTGTAACGGTAAAACTGAAGTAAACCCTAATGGGTTTACTTCAGTGTTACCGTTTTACCTTAGATGAATTTCCTCGATTTGTGTTCTTGTAAGCCCTCTAACAAAGGCAACGCTTTGCCTCCGAGCCACAGGGTTTAAAGATTCGCTCTTCGTATTTTTACTTTGACCACAATATAAGTGATAGTCTTTAACTTGCATTTTCCGATAGTACCTACGTAATTAACTCACAGATTCAAATTCATTTGTACCCGATTCTTATTTAGGCACTTAACTCACTTCACAAAAGAAAGTACTAAATTCGCTCGAATGTTATTACTTTTTACTGTTACCTTAAAAAAGTTTTTATGTTACCTTAAGAACTTAGGTATCGGATGAGTTGACCCAATTGGATTCCTGTATAGTGTAATTTTAAACTGTTTTAGTTATTGGTACCAACTGTAATGATGATTTGTAATAAATGTATGTAAAATATTCTGAAATAAATGAATAAATAATAATCGGCTGCAGGTATTCCTTTACAAATAAGATCAAGTTCTGTTGCAAATCTGAGAAAGGGATCAGGGAAACGCAGAGAACAACCCCAAACTTGCAATTGAAAATGACTCAGTATTATAAATCGATAACGATTAAAATTTTCGTTTAAAGTTATTAAACTATTTCATGTACGTGCTGAGCTAAAATTGCCAACTAAATTGATTTTCCAACTTATTTAGAAAATTGGTTATACACGTAGAGTCGAAGTAATTACAATCAAATTTAACTACCAAAGCTACAAAATGTTCTCCACTGTACGTGACACAAAAGCCATACTGGTGTAATGAGTTTAGCTCTGCATGATTGGCTAGTTTAAAATTAAATGGAGCATGCACGGAGCATCCCGGATTTCCTCGAGCCTTCGACACAAAGCAACCTGCTCCCTGAAGCCCTAAGCACTATTGTCTCAAAATCGATCCCCTCGAGAGGTTATCGAGAAAAGCCATCGATGGAAATAGCCACATGAGAGATGGAAGAAAATTGATATAAATATACTTGCTATTCCTTATTTGATAGGATAAAACTTCTTTATTGGTTTCATATTACAGTAGCTATGCCCCGCGGTTTTACACGCGTAGACATCGTTTCCGTAAGAATATCGGGATAAAAAGTACCCTTGTGTTACTCCAGGGTTTAGTCTATCTACATACTAAATTTCAGCTCAATCGGTAGAGTAGTTTAACCGTGAAGAAGTAACAAACATGCTTACACACTAACAAATTTGAGCTTTTACAATATTAGTAGGAAGTAGGATAGTAGGATAGCATAGTAGGAAGTAGGATAATAGGATTAGGTAACACGACACGCAAATATGGATCTATTATTTACTAGCAGCCCGTCCCAGCTTCGCACGGGTAGAACATATATGCCTACAAAATTTGCATCAGTTTGTTGCATCGAATATAAAATATTAACATATTTATGATACAATAGCTATTACCAGCAGTGAGTCAGAGAAGGTTGAAAATCATCATGATGACTTGATCACTTTAAATTATTTCCTGATGTTGACAATTGGATGCAAGGTGCAGGTAGAGCGTGAAGAGAAAACAATAATAATACAGGCGAGTGAATATGAGAGTCCAATTCAGTATTCAGTATTTTATTGCGTCTATAAAAGTATTTACAAGGTCTTAAATTAAATGTACAGTTCTTTATAGACCCTGGACCTGGAAGACCCTGAAAAATTAAATTATTAATCAATTAGGAGAGGAAGGAATATTACACTTCTACATAATTATCGTAATTATTATTATTTATGCATGTCATTTATGTCGGTATATTAATTATTTTATTTAATAAGTCATATTTTTAAATAGAAAACAATGTCAAAATTTATCTTTAAAATATTCGTCAATTGTATAATAGCATTTTTGGATTAAAAATTCCTTCAATTGTTTCACAAAGTTTCGATTTTGGAATTGACTTTTTAGAGATACTGGCAAGTATTATATATTTTTATGGATATTACTAGGGGACCTTTCGAACACATTTGAAGGTGAGATGTAGGCAGTATTAATCGGTTGGCAGCCGTACACTACTATGCCTAGATGCATCTAATCGTGTTGTGTACAAGTTGGGATGGTTGCGAACAAATTTACAAACTTCGTGAATGTAGATGCATGGTAGGGTCAGGATTTTGTAAGTTTGAAAATACGGTTTACAGCTATCCGTTTGGTCTATATTGGCTAAAATGCGAACAAGTTTTTTTTGAAGGATAAAAAGGGTAGGCGCAGATGAACAAGCTCCCCACAATATGACGCCATAATTCAACCAATTGATGCGTTTATGAAGAATCTCACTTTAACAAGACTTATCCAGAACTATTGGTGTGGTGGAGAGTCGATGCATGTCTATAGCAAAATTAAATGGCAACCATACACAGTCATGTCATGCAACATGCAACATTTATAGTTTAACAAATCATGAAGTTAAACATAAAATATTCAATAAACTTAAAGATATGGATTATTATGAAACAGAGAAATTTATGACAATAATTAGATGAGCTGTATCGACACTTAATGAACACATACCTTCACACACAAACACACTCACACACCACACACACACACACACACACACACACACACACGCGCGCGCGCGCGCACACTCACAAACACACACACTTTTGCATGCATTATTTTAATTGTATTATACTAACCCACGGGCAAAATACAGTTTCAGTATCATTAGACGGAAGAGTCCTGGTACCTATGTCACGGGTTTCAAGCCTAGTGTAGGAACCAGGTTTTCATTAAACAAACTTTGTAATATTTTTGCCTTTTCTAAATAAAGATTTTATGATTTATGATTTATGCCTCGCTACGATAACACCCCACAGCTACGGATCTGCGTAGCTCCACAGTTACACTTTATAACCGACTTCAAAAGAAGGTGGAGGTTCTCAATTCGTCGGAATCTTTCATTTTTTTGTATGTTCCCCGATTACTCAAAGACGCCTGGACCAATTCAGAAACATCTTTTTTTGTTGGAAGGGGTATACCTACTTCTCAGGTGATCCCATTTAAATTTCATTGAGATCTGATGAGTATCTCCAAAGTTATCTCCAGAAATATGAAGATATAATAAACACCTCAAACTTGGTACTAAAAAAATTACTAGCGCGGCATTTGAAGTCGGGTCTTTTTATTACCCACGACGGAATGGAGACTGTATATTCGTTTGGGGTGAGAGGATGTTTGTTTGTTTGTTTGTTTGTGTGTGCAAATCCCTGTTGCCATTTAACTCCAAAACGACTAGTCCGATTTTGATGCAATTTTCAGTTATGGGTTCGGGTGTAATTGGTGCATGTTCTTATATAGGTGTTACGGTGTCAACTCACCAGGGGGCGCTGCAGTAAACATTTGTTTGTCCAATTCAGTGTGCAAGTTCAGTTCGATTTTGTCTTTAAACGGTTTGTAATTAATCAGTGGTGGTTAGATGTTACGACGTTAATTTACTAAAGGATATTGTCGTGAATGTTTATTCAAAATTTTAATTTTGTTACTTGTAGTTTTTTAAACGATCTTAAATTATGTCAGGTCGTGACTAGGAGGTAAATGCATGGTGCGTAGCAATCCTTCTAGCCTGTGACGTTACGAAGCTACG
This sequence comes from Cabera pusaria, assembly GCA_954871355.1. Taxonomy (NCBI): domain Eukaryota; kingdom Metazoa; phylum Arthropoda; class Insecta; order Lepidoptera; family Geometridae; genus Cabera; species Cabera pusaria. The sequence continues at coordinate 2,567,667 of OX940897.1, forward strand.
TTTCATACAAAGCGTAGCAGCGCTTGAGCTACCACTAAGTTATTCATGTAGCAGTGCGCTACGATAAACGAGCGTTTATTTACGTTACGAATACGAATATACACCTAGTACCCTTACATTAGAAAATTTAATAATAAAATTGTCTAAGCATTTTCGACTAACGACTTTGTTAATATAAAAATATATTTAGTCCCTATATAAGTAGGTAATTATGTAACATAATTTAATGGATTAAATAAATTATTAAATGTATATAACATACTTTTATGGATTAAATAAATGTTTATTATGTTTATACATATGTACACATAAGCAAAGCTATGTAAAACCACACTCGTAATAGCTTGCGGTTTGCCAATCACCTTGAACTAAGATAATCGTTGGTACTCACAATTTCTTCAGATTTTTTCACGACTTCCAAAAAATATGATGTCATCAATTCGTATTTAATATTGTGTATGTTATGAGAATTCACTGCTTATTAATGCCAACTGGGGGCATTTTTCGGGGGGCTATTACTGCTCGCGTCCGTAGGATTTAGCCCTCGATGTCCTACACGTGTCCCCTGGGTGGCGCCAAAAGAGCAGTACGTTTCAGGTGGTAGGCTTAGGCCGCGGCGTGTTACCATCCACCAGACAAAGCCATGCCGCCAAGCGGTCGCTTTACGGTATGAATGTGAAGCCATTATGGGGAACGGGTCGGAAACAGTTGCGTTGATTACTATAGCTGGTCGTGATACATTGAAGGTCAATTTACCTGGAAGCCAATCTTGGAGAGCAGCGGGATCCGAGGCACGGTTCTCCGCTGGCCGCATGTTTAACAATTTACAAAAATATAAAGTGTGTAACACTTCAAAGAAACATAATATTTGACTGGTAAAGTGCCTGTCAAATATTATGTTTCTAAGTCCTGGAAGCAAGCAAACGTGCAACCTGTGCCCAAAAAGGGTAGTCGCGCAGACCCTGCCAATTACAGGCCTATCTCATTCACTTCCATACTCTGTAAGACTATGGAACGTGTACTGAACCACAGGCTCCTGGCATACCTAGAAGTGAACGATCTCCTCAGTGACCGACAATACGGGTTTCGCCGAAACCGGTCTACTGGGGATCTTCTAGCGTATGCCACTCACATCTGGAGCTAGGCCATCGAGAACCACGGCGAGGCGTTGGCCGTCTCTCTTGACATCTCGAAGGCTTTCGACAGGGTCTGACACGATAGCCGGCTTATTGGCACAATATAAATGTACTTACTACTAACAACGTGTTTATGAATAAATAAATAAAATAAAAAATATTAGCAAGCTTCCTTCATACGGCCTTCCCACTGGTTTATGTATTTGGATAGCAGATTTCTTGAGGGATCGGTCGATTCGAGTGGTCATCGATGGCTGTTCTTCCGACCAATTGGCCATAAATGCCGGAGTCCCTCAAAGATCAGTACTCTCTGCAACACTTTTTCTGCTGCATATTAATGACCTGCTTAAACCCGGTATCTTTGGATACGCAGATGACAGCACTGTTGTAGAGAGCTATGCATCCAACGCACGAACCAGTGCATTACAAATCCAGTCTCATAGAGAAGCGATGGTCGAGCGCTTGAACTATTCTTTGAAGGCAGTCTCCGATTGGGGCGATGCCAATCTGGTCAAGTTCAATGCTGCTAAAACCCAAGCGTGTCTTTTCTCCGCTAAACGGAGCCCATTTCTACTGGCTCCTACTTTCCGGGATGTGTCCGTTCCGATAAGTAACAATCTCGAGCTTGTTGGCATCTCTTTGACATCAACTCTCAATTTCGACTCTTATATTGAGTCTAGAGCCCAGCTAGCCTCAAAAAAGCTTGGCATTTTGGCTAAGGTGAGACGGTACTTCACAACGGGACAGTTGCTTAATCTTTACCAAGTCCGGTCGTGTATGGAGTACTGTTCTCACCTTTGGGATGGCTCTGCCAAATACCAGCTGGAGACACTGGAAGCTATTGAGAGGAGAGCAAAGAAACTCATAAGCGACGACCTACTAGTTAGCAAGAGACTCCAGAGTCTCGCGCATCGCCGCAAAGTCGCTTGCTTATCGGTTTTCTATCGAATACATTTCGGAGAGTGTGCAATGGAACTGCATGATTTGATTCCATCATCCCCATTTTATAATCGGACATCCAGAGACACTAAAAGGCGCCACCGATTTATGGTGGATATACCATCTACCCGAACGAAGCGATTTGCTTCTTCGTTCATCATACGAACCGCCAAAGAATGGAATACTCTGCCTGAGTCTGTGTTTCCGGTTAAGTACAATATGGGGGTCTTCAAATCGCGAGTGAATAGGTATAATCTGGGTAAGCACGCTCCATCATCGATCGCATCATCACTTAACATCAGGTCAGATAGTGATCAAGTGCTACCCAGTTCGGTATAAAAAAAAAACTGATTACAAAAAATATTTTTTTCCGTAATTGGGTAGTGTACATAGACTGATGATGATGATAGGGTAGAATAACTCATCGGTTGTCATTTTATTAATGTTATTAATTGCTACTGAAAATGTACGTCGTGCGGGATGCGAAGTCGGATTTGAGAAGATATATTTAATGTCCACTAAGATTTGAATTACTCTTGATTGAAGCATATAGCTATTTTACAGTCATATTCGCAAACATAAAGCCAAAGCAATTTATTTCCTGAATCCCCGTAGATTTACCCACACAACACAAAAAGCACGTGAATTTTCTCGACCCAATTTTCTCTCAAACCATTTTTTTTTAATAACAAGAGGTCTTCAGCCAAACCATTGAGAAAAGTGGACGGCGTAAACACGACATAATAAATGGTTCCCTGATGGTAGATAATGTGCCATAAGTAGTCCTTAATGTAAAAACCCATCATAATTTGTTAAGTTCTGAAAGGAAAATATACAGGTATTGTATGTTTATAAAACCATCGCTCATTGGTTACAGTGAGTGGAAGAGGGTTTATGTATGCTAATGAGATTCTTATCGTTATGTCACTTATTTTTATATTCAGTGTTTTTATGTTATGTGTAGGGTTCATGAAATAAATCGGTCCTCAATTGAGAGAGAAATCAGTGAATAAACATGCATACATACAGAAGAACTGAGAACCTCTTTTTTTAAACTTTGTTAAAATAGTGATGTGTTTACAGAAATGATCACCAAGAGCAATAATTTAAAAACGTTTACAAAACAAAAAAAAAACGACTTCACATGCCGCGCTAGTCATTGTCATTTCTAATTTTGAGGCGTTTATCTCCATATTTATGGAGATACTTATCAGATCTCGATAAAATTCCAATGAGACCAAAACAAACCACAAAAATTGAGAACCTCCTCCTTTTGTGAAGTCTTTTACCATTTATTTTTAAGATAACTTTGATTTAAGATAGGATTTAAATATAAACTCACAGATGAATCAGGTATAATAAAATACTGTATCCCTCGGAATAAAGCAAGATCTACACTTCCCCAATCAAAAGGCCATAAATATGTGTGGGATTGATCTCGGACATCCCCTCGTGCGAGACGGATTGCAGACAGATAAAGGGCAACGTCCTTATATAAACTACATCCCCTTCAGATAACAAGGTGCAGTCAAGTCGATGGAATGAGTAGGTATCACGTTTTTATTGATTACTAGCTGCACCCCGCGGCTTTGCCCACGTTTAATCCTGGTTATAAACTTTCCTCTTGAATCTCTCTATTAATCTCAAGCTATTGATGAAAACTGCATTAAAATCTGTTGCGTAGTTTAAAAGATCTGACGGTATATATGATATCAGATCTTTTTAAAATATCTTATAGGCTAGCTTTTGCCACTATCTCGCCTGGTGGTAAGCGATGGTGTGATCGATGATGGTATAGAATATCCTGACTCACAAGGATTGTGTGCTGCCGGAACACCGTAAGGTTATAGCGACAGATTTACTCCTTGATGGTGGTAAGCTACTATTCAATCGACTTCCCAAAAAGAAGGAGGTTCTCAATTCGTCTGTATGTTTTTTTGTGTGTGTATGTTACGCAATTACTCTGTCAATTGTGAAACGATTTGAATTATTCTTCTTTTAATCGATAGGGTTTGTTTTCGAGGTGGTCCCATTGTAGTTTAATCGAGATCTGATGAGTATCTCCAGAGATATGACGTCTCAAACTTGCTACTGAAGCTGACTCGCGCGGCATGGAAGTCGGTTGTTTCAGTTTTTAAACTATCTTAATTATTTATTTTTGGTAGTAATTCAGGCGGAACATTCATATAATATGCTGCTAGCTCATGTGGACGAACTACCATGCTAGGATTTGAACCAGCGACCTCTTGCGTAGAAGTCTAGCCATCTATCCTTTACGCCAACGGGGCTCTCGAGTCAATATTAAAGTTTATTACGATCTTCGAGCATTTACCAATGGAGATGTTAACGCAAGGCGTACCCATCTGCTGGCCATATAGCCATTTTGGCCATATGAGCGTGCGTAACTACGCTATATTTTTAATACTGTGTGCGTGTTTCAAGCTAGTGTGCGGGATCGTTAAAGTGAGTGATTTGTGTGTGTGCAATGCGTGTTTACCTCGTCCCCCGTAAGAATCGGCAGAAAAAAATGCTTGCGGATTACAACGTTAACATCTCCATTGGTAAATGCTCGAAGATTACGATTTATGATGAGAAGACAAACATCGAGATTATATTCGAAACGGACGTTGAGTTTGAGAACAGCAGAAATAGACTAACCCCCGCATTCACAGACAATTTAACACTATGAGGTCTCACAGTGTTCGCGAACGCATAATGTAGTTCAAACCAATACCACAGAATAAATATAGTACAATAAATATTATTATATATAAAATAAATGCTTTGATTATTTGAATCTGTGCTATGCATTCGTCGAAATCTTCATAAATACGGGCGTTTAAAAGAAGTAAGGGCATTGTCTTTGTAAACCATTCCCCTAGCAAGATAACGAAACGATCTGTACGATCATCATGAGGCGTTGTTACGACCATTTCGAAAAATGTACTGGGGTTTATTATTACCCACAGTACTGTTGCAGGAAAATGGTACAAAATTAGTTTCCATTTCATTACCTCTGCCACAGATTACAGAATACTGCCCCTGCTTTTAGAAGTAAAGATGTAATTACTTCAGCAATGCTGTTGTAATTAAGAGAGTTCCGTTTCAGAGCCTTTATTGCATAAGGTTGGGAGTTACAAAGTGATTCACTGGTTAACTAAGGATTACAATTTAGAAATTATGGAATCTTTTTCGGTAGAAGTGGCAAAGTTTTCAGTGAAATTACAGGGCATTTGAGCCTAAACATCTTTACGTTGCAAGGTAACAGGTGCAGTGTATGCCGCTGTATCTGTAATAGGGGAGAGAATAAGGGAGACATCGCTTACCATCAGGAGAGCAAAGAGCTTGACGCTTCTCCTGTTACCTTAAAAAGAACAGATCTATCAGAAAACAGGATAATATCAAATTGTCCATTTGCAGTTCACACTAAGTGACTCAGTTTTCCCGAAACAAACAAGCAACTGCTCAATTGCCTAAAACGATGCCGCAAATTGATTGGAAACTGCGAATGCACCACTCCGAGCCTCATGTAACCGGAGTCAGGCTGATAGGCGTCGGGCTCAGTGTGCTCATGTCTAGATTCTTGATACTAACATCTAAGTAGGTTCATTTGGTAGATCTATCTAGATATTTGGTAGATACCTAGAGTCTAGACTCTAGGTAGAGCTATCAAATATCTAGATCTATCTAGGTATCTAGGTCTAGGTCCTAGACCTAGATGGTAGTTATCATAATCAGCCGGTATCAGTCCACTGCTGGACATAGGCCTCTCCCAAGTCACGCCACTGAGCCCGATCTTCGGCTCTTTGTTTCCAGTCACTGCCCACCGCTTTGCGAATATCGTCGCTCCACCTGGTCACAGGGCGTCCTACGCTACGTTTACCGATTCGCGGTCTCCACTCTAGAACCAGTCTACCCCAACGTTTATCGGTCCTACGGCAGATATGACCAGCCCACTGCCACTTCAGTTTGCTAATCCGTTAAGCTATGTCGATCACTTTAGTTCTCTGGCGAATTACTTCGTTCCGGATTCGATGCCGTAGAGAAACACCGAGCATAGCTCTCTCATAGATGGTAGTATTTAATGAATAATAAAATCTAGATTTTAATAAAAAAGAGGGTGCGTAGAAAGCTACGCGATAGAAGTGAAACTTCGAAGTTAATTCAATTTATTTCCCAACATCAATAGTTTTTGGTTTTGTACAATTCCATCTATTAACTTTAGCGGGACGAATGCCCGAATGATGCCGAACTACAATAGAGGGCGTTTATAAATATAAAATAGAACATGACGCTACGTTTTTCCGTCAAATTTTACCACAGTGCGGCTAAAGAAGTTTTTTTTTAAATACTTTATAGGCTAGCGTTTGACCACTATCTCGCCTGTTGGTAAGTGATGATGCAGTCGAGGATGGTAAGCACGCTAGGCCTAGAATGGGAACTGGCTCTCAAGGATAGCTGCCGGAACACATTAGATGTTTTGGTGACAGATTTTCTAACTTGAGGGTGGTAGCTGGCACTATATAGTGTCCTACCACCATGCGGAGGTTGTTGGTTCTTTTAACGATGTTTTCCTTCACCGGAGGGCCACTGTGAGAAGCGCACATAAATTTTTCGATAGAAAAATCCATTGGTGCACGGCGATTAGAACTCGGTACCACGGCATCAAAGCCGACCGTTCTACCGATTACGCCACCGGACCCTCACTTTCACTTCAAAAATCTAGATTTTTTAAATAATTAATCGGTACGCTACTTGCTGCTGTATCATCTACCTAGATGCTATTTACCTACTACGAGAGTATGTGCAAAAAGAGAACCGTCGTGGCGTTACGAGGACCTCAATTTCAATTTATAATTTGCATAAGAAAGTAGGTACAAAACAATACAATAACAGTGGGCCCCAAACTCGGCTAAGCCTGTATCTTGGGAGCCCGGTGGGTGACAAATTCGAGTATCTCATGTTGAAAATCTGTATGTGATGAGCATATTTAACACTTAAAATATAACTGATGATTAATTATTCGTAATCTACGCATCATGTATTAACTTACATAAATACCTGTGACAATTTTCTTGATTCATAGCTACACAATATATATTACTAACTAACAATATACATTACTTACGAACTAACATTCAAAGGGAAGGAAGGTCTAGTACCACCCGATAATGATAAGAGAAGTAGATACCTAACCTACCAAGCAAACATTTTTAGTCTCACTAGTAGTGATTTTGTATTGTCAATACAAAAAAACAGTAAATTAAAACCATCGACGACCGTCGAGACCGCAATTTCTACGACGGTTCTCATGTTGTACAGACTCTAAGCTTTAACTCTGGTCCATATCGATCGTACAAACAAAATAGATAACGTCAAAGTATTGTTTCCTTCTTCTGAACACAGCCTTTCTCAAACAGCGAAATTAGAACTGGTAAATTAAATATTTATTTAGCCTCAGCTTTATTTCAATTGAACCTATAAGTAGCTATATAGTATATAGAGCCCTGTATGTACGATACAGATTGATTTCAATTTTCTAAAGAGCAGGAAAGCAGTTCTTTGGAATAATCACTTAGAAAGATCAAAGATAGACCTCAGAGCGAAATAGGAAGGGAAGGCATCCATCAATATGAGTGGATTCTAATCAAGGTAGATGGGACCGTTTGAATCATTCCAAGTTATAAAAATATTATAATTTAGTACATATTTGTATTATGTAACAGAATTAGTAATACGTTATGCCTAATGGCAAACGATGGCGTTTGCTTTTAACAGACAATGGTGCATGACTTTGTATTTCAAGTATTACCTTCCCAGGGGAACTAGCAGAAGTCCTACCACTACAATATAATAATACACTATCTAGGTATAAATGTTGATATGTATATATTTATAGATGTTGTCCCACAAACCCTGTAATTTTACCAACACTTTTGTCTTTCAACCCGAAAAACATTGCTATTTTACGGTTGAATAACAGAAAAAGCGGTGGTGACACCCTAGATGACCAACGAAATGTCTCCCAGAAACAAAGAACCTAAATCTTACTAAAAATGTTTATAAGTTCAATTCTATATGAACCCAAACATTTATCGTTGATGCTGTAATAAGGAATGTTATCCACCTGAAACCGGAGCGCGTAGGCCACTTTAGGTTCTAGTTTAAAATTACCAACTTAAGCTGACCTGAATCTAGATGCTGGTTTAAGCAGGACATGTGCCAGTTCGATAAGTGCACGGAAGCTTTTCTCTCGGACACCCTGCGGGTGATATTGCGTTTACTATATACGTGCCAACAAAGAAACATATTGGCGCAGGTCTTGACTTAAACCTTGTAATAGTTGTACTTGTACAGTTGATGCTTGAACTTTATAAAAATACAGAAATAATTCTGCATTGTTTGTTTGTTTTTTTTTTAATAAAGATTACTCGCAATGTGGGATGCACATTACTAGTATTATTGTTAACCCCTCCAACTAAGCTCAATATGCTTGTGTCTGGAGTGGGTTCATGTCAATAGTGCAATGGGTGGAGTGGGGACCTAACTCACGACCTCTCGATCGCCAGTCCGACACCTTATACATTGGGCTATTGCCGCATTTGACAGATTTAAAAGCAATTTCAAGTTTGAATAGCTATTAGCTGCACGGTGCGAAAATGAGCGGAATGAAGGGAGCGCTAAAGTTATAATTTATTTCGTGAATACAACAACGATAAAATCGTGGATGTTTGGAAATTAAAGTTGGCAATGAGACGAGGCGCTGGACATCAGACTTTTAGTCTATTCCATAGAGCGCAACTAAGCCAACCCGTCTTCCAAACTGGCTAGCACCAAGCGTCAGATTTTGCATGCTCCTGTATTTTTAACAGGTAGTCGTCATCGCTTACCATCAGGCGAGCTTCGTGCTTGTGCTTTTGCTTTAAAACATAATAAAACAACGGGTGCCAGAGTTCTAACATTATGTAATTTATGTAATATGCCATTTATTATGTTTGTAATAACTAATTGTATACAATAGCAAAAATACTAAAAAGGCATAATCGACACGCAAATGTTTGTAACCTCAGAACTCCGTCAAATCTTAATAGATTTTTTTTTAAATTTGTTTGCGATATTATGTCTACCGTTTGGTCCCATTGATCTGATAATCATCTCCGGAGATATGGAGACAAAGAGTATAAACAAATTTGATACCTTGATGACATGATTATGACTAGTGGATATTTTCACAATCTCGGCATTTAAAGTCGGTTGTTACGTTTCGTAAATGATCTTAAATTATACCAAATGGTTTCTTTTCCTACTGGAATTACGTATCTGATTTTCCTTATAATCCCTGCGCTTTACTCCCGACTTCCCAAAAAGAAGGAGGTTGTCAATTCGTCTGTATGTTTATTTTTGTGTATGTTACGCGATTACTCCGTCAATTCTGAACCGATTCGAATGATTATTTTTGTTATCGGTAGGGTACGTTTCCAAAGTGATCCCATTGTAATTTCATCGAGATCTGATAAATATCTGCAGAGATATGACGATAAACGTCTCAAACTTGCTACTGAAAGTGACTCGCGGGGCATTGAAGTCGGTTGTTTTAGTTTTTAAACTGTCTTAATTATGCTATCACATAACGATTCTGCGTATTTCACATGATACAGACGGCTTCACAGGACCTTCATTAATTAATTAATCATCTGGCCTGTAAAGTTGATTGGGTCGTTGCTCTGTGCGGTCGCTTCGGTTTCGCTTATCTATGAGACCATCTTAAATGATAGGAGAGATGCTTTCATTAAGGCGAATGGGGACATTTAGTACCTGTACTAGTGCCATATAGATTGGCACTAAAGTACGTTGATCTTTCAGTGGTCTAGCAGCGGTGACAAACGTTTTATGACTGATTATAATTAGGTTTTCTTTTTACTTAGCGGTGTGTTCTAATTTTTATTTGGCACTAAAATATCCAAAGTTTTTTTTTTTCTGAAACATGAATACATATTTATTTGAGATGGAGTCTGCATTAATATATTGGGTTTAATGTAATATTAATGTGTGTTGGAAAATAAATAAAAAAAGAGTGTGTGTACTTATGTACACGCGTTAGAAGTTATACTTCTGTGGCGTATGGAAAAAAAATAACTAAAATGCAGTAGTGATTAACGATAAATATTAAATATAATCAAAAAGATTTTATTTAAATAAAAAAGGTTTTATTAACGTAAAAATATGACGTTAAATATGACATATACAACTTGAACATAGTCATGCCACCTAGAACTAACTTCACGGTGTAGAATTTAGGTGTCGGTGTGCGCGCGCATCGTAAAAATTCACTCTCATCATTTTTCTCTATCGCGCCAAAAGGAAGTATAACTTCAATAAAATATAAGTCATATGATTTTTTTATATTGTTGGTACATTTAATTATATAATTGCCATCACTTAATTCTTGCCAAAATTAATTTATAAAATAAAATAATTTATTATTGCCGAAGGTGACGCATCTCTGTTGCCTGACGAAAAAACATGTTCCTAGCAAAGTGACATAACTCGCGTTTTGTATAATTTCAGGAAGTAGTTTCGTAAGTATTATAAAAGCTGTTGTAATGGTTTTTTTTTTAAATTCAAGTATAAAAATTACAAAAACAGATGTTCGTTAATAATCATTAAAAGAAAGTATAACATAGAACACTCTTAGCGCATTAAAATCCCCTTTTACAATAAAAACGGATAATAAATATCGAGATCATGAAAATACGACATTAAATATATTAAATGTGTTCTAGTAATATGAAGAATTGTAATAAACATCGATGATAAATAGATATTGTTGGTTTTCATTTTGGCAAAATTTTAAGTTACACTCATTTTTTCTTAGCGGCTGACGAGAGGTCGATGCACTTTAGTGCCAATCTATATGGCACGGATTATATAAATAAGTACTGTCTTGAGAATTATATGAGTATTTTGTAAACTTTAAAATTTCGCGGTTTGAACACATAGTAATAAATAATAAAATACGGGACTTATCGCGCTTAAAATATTATTATTATTTTCCAAATAAATAATAATGTTTTAAGCGCGATAAGTCCCGTATTTTAATATTTATAACTTTATATGATTATTGACATCTATTCAATTCTATTCTATTCGATTCTTTGGATTCTATATTAAAATTTAAACTTTACCTAAAAAATGAAATATGCGTACAAAATAAAAACTTTGAATCTGCTTCCGCGATCAGCTGGAAACAAAATTTGTTACCAGAAGCCACTGAGCCTTAAAGCCTCATTGTGTACAGTTACAGCTTACGAGGGGCGTAAGTCTATGGCAACGGGTGAAACTTTTACACCAGGCCACAGACAGTACACTAGTCACTTTGTAAACCCAGGGGTGAGTGCTATAAGGCGCATGGTATTATAAGCAATATGCAAAATTAGTTTGGAACGATACGCTACTGAGCAGAGAGTGTTTAATTTACTAATTGAAACGAGGACTGGTTTTAATACTATGATTATATAGAAAGAAAGATTTGGTAGTGGAGAGATATTATACACTACTAGCTGCACCCTGAGGCTTCGCCCGCGTTAAAGATTACTTTCATTTATTTAAAACTTTTCTTGCGCCTTCGCCTGACAATAACAAACGAAATGAAATTTTCCAGATTTTTTAAGCGAGCATTTTAGCTTTTAGAGGGGAGGGGGGGGGACGTCCTTGTCAGGTCTACGGAACCCTAAAAAACATATTGAACGACCGGACTTTTGGACGGCCCGTTGGCGTAAAGGACAGACACATTGACTTCTAGCCCGGAGGCTGCCGGTTCACATCCTAGCAGCCGTGCACCAATAGACTTTACTATGTACATGTTCATCATGGGTGTTCATCCACGGGTGGTAGGAGTATTACTTATATCGATTTTTTTAAATCTGATAGTCTAGTGTTTGACCACTATCTCGTCTAGTGGTAAGCGATGATGTGGTGGACGACGGTCAGATATAAAAAAGAAGATCGTGGTCAAAAGTGCTTATTTATCTCTACTAAAAAAAACTTTAAGACAAGGTATTAATAATAGTCAAATGAGGTCGATTATTTATAAAATGAAGTCGGTTAAAAAAACACATTCCATGGCCAATGGCACACAAGTTCAAATAATCGACAAACACGTATATTATATTCAAATATTATCGCACGACTGCGAGCGACCTTTCTGACCTATTATATAAACATTATTAAAAATATATTTATTTTACCTTGTGAGCTTAGTAATCGTACTTATAATATCAATCCTTACTAATATTATACACGCGAAAGTTTGTGAGTGTGGATGTATGTTGATGTTAGTTACTCTTTCACGCAAAAACTACTGAACCGATTGAGCTGAAATTTGGTACGAAGATAGCCTAGACCCTGGAATAACACATAGGATACTTTTTATCTCGATATTCTCACGGGAACGATGTCTATGCGGGTAAAACCGCGGGGCACAGCTAGTCAGTAATAACTCCGTTTCAGCTTGGGCTTTCGTATGTCTGGCGGATTTATTATTATTATTTTTTATGTTACAAGGTAACAGGACAAGCGCGACTCTCGCCTGATGGTAAGCGATGACGTCTACCTATTACAGACACAGCGGCATGAAACATTCTGGACTGCCAGAACCATGCATGTCACTGCACTGCGCCTGTTACCTTGAGACACAAATATATTGAGTCTCACATGCCCTGTAATTTCACTGGACACCTTGCCATTTCAACCGAAAAACATTCCTATTTCACGGCTGAAAATAAATTGGCAAAGTGGTGGTACCGCCCCAGGCGGACTAGCAGAAGTCCTACCACTACAAACCGGATTCCGGATGACCGGCTGTTCTTCTTTACTGCTCCTGATTCTCAATCATTCGAAAGCAAAACGATCCGTTATTACGTTATAGGAACCGGGCATAAGCAGAGCATACATGGCACCTTACAAATGCCAAACGATAAGATATTATTAAGATTACATTTATTTTACAGAGCAGTAAAATTTTGTTTGTTGGGGAGGACGTGGCCGTATTCAACGCGACCCTAATTAGTCCCAAGCAACGGTTTTATGGGTTTAACGTAGTATTCATCAAACCGATTTATAGAGGAAAAACAGCAGTTTTAAGAAACGTATTTTTCAAGCAATATAAATGAAAACTGATGTTGTACAAAACGTACATTATATCGTAAACGGAAACCAACTCGAAGTTGAACAGCAGTATATCTACCTAGAGCAGACACTCCAACTAGGTAAACATTAGAACTTTGAGACGAAAATTCAGACAAGAATTCGGCTGAGATGAGCTGAGACAAACTACGTCAAGTCTGTTCATTTTCACCATCTTCAACCACATCATCGCTTACTACCAGGCGAGATAGTAGTCAATTGCAAGCCTATCAGATATGAAAAAAAAACTCTTCACGTCGTCTAATAAGTACCGCAATGTCTTAAGAGAAAAGACTTTAAAATCTTTAATCAGTGTGTTCCACCTGTCATGACGTAGGAAGCCATGGACGCTCGGTCCACACACGGTTAATTCGCCGCGTGTAGGCACGGTCGTCAGTGTTGTATGGATCACTATGAAAGCTTGTAGACGTGCACGGTGGCGCCACGGCACGCCACCGCGGCCGTGTGCGCCGTGACTGCCCCTCGGCGCGCCGAGTCTACGCACGGCGAGTTTTCACCAGTGTTGTATGGCAGTCTATCGGGGTGTGTCGACGGCGCCGGACGTATGCACGGTAAAAAGCGTAGCTACCCAGTACTTAGCTAATGTCTCGCCCGGTGATTTTGCCGTGTCATGTACAAGCTAGCACGGTAGTTCAACCGTACGGCTAACACACTGTACGGTTGAACAACCGTGTCGTGGACAAGAGGCACGGTTCGATTAAACCACAAACTTAAAGTCACTCAGCGAGCTATGGAAAGACCTATCCTTAAAGTCTCTCTGAGGGGTCGAATCCGGATCGAAGTATTTCGCCCACAGAATTCGCCAGAGAACTAAAGTAATCGACACACGAGTAGCTCAAAGAATTGGCAGACTGAAGTGGCAGTGGGCTCAATCAATGTTCTGTCAGACTTGCTACCAAAAAGTAGCTGACCAATATCACAGCTTAGTAAATTCATCAATGCCACCATCCAGGAGTAAATCTGCCGCCATAACCTTACGGTGTTCCGGCAGCAGAGTCCAGACAATTCTAAGCCATAATTAGTGCATAAACGATAGCCTATAAAATATAAAAATAATAATTAAAATAAGACTTTAATTCCCCGCGAGTCAATTACAGTAGCAAGTTTGAGACGTTTATCGTCATATCTCTGGAGATACTTATCAGATCTCGATGAAAGTGCAATGGGACCACCTCGGAAACGTACCCTACCGATTACAAAAAGAATCATTCGAATCGGTTCACAATTGACGGAGTAATCGCGTAACATACGCACAAAAAAAACATACAGACGAATTGCGAACCACATCCTTTTTTGTGAAGTCGGTTAAAAAAAATAGACAGAGCAGCACTTGACAAATGACGTAGGTATAATTATTGGGAAATTAAAACAGAGTAAATAAATCAACACCTTTTTATAGAATTTATTAATCGTAATACCATTAGGCCAACAATTTCGCCAAGATGTCCAGATTCACGCTCTACTTCACAAATTACATTTACAGTAAAACAAACAACGCCCGACTTGACTTTGAAGGGATTAGAGTCCTTACCTTGTTGCGTGATGGATGAAGAAGCAAATTTATTCGAGCGTACTCGAGGGAATTAAAGAAATAAGTAGTTAGATATGTCTCAGAGGAGAGGAATTGTTGTTTGATTTGAGGACAGATCAATCAACTTTTTTAAGACAAGGAATCCGCCCTGGCTTAGGTGAAATTAGTGTCACTTAAATTACACTCAAATGACCGTTTTATTGTCGACGTAGGTACGCGGACCTGCACAAAACAAGAGGATGTTCTCAATTTGGTTTTCCTTTTAACGGAATAATATACAGCCAAAGTCCAGGTCCACCCTGATGATACATTCTAAATATAGGCGCAATAATTTTGAAAACGGATAGTTCTAAAGATTTCCTCCTACAAACACAAACTTAAATAAACTGGCCAATTGCAAGTCGGACTCGCACTCGTAGGCTTCCGTACCACACTATAGTATTTTTTAAGATCGAGCAAAAATTCCACTAGCATTTTTCGCCAGCAAAAAATATAATTAATAAACATTTTATCAAAACAGAGTTGTGAGCCGCGTGCTTATTTCTTATAACGCCATCTAACGTCTACGCTTATATATAAGTGAAAGTTAACACAAAGGTGTTCGGGATCGGCATTTCAATATAACGCCATCTATGGACGTTAACCTAAGCGTTCATAGATGGATATTGAAATGCCGAAAAAAACACCACCCCAAAAATGTTTAACTTTATTCTGTTTTTAGTATTGTTATAGCGGCAACAGAAATACATCATCTGTGAAAATTTCAACTGTCTAACTGTCACGGTTCATGAGATACAGCCTGGTGACAGAAGGACATACAGACAGACTGACAGACAGACTGACAGACTGACAGACTGACAGACAGACTGACAGACAGACAGACAGAGAGACAGACAGACGGACAGCGGAGTCTTAGTAATAGGGTCCCGTTTTACCCTTTGGGTACGGAACCCTAAAAATTACCTCTCTATAATGTTAAGTGTCCAGGTTGTCGAGGGCAGTATTTCAACGGGAGCTGGTACACAGATTAATTAAAGTGAGAGATAGATAGATACGGTTGGAGGTGGAACACAGATAGTTTCCCAAATAGTTTTCGTCACATGTAATGGCAAGAATTCAATGATGGAAGACGGGTTGGGATAGTAAGCACTATGTGGATTGGATCAAAAAAAAGTTGTCTTGCCCCTCATGCCAGGTGCCGTCTTCCATTATGTTATGAGACAAGCACGATTCCATCTTTTACTGCATCACATCCGGTGAGATAGATAGAAACACTTTATTATTTAACACCTTAAATTACAGAAACAAATATTATAAGTATCACAATTTAAAATAATAGTGCAACAATTTGCGGTAATATCGCTTAAAGCGATCTTTTCCAGACAACCTATGGATGGAGAGAAATGAAACAAGATATAGTGGTAACTGGTGTTTTAAAATTGAGAAAAAAAAACTATTTAATAAATTACTGAAACAAAGACATTGAAACAAAGTTAAGGGAAGAAGAATAAATATACTTTATGGATTAGAAAATAGTTCACGTTCCTGAACTCACGACAGGTAGTAAGGTGTTTGTCTGCTTTACTTCACTATTTAGGTATTAACTTAGTCTGGTTACTTATTTATATAAAAATTGTTTTTAAAACCATATAGGATCTATCAGCACTTTTATGGTATTAGTCGTTTCAAGAAGTCATACTACTAAATAATTTATGATCGTACAAAACAAGCGTTTCTTATGGCATTTTACATACACCGTGGGCAAAGCGAAGGATTTAATTTCATATACTAAAAGGTTAAGCCATTTCAATTTTGTTTCAATATCTACTCGAGGATCAATATTGGACCTTATGTTTGTTTATAAAGTACTTCACAATCACATCGACTGTTCCGAGCTGCTATCTAGATTAAAAACTAGGGTGCCTTATAGGCTATAAGAGTTATAGGTATCCACGAAAACCGTTGACACCTTTTGCTCCTCTGTATCGCAGAACTGTGCTAGGACGTAACGCTCCTATACCTAGAATGTGCTCTCTGATAAACGAACTCAGTGATAATTTAGATACGTATGCAGATTCAAGCCATGTATTCAAAAGAAAGTACTTCAAGCTTTGGCTTGATAGTGCTCTAGGAATAATGTACAAATATTTTTATATATTATAATAGCAGCAAAATAATAAGCAAAAAAATAAATAAATATATATTATATATTTAAAAGCAGGAGGTGCTGTCCTTAAATAAATAGTTTATTTAGCAAGTAATGTAGATCTAGTATTAGAATAAGTAATGATGTTACTGTTAATGGATAGCCTAAATAAACACATGCCGCACTTCCGACTTCACATGCCGCGATAGTCAAAGTACTGGCTAGTAATCATCATGTCATCTAACTAAGTAAGTATACAAATTTGCTTATATTGTTTATCTCCATATCTCCGGAGATAATTGTCATACGTCGATAAAATTTAAATGGGACCAAGCGGGAGGGATACTCTCTCAAACAAACAAAAATAATTTTTCAAATCGGTCAAGATTTGACGGAGTTCTGAGGTAACAAACATTTAAACAAAAACCGTCGAATTTAGTACCTCCTCTTTTTTGTGAAGTCAGTCAAAGATCATTAACTAATTCTACTTTAATTTCCCGGCTGTCTTCAACGTTCAGAAGTTGGCACGGTAAACAGATAGCAGCACCACCCCCGAGCTGTTTCAGTCTACAACCGTTACACAATCAGCTAAGTTTGTCTACTTACGTTACGTCATCAAAATATAGGTACGAGGGCTATTTCTAGACATTATTTGCCATGTTGTATGTGTACTTGACCTATTTTTGTTGTTATGTAAGTTATATAAGTAAGTTCCAAGTTTAGGTATAGACTGTAGATAGGACCGTATTGATATTGGACATGTCTGTCCAATCTCTGCGTAATATTGAAAGAGGTCTTTGTTATTGCCTCACGCCCTGGTCCTACGTTTCCAAGAATTCATCAAGTTGACATAGTCTACTGTCTACTGGCATACCACCTCTATCATACTTCGTACTGTCTCATATTGATGCAATGGGCAGATTTGCAAGATTGGTGTTCTTCCTGTGCTCTTGCGTTCTTGTTTTAGGGATAACATAACATGAATTACTTTTCATTACGTCAAACTTTATCACAGACTTTCACGCCAGCCTAACAACAGTCCTACTTGTTCATATTAATAGTAACTATTTTTCCGCCACACAATGAGCGTGACCCAAAGCTGCTTGATGCCTGGGCCATGGCCATGCCCTGGGATTACATATTTTTCTGTCAATCGCCTCAATAATACCCCAACAGCACGTCTCGTTTATCGCATGCATCTCGACAGGTCAGATAAAATAATTACTCAATGCCTGAAGATGACCGGCATAGACGCGTCAAGTACAGATGCAAAATAAGATCGTTTAAAAAACTAAAAAGAACCGAAATGCCGCGCTATTAATTTTCAGTACCAAGTTTGAGGTGTTTATATTCATATCTTTTTTTTTTAAAGATTACTCGCAATTTCGGTTGCACATTACTAGTATACTAGTATTCTTGTTAAGCCCTCCAACTAAGCTAAATATGCTTGTGTCTGGAGTGGGTTCACGTCAATAGTGCAATGGGTGGGGTGGGGATCGAACTCACGACCTCTCGATCGCCATTCCGACACCTTATCCATTGGGCTATTGCCGCATTTTTTTTATCGTGTCGTATTAAGTATCTCTGGAGATACTTATCAGACCACGATGAAATTACTATGGTACCACCGTTGGGATATCTCCTTTCCAACAAAAAATGAATATCAAAATCGGTCCATAACGACGTCGAAGGTATCCGCGAACACCCATAAAATTGAAAAGACAACGCAGCGGAAACAAATATGTACCTACCAAAAAATACCAACATGAGAATGTATGGCTAGATGTAAATATTCGAGGGGACTTTCTGGCATACAAATACAGGCAAATAACGACAATAATTATAAAGGTGACTGACGCGTTTAAGAACATCCTCTGGTAGAATCGTATTGATGGCGATGATTGCAGTAATTATTTAAACAATTACCTTGTGACGACACGTGAGCGTTTACTCAAATTGTAAGTTAATGATATGGTTTGTCTGGTTTCTAAGTTGCCGTAAAGTGCCGTGTGGTGTGTCGAATGATCACACACGCAGGGCCCCCTAGGGGTAACCTTTACGTGACCCATATTATAAAGAAACTTAGACTTTAGAATAATGTTCCACGGACTTCTAAACAGGGTTCGAGGATATATATCAATTGATATATATCAAACTGGATTTGACGATATACAGTGTGGAAATTAAACTCAGGCCCTGGAGGGAAACTACTTTAAATCCTTAAGCTAGCTCATTTTACTTAAAGGAGACATTCCTTTATTTTTGAAAAGAAACAAATCTGCATTAAAAGATTTCTTAAAACTCGCTTGCTTCGCCCGGGACTCGAACCAACTAAAATTTAAAAAAATAAACACTCTTTATTTTAATATACTAATCGGTAGTATTAATATTCAGGATAAAGTTTCTCTAACAAACATTAGGTCTTAAAAATAAAAATAATCGTTAAATCTAACATCAACTTTATTTTACTATCAATTTTGTAACACTTAAATTATTTAACTGATAAATTGTTCGAAATGAGCCCCGTCGTTCCGGCTACACAACATTAGTCGCCGTTGAAATTCATTTCTTGTAGCCTTCAGCAAAGTGTTGTGGTGTATGCCCCTAATAACATTTTCTATCGCAATCCTTAGCTCTTGAACGGTTTCATAGCAAGTTTCATAAACAACATTTTTTACATGACCCCATAAAAAGAAGTCCATGGGCGTCAGGTCTGGACTTCTTGCAGGCCATCTAATCGTCCCGTTTGTACCTATCCAGGCATTGAAATTTTCATTAAGGTATGCCCTGGCAATTCTGCTGTTGTGGGCAGGTGCACCATCTTGTTGAAAAATGATATTATTTCGTTCCTCTTCTGGCAGAAGGTTTAATTGATTTTGTAAAAGCTCCAATATTTATATGTATTTTGCTGCATTCAGATGTCCTTCGTAAATGTGCATCAAAACAACCATGTTACTTTTGATTCCACACCAAACATTAAACGAAAATCTGACCTGATTGTTCGTTTCACGGACACGGAATGGATTTTGACGAGACCAATAATGATTGTTATGTCTGTTATACATTCCATTATTACTAAAATTTGTTTCGTCAGACCATACAATACAGTCCAAGAAATTTGGGTTGCGGGCTATTTCTGTTTGAATATTTTCACAAAACTGTAATCTCCTGTCACTATGTCCGGGATGTAGTTTCTGCACCAATCGCCCATCACGATAACATTTGTATTTGTATTTTTTCAGAACTTTAAGTATACTAGTATGGTTGATGCCTATCTCTTGAGCAGCTTCCCTGCTTGAAGCCTTCGGGTAACAGTCGAAGTATGTCAAAATGTTTAACTCAACATCGCTATAGTCCAAATTTTGTTGCTGTGGGCGTCCAGTCTTATTTTTAAAACTTCCAACGGTCAGTAAATTATTCACAATTCGAGACAAAACTTTTCTAGATGGTAGTTCTCTGTCTGGATACTTCTCGCGATACAACTGCAGAGCTAAATCGTAGCTCTTGTTGCAAACAAAGTAAGCTTCTAATAACTCGAATTGTTCTTGATACGCCATTATGAGATAATTTAATTACGTAAGGAAAGCAACACTACTTAAATAAAATCTGTTGATAAAAATCGTTCGAATTTTAAAATTATTGTCCCGCATTGCAAACAAAGTCAAACGTTCCATTTTTAAACTTCTCCACTGAACGCCTCGGATCATGTAAGAAGGAAATGTGCATAGAGGTATTACCACCATTGAACAATTTTCTTATCGAAGATTTCAACAAGGTACTTAACGATAAATTAGCAAGCGTGTACTTCATACGAAGTCTTTGAGTGTTGGAGAGATAACAGAACTGTTACGTGTCTTTTACTTGTTAAAAGTGAACAGTAACCAAACATTTTTAGAGAAACTTTATCCTGAATATTAATACTACCGATTAGTATAATAAAATAAAGAGTGTTTATTTTTTTTAATTTTAGTTGGTTCGAGTCCCAGGCGAAGCAAGCGAGTTTAAAAAAATCTTTTAATGCAGATTTGTTTCTTTTCAAATATAAAGGAATGTCTCCTTTAAGTAAAATGAGCTAGCTTAAGGATTTAAAGTAGTTTCCCTCCAGGGCCTGAGTTTAATTTCCACACTGTATATCAAATATTTTTTTATAATATGTTGCAGTAAAAAATTGGTTTAATAATATCGTTTAAAAACTAAAAAAGAACCGACTTCAAATGCCGCGCTATTCGTTTTCAGTACCAATTTTGAGATGTTTATCTCAATATCTCTGGAGATACTTATCAGACCTCGATAAAATTACCATGGTACCACACTTGGGATATCTCCTTTCGAACAAAAACAGATTAATCAAAATCGGTTCATAAACGACGAAGTTATCCGCGAACAATCATAAAAAAATAAAATAAAACTGGCCAAGTGCGAGTCAGACTTTGGTCCCGCACACAGAGGGTTCCGAACCGAACACCAACTAAGTAAACTTTAAAACAAAGCTAGAATAGTATTATATAGTAGTAATAGTAATAGTAGTAATATTAATAGTAATAGTAGTAATTAATATTATTAAATATCTGGCTGAGCGAGCTTTGCTCGGTATTTTATGCCACTTAAACAGACAAATATGACTCTTCCCGACATCTATTGACGAATAATAATACTATTTTTTTTAATTGAGAGCCACTAACTATTTTACCCACACAGTAACACTAAAGCTACATCTACTCGCCAATAGATGTCGGGAAGAGTAATATTTTAAGTTGATTATCAATAAAGTTGATTATTGAAAACACGAATAAAACAACATTTTCTTGATTCCTAGCTAGATCGATTTATCGCCCCCGAAATCCCCTGTATACTAAATTTTATTTAATCGTTGGAGCCGCTTCCGAGATTCAGATTAAAGTAAAGACGATAGCGCCATTTTGATGCTAGCTAGATGGCGCGGCGCTATCGTAAAAACTTTTTTTAAACTTTTCTTTAATTTTTAACTTTGTTCTGTTCTTAGTATTTGTTGTTATAGCGGCAACAGAAATACATCATCTGTGAAAATTTCAACCGTCTAATTATCACGGTTCATGAGATACAGCCTGGTGACAGACGGACAGACAGACAGACAGACAGACAGACAGACAGACAGACAGACAGACAGACAGACAGACAGACAGACAGACAGACAGACAGACGGACAGCGGAGTCAATCATCAAAAAACAGAAAAAATTAATATTATTTAGTAATTTTTAGCGTTTGTTACTGTATCTACTATTTCTACTTCCTATTTTATGTTTTTTAGTTGATTTTGTCTTATCTAAAAGAATATTTTATGTTTTGGTTTAATTTGTCTGATTTAAAAACATTGCAGTTATTATTTGATAATTTTAGTATGTTTATGTAACACATATGCAAATAGTAGGCGGCCTATTCATAAATAATACAATAAAATAATAATATGGATTTCATACAAAATTGATATATATCCGATATATCATAAATATCCCATATTTTGATATTTACAATAAATATCGGATATTTTCGAACCCTGCTTCTAAAAAGGATAAGGTTCTCGATTCATCTGTATTTTTTGTATGTTTGTTACGCGATTATTCCGCGAATTGTGAACCGATTCGAATGTTTCTTTTTTCATTGGTAGGGCGCATCTCCGCGGTGGTCACATTGTACGATTCATTGAGATGTGATGTGTACCTCCAGAGATAAGGACGTGCAAACTTTTTTTTTAAAGATTACTCGCAATGTGGATTGCAACTACTAGTATTCTTGTTAACTACTCCAACTAAGCTAAATGCTAATGCTTGTGTCTGGAGTGTGCAATGGGTGGGGTGGGGATCGAACTTGCAAACTTGCTACTGCAACTGACTCGCACGGCATATGGAGTCGGTTTTTAGGGTTCCGTAGCCGAATGGCAAAAAACGGAACCCTTATAGATTCGCCATGTCTGTCTGTCTGTCCGTCCGTATGTCACAGCCATTTTATTCCGAAACTATTAGGACTACAGAATTGAAACTTGCTAGGTAGATGTATTCTGTAAACCGCTTACCGATTTTTATACAAAAATCAAAAATATAAAAGTTTAAGGGGGGGCATCACATACATGGAACTGGACAAAAAAAAAATTCTTCAAACCTATACGTGTGGGGTATGGATAGGCCTTTAAAAATGACATTGAGGTTCCCGAAATCATTTTTTCTCAAAGTCAATCATTTAAAAGATAGGCGCGTCTAAAATGCTAAAATGTGTGTCCCCCCCCCCCCCTCTAACTTCTAAGGTAAGGGAGAGAAAAATCTAGAAAAAATATATTCTGTAGATCTCAAAAAAAACTTTCAACGAAAATTGGTTTGAACGAGATACAGTCAGCAGTTGTTGAGATATAGCGACCGCAAGTATAACTTTGTTTTTCATACCAACACTATGAAAAACAAAGTTATTTATGTAGTTCCGAAAATCATAGTTATAGAATACTCTACTGTGTTACGTAACCCTACGAGTGCGAGTCCGACTTGCACTTAGCCAGTTTATTTTACAAGATTTTATTTAACTTGCAATGTATATGTCACTATGTATGTTCGGGTGGAATCTTGAAACCTAAATTAGACCCACTTCCCGATCTCCGATTGGACTCAAATTTGGTGTACTTATGTATCTTCGGTGACAATACAATGATATGGTACCATGGAGCTGGTCAGATGATGGATGAACCCCACCGAGTTTGGGCTCGATTGATTTGTCTTGAAAAGAACTTTACACCTATATATATATATATATATATACTAGAAGTCCCCCGCGGCTATGCCCGCGTTAAAAACTCCTTTTATTTACTTAAAACTTTTCTTTTGTAAAAACGATTCTATCATTAAAGACATCAAATAAAAATTAGCCAAATTGGTTCACCTGTTTTCATGTTATCGCGTGACTAAGACAAATCAGGATTCATATTTTTAAAACCCGAAAAACCCAATAAAGCGCAATCCGAAACTATATTGATTTTCAGACTTTTTTACCCCAGTTCACTCTTTTAGGGTGGCATTTTGAAAAAGTCTGAAACTCGTATTTACTTATTTATTTACAGAAGTACTTGTGTGAAATGTCGAATAAAATGACTATCCAAAATTTGAACCCCCGCTTCATCCCTTGAAGAGTGAATTTTGAAAAATCCTTTCTCAGCGGATACCTACGTCAAAATTTCTATCTGGATGCAAAATATCAGCGCAATCCGAAACAATATTGATTTCAGACATTGTTACTCCACTTCACCCTTTTAGGAATAGAATTTCAAAAAGCCTGAAACACGTATTTACTCATTTATTTACTAAACTACTTGTGTAAAGTTTCGAATATAAGAGACAATCAATTCTTGTTTCTCCATACAAACTTTGAACCCTCGTTTCATCCTCTTCAGGGATGAATTTTGGAAAACCTTTCTCAGAGGGAACTAACGTCGTAATTAATAACTATCTGCATGCCAAATTTCAGCGCAATCCGAAACAATATTGATTTTTACACTTTATTACCCCATTTCACCCTCTTAGGGGTGGAATTACAAAAAAACCTGAAACACGTGTTTACTTATTTTTGTACTGAAGCACTTGTGTGAAGTTTCGGATAGAAAAGACTATCTAATCTTGTTTCTCCATATAAACTTTGAACCCCCGTTTCATCGCCTTAGAGGGTTAATTTTGGAAAATCCTTTCTTAGAGGGAATTAACGTCGTAATTCTGCATGCCAAATTTCAGCGTAATCCGAAACAATATTGATTTTACACTTTATTACCCCATTTCACCCTCTTAAGGGTGGAATTTCAAAAAAACCTGAAACACGTATTTACTTATTTTTTTACTGAAGCACTTGTGTGGAGTTTCGGATAGAAAAGACTATCTAATCTTGTTTCTCCATACAAACTTTGAACCCCCGTTTCATCCCCTGCGAGGGTTAATTTGGAAAATCCTTTCTCAGAGGGAACTAACGTCTTAATAACTATCTGCGTGCCAAATTTCAGCGCAATCCGAAATAATATAGATTTTCACACTTTATTACCCCATTTCACCCTCTCAGGTGTGGAATTTAAAAAAAACCTGAAACACGTGTTTACCTAATTTTTTACTGAAGCACTTGTGTGAAGTTTCAGATAGAGAAGACTATCTAATCTTGTTTCTCCATACTAACTTTGAACCCCCGTTTCATCCCCTTCGAGGGTTAATTTTGGAAAATCCTTTCTCAGAGGGAACTAACGTCGTAATAACTATCTGCATGCCAAATTTCAGCGCAATCCGAAACAATATTGATTTTCACACTTTATTACCCAATTTCACCCTCTTAGGGGTGGAATTTAAAAAAACCTGAAACACGTGTTTACTTATTTTTTTACGGAAGCACGTGTGGAGTTTCAGATAGAAAAGACTATCTAATCTTGTTTCTCCATACAAACTTTGAACCCCCGTTTCATCCCCTTCGAGGGTTAATTTTGGAAAATCCTTTCTCAGTGGGAACTAACGTCGTAATAACTATTTGCATGCCAAATTTCAGCGCAATCCGAAACAATATTGATTTTACACTTTATTACCCCATTTCACCCTCTTAGGGGTGGAATTCCAAAAAAACCTGAAACACGTCTTTACTTATTTTTTTACTGAAGCACTTATGTGAAGTTTCGGATAGAAAAGACGATCTAATCTTCTTTCTCCATACAAACTTTGAACCCCCATTTCATCCCCTTAAGGGGTGAATTTTGGAAAATCCTTTCTTAGTACACCCTTACGTACTAAGACAAATATACCCTCCAAATTTCAAGTCTCTACGACCAGCGGTTTAGGCTGTGCGTTGTCAGTGAGTCAGTCAGTATGTCAGGACAAAGATTCTTATAGTATTAGATATATATATATATATATATATATATATATATATATATTTTAAAACATCACGCCTTCTCTTAAATACTTAGTAGTAGGTAGGTAGTCGGTATCTATACCTACCTACTAAAAAGTAAAAAATAAATTATAAGTAAAAAATATTTTTAAAAACAAGCTTTTATCTGGGACAATGAACTAAAATGTTAAAAAATAAATTCTAGTAAGTATTTGGCGTGTAGGTACTTACTTACCTATATTTTTAAAAGCTTGAGGCACTGAAGTATAGTAATTACCTAGCCTGAAAAACGGGTTTTACACGCCAAATACTTACTAGAATTTATTTTTAACATTTTAGTTCATTGTCCCAGATAAAAGCTTGTTTTTAAAAATATTTTTAACTTATAATTTATTTAGTTTTAAACTATCTTATCTATTCCTTGTTATCTTAAGTAAATAATTTGGTTCCACCTTAAAACGATATTGGTAGGTATTATATATACATAAGGCTGTCGCGCAAATCAGAAACTCTTTAAATAACTCTTATAGTAATAATAAAACTGGCCAAGTGCGAGTCAGACTTTTGTCCCGCACACGGAGGGTTCCGAATTTACGAAGTCCGAACACCACGAACTTCTAACACCAACTAAGTAAATATTAACACAAAGGTAATTAATATAATTAAATATCTGGAAGACGGAGCGTTCGTACGACTAACTTTTTACTGATTCTAGCTAGTTGAAGCTCTTTCAGTACTAAAATTCAAAATATATTATTCAAAACTGTATTTTACATGTATGCAAATAAGCCGTAACTAAGTAAACAAATCGACCGAGGCCCACAAATTTAACAAATGAAACGCTTGCGCGTGCTAATTTTTCCTGTGCTGCCATCTAGCTGCGTCGAGGTGAATTAATTTTGTATCGTATCGTATCGTAAAAAACACGTTTTTTTGTTTTAAACCTTTTAATTTTTTACTTTGTTCTGTTCTTAGTATTTGTTGTTATAGCGGCAACAGAAATACATCATCTGTGAAAATTTCAACCGTCTAACTATCACGGTTCATGAGATACAGCCTGGTGACAGACGGACAGACAGACAGACAGACAGACAGACAGACAGACGGACAGTGGAGTCTCAGTAATAGGGTTCCGTTGGTACCCTTTGGGTTCGGAACCCTAAAAATGATATATTTATTGAAGTTGGTCCTATATACATTTTATTATAATTTTATGGCTATCTTCAAAATATGGAAACAAGAAACACCTCAAACTTGGAACAAAGAGTGACTCGCAAGGCATGTGCAGTTGGTCCCTTTTAAATATTTTAGGATGTAATTGCGACCATACTTAATGGCTTATAACATGACAAATAATGACCCAGGGATACTCAATCACGAATCATTAGATGACATAGCATTTTTAGATCGGTCGTATACACACGACTTCTTTCGTTTCCTGTTTACTAAAAGGATCCAATGTACTATTAGTTAATTGTGCCAACTATTATTTATTCTGTGCTGTGCCATAACCTGTTTTATAGGGAAGAAATTTAAGACATCATATAAGGATTTTTTTTTACAAATTATATTTCAATATAATGGTATATCTTTAAAATTACAATCGAGTCTTAAGACTAATAAGTAATTTAAATTTGATCTAAACTGCTAACTATTGTTAAACGAAGAATGTGTCCAAAGGCACTTTTCTTATTGTCTCTATTAAGGCGAAGACACTATTTTATTGCGTTCTTTGTAAGCAGTGTTCACTATTTTATGATATTAGGTCTTGCCCTAATTTTTATTTCACGAAACGTGCGGCTTTAATTCGTAGTTAGTTACCCTATGCCACATAGTACCAACGTTTCATCTCTAGTAGTAAAAGTTTTGCTTCTCGTCTAGTCCGCGATGGTGAAAATATTCACTAGCCATAATAATGTCGTCGAGGTATCAAATTTGTTTATATTTATATTTATGTACATATCTCCGGAGATTATTATTAGATCTCGATAAAATTTTAATGAGACCAAATGTGAGGTATAATCTCTCGAACAAAAAAGTTTTTTTTCAAATCGGTTAAGTTTTGAGGTTCTGAGGTAACAAACATAAAATATATACATATACTAGCTGTGCCCCGCGGCTTCGCCTGCGTTAAAAACAACTTGCATTTATTTAAATATTTTTTCATAAGAACCATCTCCTGACGATAAAAAACACGATAAAAAAGAATTAGCGAAATCGGTCCGGCCGTTCACGCGTGATGCCGTGACCAAGGGAAATTGGGATTAATTTTTATATATAAAGATTATATATATATATATCTATATCGAATTCGAATTGAGAACCTCCTTCTTTTTTGTGAAGTCAGTCAGAAAAATTACTTTCATTAAAATTGCAATGTTTTCACTGTACGCAAACTATTTTAACCTAAACGTGCCGATCACATAATGTTAGATTATGTGCCTTTACCAGGAAATATCAGCAGTACAAGTAAAACATACGCATAACTTCAAAAGTTTTAACAGAGCAGATATTACTTGCCTGAGGTTTTTCACCCCTAACCCCCGAGAAAGGGGTGGCTCCGGCATTAACAAAGGCAGCCGGAAATACGACTTTGATATAACGATATTGCAACTACCCTCTGACGTAAAATATTTCGATTAATTTTTATTTGTGCGACTGAGTTTGCCTAATGCATATAATTTTAGTTAAACCACGTAAATCCACGACCTTATTTCAAAGTGGTTAGAGGTCAAAATTGCCGTTTTATTTTGACCAATACTTAGACATTAGCTACCAAAGTGGTCTGCGGTTTATGCGGTTTTTACGGTGAGTTAAAAAAGTGGTTTTATGTTTTCAAGTTGTTTATTACTCTGGCGGCTAAAGTTATATACTGTAGTAGAATCATTGTTTTGTCTTGACAAAGTTTACTGAAACTTAAACAAAGGGAATTTTGGAAGAGAGAAATTATAGCATTATATAGTTATGACAAATGGTTGTGGAGCTTAGAAAATTACTGGTGTTCCTTTTTAACAGACTTCAAAAAAGTTAGAGGCGTAGTGTTCCAATGTTTTTTTTAATGTATGTTCACCGATTACTCGAAGACGCTTGAACCGATTTGGAAAATTCTTTTTCTGTTTGAAAGGGTATTCCTACTTCACAGGTGGTCTCATTGAAATTTCATTAAGATATGTTCAGTATCTCCAGAGATATGGAGATAAACATCTTAAACTTGGTACTGAAAATTAATAGCGCGTCATTTGAAGTCGGTTCTTTTTTTCAAACGATCTTAAATTATCATTTATCGCCTTGGATCATGGTGCTAAGGACCAAATTACGTTGAAGACACAGATTGGCTTAAGCTTAGACATGTACCTACTACCTATGTTTGGATTAAAAAGCGGCAATAGCCCAATGGCTAAGACCCTGTCCGCACAGCGATATTTCACAGCGCATTTTTTTTTTCGAAATTCTGTGAATTATTGAATTATTTGGACGTATCCGCACTGGCGGAAAAAAAACGCGCGAAAAAATAATGTGATTTGATGCAAATTGTACGCGAATTCCGATCGCGGAACTTAAATCGCTAGAATAAAAATCGCGCTTTGAAAATCGCTGTGCGGACAAGGCCTAAGTCAGCCTGGCGGTACCAGGGCCCCTAGACAAAATCCTATTTCCTGTTTGCCTTCACGCTAACGCAAGTTCAAAATGTATGGAATGACATTTATGTTTCCGCAACAGAAATGTCATTCCCATACATTCTAACGTTAGGTAAACGTCCCATACGTTTACCTAACTAAGCGTTCATAGATGGCGTGAAATGCCGAAAAAAACACGTTTCTTGTATGGGGACCCTCTATTATTTTTAACTTTATTCCGTTTTTAGTATTTGTAGTTATAGCGGTAACAGAAATACATCATCTGTGAAAATTTCAACTGTCTAACTATCACGGTTCATGAGATACAGCCTGGTGACAGACGGACAGACAGACAGACAGACAGACAGACAGACGGACAGCGGAGTCTTAGTAATAGGGTCCCGTTTTACCCTTTGGGTACGGAACCCTAACAAGTAAAATTATAAATTATTATTTGGTGTTATCTCACAATGTTACTCATAATATCGTTTAAAAACTATAAAACAACCGACTTCAATGCCGCGCTATTCATTTTCAGTACCAATTTTGAGATGTTTATCTCAATATCTCTGGAGATACTTATCATACCTCGATAAAATTACCATGGTACCACACTTGGATAATCTCCTTTCGAACAAAAAAAGAATAATCGAAATCGGTTCATAAACGACGAAGTTATCCGCGAACAAACATAAAAAAAAAAAAAAAATATACGGTCGAATTGAGAAACCTCCTCCTTTTTTGAAGTCGGTTAAAAAAAAATGTTAGAATAAACACATTTTGTTATGCAATGTAACTTTTCTAATTACTACATTTTTAAGATCAACATTTTTTGTAATTTCATGAATGAACATACATAAATATATATATATATATATATATTGTATTGTGTTGTGATACCAAAATCAATTTTTTTTTTTTTTTTTTTTTTATTATTAAAAATGCGATTTGATTGGTTGAGACCTCTTCACGGTCAAACAGCTTCACCGATTTGTCTGAAATTTTGCAGAGGGATATCCAGTAAAGTAGATCAGGACATATAATACTTTTTAACGCGGAGAAGCTGCAGGTTGCAGCTAATTTTATTATACGTCTAAACTAATATTATAATAGGAAAGATTTTATGTTTTGATGCTATGTTTGTTATTGTTTAACTGAAACTCTACTAGACCAATTTCAAAAATTCTTTCATTAATGGTAAGCTACAAAGCGAACTACAGCAAAGTAAAATAGTAATATAATATTTTTTAACCCAGTATTGTCACTGGTATGGGGTCAACGCAGGTGAAACCGCAAGGCGCTGCTAGTCTTATAAGTAAAGATGAAAGAAGAAAGACTCACCAAGACTTCATGATGTGCCCGATTGCCGAGATGCACCCATTGTATGTTTGGCGAGGGCAGGGTGAGCAGCCCCCCACACGGGATCGTCACATTGGTGCCCTTGTCTGCAGCTACATCTCTCACATCTACCTCTCCGGCAACACTCACACCAACAACTGGAAGAAAAAATTAAGTTGTGAATGGTTCCTGGTTATAGCATTTTTTTCTTGTTGAGTTTTAGGAAAATAAATGTTTACTTGCATAGAAAAATACAACATCCTGTAAATATTATTAAGTTACAGGAGGAAATTTATTTAAAGATAATTGTTGGTGCGGATTAATTTCTAAAATTAATTTTTATTTTATTTTATTATGTTATTAAATTAGAAAGAATATCAGTATAATAATTTATGACTACAAGTAAAAAAATTAGGTAACGTATATAATTTGTTATTATATTATTACTTCTTGCAAAATATACGCATACAGATTCTAATTATTTTATTTACCTTCGAATGCAAGGCAGAGCACGGGCAACAGCAAACGCTCGAAAAACATTCTTCTGTAACTACATCTACACAGGCAACAAAAAATATCCGAGCTACACTTTGTATAAATTAAAAAAGATTTGTTTCCTATCTACTTTTTACATCACACAGATTTAATTTACAACGACGGAAGGCGAAAATAGGAAACAAATCTCACAACAAACGACCTCACTCCATTGATAAAAATCATAGACTATTTTTTTTAGACTTTACACTTTTTTTTTTGACTGAAAGTGTTGCCATTGTAATGTAGTTTATGTTTCCAGCACTGAAAATTATAAAACTGCAAGGAAGTTTCACAATCACGTTAAAAATGACCCTAGTGGCTGAAACTGAATAGTATTAGCTGCTTCTTTCAACGTAAAGAACCTCAAAATAGGAGACCATTCGCGTAGCTTAAAGTAAAGCGCCTTATTCACGATCCATCTTGCTGTACGTACCGCCAAGGACGTACACGGTGTACGATGCAAAAGTACCCTGAATAGGCTTCACGTCGTACGTCACGTACGTCGATTATTATTATTAATTGTTGGCTGGATTTGCACGACCAATTCTGCATCCAGTGAGCGCCCCCACCACCGCGAACGTCGTGCAGATGGACAGTGAATAACGCGTACGTACGTCAGCGGTCCTGCATCGTGCGTGCTTGATCATGTAAAGACTTGCTGTACAGCAGATTTAACATTTAGAGCTTGTGCGCGTGTTAAATTACTCATAGATAACAGGGTGGGTGGGTGGTAGGTGGTAGTCTAATGATCTACCATAAACTTAATATGTCTAATGAACCACGTCCAAAACTACCTGCCTATACTTCAGCTAATAGGTAGGACTTATTAATAAAATATAAAAGTCAGGACATCACCGAGAAAGCATTTTATTTGTACCTTCATCATTATAACAACAGTTTATGTACCATCAGGACCATTATAATAGACAATAGAACAAAGAGAACATCAATATACCAATAAGTATTTAATGTTAAGTCACACACAGCTTTATAACAAGTTTCAACATAACATGAAAATCACTACCGATTTAGACAATTTATACAAAATATGATGGGGTTCCCCCAAAGGCCTCCACCACCCCTCATAGCCTCTCCTTACCACCCTCAACGAAGCTAAAACACTATCATCACCATATTCCTAGGTGAAACCATCATTATTATAAAACTATCCTAGAAAACCACATTCTAGCCACAATTATTCAATACATTATGTAAAACTGTAACCTGTGAGTAACCCGCCTTATGTTTCGCACGAAGCGATGTTCTTCGAGCTCGAGGAACGTCGCAGGCGCATGAACAATATCATTATTGTAGGTATTCCTGAGCTGACCGAGAAGAACCTTAAACTCAGACAAGACTATTATTTCTCTGAATGCATTAAAACTCTAAAAACGATATACGCACAATGCCCAGACCCGGTAAAAACAATGAGGTTAGTTAAATACAGCTATGGCAAAGATCGTCCGGTTAAAGTTTGTTTTGACTCTGCCGACCGTTAAAGTTATTTTACGAAATAAATCCAAATTAACCTGTGGCCTTCGTGTATATCTTGACCGGACGCCGTCACAGAGAAGCTACTTACAGAATATAAGAGATGAACTACTGCGTCGAGAGTCGGAAGGTGAATCGGATCTTATGATAAAATACATTAATGGAATCCCGAAGGTTCTAAAGAAACCATCAAAAAACTTCAAGGATTCACCCAGTCACATGGAGATGTAAATATATTGCAAGATATCAAACACCATATCAAAACATCGTATAGCGACTTAACTTGTCAGCCACATTCACTTAAAATTTTATACGCAAACATTCGTAGCATACGAACAAAAGGCAAGTTTGATGAACTAAAGTGTATTTTGAAGGCGAATAAAAGTACTACTCAGCTAATAATTCTAACGGAGACATGGATTACTTCGGATTCGGAAGCTACATATTTCAACTTAACGGATTACGCGCATGTTTACAGTTATCGCAAAGACAAAAAAGGGGGCGGAGTATCTATATATATATATATAATAGTTTAAAATTTGATTTAACTGAAGAACAACATAGCAATGGTCCACTACTTATGGATATATCTACATCGGTTTACTTTTAATATCGGCGCAATCTATAAGCCTGACAAGAAAAATACAATGCAGTTCATAGAAAAATACACAGATTAATTAGAGAAACGCAAGAGATGCATTGTCCTGGGAGATTTTAACATCGACTTATTGTCCACTGGAAACGACACAACAACATATTTAACTATGTTACAAGAAATGGGATATGAAATTATAAATAATATAAATGAAGACTACTGTACTCGACAGACTAATACATGTAAAACCTTACTAGACCACGTATGTACAAATATACCTAAACTGGCATGCGACCTCACCGTCATCGACTCGCCACTATCAGACCACAAGCAGCTATTTCTTGAAGTACTACAGTGTAAGCGTATTCCTAAACAAAAAGTGCATAACGAAGCTATAGACTATATACAATTATACAAAAGCGTCTCTGACGCGGGTTGTGAATTGTGACTTGTGAATATGGTATGTACAATGAACTTGAGATATTTCTTAAAACATGTATAAAAGAGAGTAAACTGACTAAAACTAAAATATTAAATACACCACGTGAAGAGTGGATCAACAAAACAATAATAGATGGAATAAATAAAAGAAACTTACTATGGCAACTACGTAAAAAAGACAATAAAAATGAAAAACTTAAGAAGGACTTTGTAACTGAAAGAAATAAAATTGGACTATTAATTAAAAACACCAAAGAGCAATACTTTATCAAAGAATTTAATCAGTGTAAAAAGCCTAAAAAAATGTGGAACCTAATAAATAGCTTAGTTACAAATAAAAATAAAGAAATGTGTGCACCTACAAAACTAACAAATGACAACGCAAACACGATAGAAGGTCGAAATAAAATTTGTGAACATTTTAATTTATTCTTTTCTACTGTAGGTACACAGTTAGCTAATGATATACCAAAAACATATCAACATAATATTTTTTACACTATGACATACAGAAGCATGAACACTAAACCAAACACACAAATGAATGAGTTGCGTCCTTGTTCGAGTGATGAAGTAAGCAAAATTATAAAAAATCTAGATTCAAACACTAGCACTGGTCTCGACGGCATAACTACGAAAGCTGTGAAATGTGTATCTGACATTATTGTTCCAGAACTGACCCATTGTATAAACACATGTATTAGTAAGGGGATTTTCCCGGACAGCTTAAAAATAGCTAAAGTTACCCCAATATTTAAATCAGGCACTAAAACTGATCCGGGAAATTACAGACCCATATCGGTATTACCCGTTATATCGTAAATTTTCGAGAAGGTCCTATATAATAGGCTTGAATATCATCTATCGACACTAAATTATTTATTTGAACACCAGTATGGGTTTCGGCCTAAGTCAAACACACTATCTGCCACAATTGACTTAATAACCAAAATAAAAAATAATATTGATGAAAGATGTTATTGTTTAGGTATATTTATCGACTTAAAAAAAGCTTTTGACACAGTCAGTCATAAAATCCTAATTGACAAGCTCGTGGACCTAGGTATAACGGGCACAGCCCTCCAGATTTTCATTTCCTACCTATCTAATAGATATCAAGTGGTAAAGATAGGAAACAACGAAAGTGACTGCCAAAAAATCGTTTGTGGGATACCCCAAGGATCGGTTATAGGACCTTTAATGTTTTTAACGTATGTCAATAACGTCAGTAGGATAGGATTGACCGGACATATAACTTTGTTTGCCGACGACACTTGCCTCTTCTACTTCGGACGTAACCTACCTGATCTCATAAGTCAAGCGCAGTGCGATCTTCATAAATTTAACATCTGGTGTCAAAGCAACTTACTCACTATAAATACCACAAAAACATCTTACATGATATTTAAAGCTAAAAATAAAAAAATGCCGCCTTATACACCACTTACTATTAATGGTACTATAATCCATCGATCACATCAAGAAAAATATCTCGGTCTGAAACTGGACGATAAACTTAACTGGCGAGCTGATATAGATCACGTGAGGTCGAAGGTCACAGCTGTGACAGGAGCCGTGCGACGTGCAGTCGGATGTATACCGCGGAAAGTCCGAATGAAAATATATAACTCGCTTGTCAAGTAACATTTAGAGTATCTGATTGAGGTGTGGGGAAGTGCGGCAAACACCAACCTTAAAAGTCTCCAGATCGCTCAAAACAAATCCATAAAAACACTTTTTAACTACGAATATTTGACGAACACCTCTACTATCTATAATGAAACCAAACTATTCAATTTAGAACAACTATATATATATACAACTTGTCTTTTAATAAACAAAATATTAACAAATAAAATACACAC
The DNA here is from genome assembly GCA_954871355.1 of Cabera pusaria. Lineage (NCBI taxonomy): Eukaryota > Metazoa > Arthropoda > Insecta > Lepidoptera > Geometridae > Cabera > Cabera pusaria. Next base: position 2,603,380 of record OX940897.1, read on the forward strand.
ACAAATCACATTTACTAAAAGAACATTTAAACACGGCCTTAGAAATACCAACAAAATAACTTTACGGTCTGCAAGGACGCAATACGGCAGAAAAAATATTACGTTTGAGGGTGCACAACTTTATAATAAACTACCTAACGACCTTAAAGAAAATGAAAGTATTATGATATTTAAAACTAAATTAAAACAATGGATATATACAAACATCAAAATCTAACTCCGGAACTTTCAATATTAAATATAGCTAGTCATAGAAATTAGTTATAAATAAGTATGTAAGCTCATTATAAGCGAATTGTTCAATTCTTTATGAGTAAATAAAATTTCTTTGAACCTAAACAAATACTTAGCTTCATTGAGTTGAACAGCACTTTGTCGTCTGAACGATATTCCCGACAGAGAAAAGGTGACGATGTTGGCCCGAAGGCTGCTTGAGCAAAAGTGTATCTAACGTTTCTACCGCCCTTTTAAAGCATCAGTCAAACAGAAAACCAAGATGGCGGCTCTGGCACATCTTGTAAGGTTTAGACTACCCTCAAAAATATCTATCACTGTATAAACACCCTTATTTGAGGCAACATTATTATTTTATAAATTAAATCATCATCAAACATTGGAAATATGTCGTTAATCTGTATGTACTATGAAAATAATCTAACAAGGCCATACTGACAATACTTCGTTCTCGAAGTAACAAACATCAGTACCCCTGACCTCGTCGCATTAGTCCTTTCATCTGCTGTATAAAATCTAGACTACATGTCAAATTAGTGACCAGCAGTTAGTCTCTGACCTAGCCATACTATATTTATCACTTGCTGCCATTAATAATTAGTATAGTACCAAGACAGACAGACCGCCCAGCAAGAAAACAAAATAGTCCTCTGGCCTTCACTATACTATATCTATCAGTTTGCCACTTTTGAATTTCGATATAGTATTAGGGCAGAGACCGGACCAGCAAACCCCGATTCCGCAGAATCCATTAAAATAGTTCTCGGGCCTTTACAACACTATATCTATCAGTTTGCCACTTTTGAATTTCGATATAGAATCAGGGCAGAGACCAAACCAGCAAACCCCGATTCCACAGAATCCATCTAACTATGACATATTAGTCCAGCCATTTGCTCCCCGCAAACCCTAATATCTAGCTAGACATAACAAGTTACTTTTGTAACCACTATAACTCGTTATAGCCCCATATTATGAACATCATGTCCATAATACTCCATTATTTGCCATTTTCATATAAAGTACATCCATATTTCCAATACCACAAAAATTATCAAAATGCCTTGTAATAAACAAGATAAAAATATTCCAACCGAATCCCGAACCAGCTGCAAATATCTTTGCAAGCTGCATAAAAAAGAGTCCAATTTAAAATACTATATTTTCCCATACACAAAATAGCCCAGTGCCTTAAAACCGGATAATACTATCTCAAGTAAATATTACTCTAAATTTAATTCAAATTTCTCTAAGTTTTTCAACTTTCAATACAATTTACTGAATCATACTAACACTACAACATATGCGACACTAACTGTGCTACCCACATTAAACTTTTTATCCACGTGTGTCGCGACGAAGGGTTCGCGATATTCCGTTGAGGTAATCTTAGTATATCATAGTACTGTTTTGTTTCCAGCAGTGTACATGGCGGTAATATACAAAGTAACAAGTTACAAAGTGGCAGTGAACATAGAGTGAACTACAGAAATTAAAATTAAAGTGTTTGTCCTATGTACACACGAATTAATGTGTAATGAAGTATTTTTTTAAATACGGCTTTATTTACGGTAAACTAAACGTCGGTATGGGTGCAAAATCGGTCGTGCAAATCCAGCCAACAATTAATAATAATTATCGACGTACGTCAAGTCTATTCATGGTACTTTTGCGTCGTACATAGTGCATGTCCTTGGCGGGAGGTACAACAGGATGGATCGTGATTAAGGCACTATAGTCAGTATGCTGCATCCAGCACCGCAGCTTTGAGCTGACGTACAGCTGGGATGGATCGTGAATAAGGCGCTTCAAAGAGGCGCCGCACAGGCACTGGCACCATAGGTTCATGAAAACCATGAAATCGCTTGGGTGTAAGCCATAGACAGATAATACTGGTTGTAACTGTCAATTGAGATGTCATAATTGACGTTGTCTATGGGACGACAGCAAAACCAAAGACAAAAATATAGATTTTCTTCGGACATGGCTGCTGTATCGGCAATACAATATCTGCAATGTTTTGTAAATTCATTTTTATAAAATGAAAAGCGTGTTTTATATTTAGAAGTAGAATTTAGTGGACCGTGCGCAGTGCTGTGATAATTGTAATGGATGCAGATAGCGAGTACGAAAATAAGAAAGCTCGTGATGCAATTCAAACGATAGAGACTATTCAGTCCATGATCGACGTTTCAGCTGATAGACTCGAAGGTTTGAGGACACAATGCTCGACGAGCGCCGAGCTAACGCAGCAGGAGATCCGGACCCTGGAGGTGAGGTCATTACCGATCTGTACGGGATTGGCAAACGTGTAGTGCCCTTGAAAGTACCGTATTCCGAGGTCCCGGGTTTCAAGGACTTCTGATCTCAAGGACCCGAGGTGAATCGTTCAATGCCGTTGCAGGGAGAAATTGCGTATTGAGTTTTCCTATCTTTCCGAATTCCGATTTCAAAAATAGATTCGATTTCAATAGCGATGATATTTATTGTCGATTTTCTGTATTATCTGGGTTATATTCATAAAGCTAATTTGCAAATCATTTTATTAAATTAGCATATAATGATTACAATAGTAATTCAATTTCACCGAGAAATTAACAAGCTTTGCATACAAATGAGTAGCCGGTATTCTACAAGAGAGAGTTTATTATGATTACTAACTGTTGAACCAATAACAAGAATTCATATGTGCCACTCTGAGCAGATAAGATAAGACTAGCACATCTCACTCAGTGATAACGGATAACTATGCTTTCAAATCTACCTAATCCTTAGACAAATTTTATAAAGATCTTGATACCTTTACTCTTTTCTGTAAACTAGCTGTATGCTGTAGCTTTGCCTGTTTTTTTTTTTTATAAACTGGCCAAGTGCAAGTCGGACTTGCACTCGTAGGGTTCTGTAACAAAGTAGAGTATTTTATAACAATAAGACACCAAAGAAAAGTTATATTTGCAGTTGATGTATCTCAAAAACTGCTGACTATTACATTCAAACCAATTTTCGTTTATTAGTGTTTATTGCACTACAGCATATATATTTTTTATTTTTCACACATTTTACCACTTTACAACTGTCTATCTTTATAACGATTGGCTTTGAGAAAAAATTGTTTGAGCAACCTCAATGTCATTTTTATAAACCTATATAGCATGTATAGGCTTGATAATTTTTTTTTTCTTAGTTTCAGTTCTTTTGGGGAGCCCCCCCTTAATTTTTTATTTTATTTTATTTGTTTTTGTATTAAAATCGTAAAGCAGTTCACAAACTACACTTACCTACCAAGTTGCAACTGTGTAGTCTTAATAGTTACAGAATAAAGTTGTTGTGAGATATGGACGGACAGACAAACAGACATGACGAATCTATAAGGGTTCTGTTTTTGCCATTCGGCTACAGAACCCTAAAAAGTACCCTTATTACTATATTTAGTCTTTCTTAAAACTATTTTTGTCAGTTATATATATTGAAATATGGAACTTATTGCCCTAGAACATTAATTTAAGTTTAGTCTTGACTGAAAATGCAAGCAAGTAAATGCTTAACCTACAATAAATATACTGTGATGAGAATTAACAATTACAAAGCTTGTACAAAAATCAAGTATGATCGGTATGCGTTCTCTAAGTTGTGTTTCACTATTTCACTTTTTATATTTTTTTATATATAAAAATTGTCTGATGTACTGAAACACACAGTTACATGTATGGTTACTTTTAACCTACTTTAATTTTTTTTAAAATATTCTGACGTAAACGATTGGATGACAGCTGAATGGTTTATTACTTTTATTTTTTCTAATTCAAAGTGTTAAATTCTGCTTTTGCTATGTTTACTTGATAATTGGTTATGATTTATTTTATGATTTATGATTTTGATGTGTATATGTGCATATATTAATACTGCCTACATACTGAATAAATGCTTTGATTCTTGATTCTTTGAGTAAAAAAATCCTTCTTTATCATCATTTTTTCTTCTCTTTTTAATCCAATTTATCTGTATATATGTGGATTATAATATTATTGTATTGTTTTAAACTGTAGCAACTTTAAACAGTTAAATTCAAGCAAAGTTAAAATTAAATTAATTCTTGTCTGTTTTGGCTAGTATAGCTATGCTAGTCTCCATTATAAAAAAATTTACAATTGATATAACAATACTATTGAATGCTAATTTATAAATAAGCCATCATTTCTTTTGGATATGTATGAGGATAAATGTTGTGGCTTTCGTTACTGCTTTGTCTGTGGGGATTTCATGACAAACTAGGAATACAAAATAGGAAAAAAAGTTTATGAATGACACTTATTATAAAACGGTACAAAATAATAGTAGAAAACTTATGATTTATGTGCATAAATCTTCGACAAAAGTGTCACTAATCGGTCCCACCTTAGCGTAACTGTCAGTCTTATCAACAACGCTGGTCTTCCAGTGATGGCGGTTGGCAACGTCACGTTACAGGCTAACAGATACAGTACAGGTAATAGGTACATATTATCAGTCAAACATATTGTAACGAGGTATTTCGACTCGTTACATATTTTTCGCTTGGAAGCACCTTTCAGCTTCTAAGACTGACAAAATTACCTTTTGGTTTTAAATAATTTAGAACATTTTCGTATTTAGCCATTTTTAGTCGATTTTAAATAATCGAGTTATTACTTGGTCTGTGGATCATTCAATATCCTATGGACAATCTTTAAAAAAAAAAATGACTTTGACATCTGTCACTTCTCGATCGGAGACGTCACTTTTTTTCTTGCCCTTAGGCATACAATGGGCTCATTTTTTGTAAATTTTATAAATCGGATTCAATTTAGTGAATCCGTATTTCAAATCGCTTCGCGATAATACTCGGCGTGCTTATGGCGTAGTGCCATATGATTACGTCGTGATTTTGCGGTGAGTCAATTTTTGATAACCTAAAATGTTTCGCGTCATCCTTCATGGCGACAAATATATTTACAATCGGATTTTTGGTTACAGCCTTTGGCGCTGTTTGTTTGGACGACTGTCGTATACTGTTTGGGCGACGATGGGTGTCGTCAACTGTTGGTTCGACGCTGGAAGACGTCGTTAGTTTGAGGTGTTCGTGCGACGCACACCGTTTCGATGTCGTCGTAGTTTTGAGCTGTTGGTGCGACGATGAATGACGTCTGTTTAGAGTGGTGTGCTCAGACGCCCCCTGACGCTGCAGCTAAGCCAATTTCATTATAACTCTTTTTATTACCCTTAAAACTTTAATTTCATATTTGCAAGATGCAAGAAAGACAATAACCAAATTTCAGTAGTAAAATGTAAAATAAATTAACCTAAAAAGTAACGAAAACCGAATGGTATTTATAGTCAAATGTTTAGACATAGTATTCCGGCTTTAACTAAATAATGTGTATCTCATTCTGGAGGTAAGGGACGTTTTGAAGTATTAAAATTTGTCATACAATCCCAAAACCGTGTTATCATTTGCCTGTCCCCCGGTCCGAGATTAAAAGTCTCAATGACACCGCTGATTTATCCTGGTAAGTTTTAGATCTTGGTAGAACAAGGGCGCTCGATATTCATAAATACTGTCTACCTAACATTAATTTTTAGCTTTTTATACTCTATAACCTTCATGTTACAACCAGTAACATATATTTTTTTATAAACAAAAATTTTTTATTACAATTAGCGCGAGAACAGGGACCGGATTTACCTCCACATATATAATCTTTCTTGCATCTTATTTTTGTTTTTCTTGTCACAATTTTTGTGTTATTTTTTTAGCATTTTTACAGTTTTTGTACTTTGAAAACAGAATTGTAACTTTGTGTACAACTTTTTTGTATTTTAACAAAACTAATTAACATACAATGTTCTTTATATGTCTTATATACTGGATAGACTAATCTAAGTGTGTACTTACTATATAATAACATTTGAGATATGCGTTGTTTACATTTTGTAAGGAACTGACCTTGACCACATTGAAAGTGCTAAGTTTTTGTTTGAATTGATATAACTATGTCTTATATAAAGTTATAACGTTTGTTTACTGTTGAGAAGCATTAAACTACATTCATATTAGAAAATACTAGCTTATTAACATAATTATTAACCAGTTTATTGATTTTACTTTTCACAAATAGATATAACCTTAGCCGTTGTTAATAATCTTGAAAATTAAGATAAATTGTGAATCTTTTTTGCATCTTATATACTTTACAATTTGAATGTTTCTTTGTACATTCAAATTTCTTTAAATACTTTTGAACATTATTAAATATTAACATAAACTTTAAAACATAATAACTTAAACCGGTTTTAACAAAAAATCTTATAAACTTTGATGAGTTTTAACTATTCTTTGAATTTTTAGTTGGTTGTTTGTCTTTGTTTCTTTAATATTTTTGATTATTCATCATGACTGACAAACAGGTTCAATTTCCACCCTTGTTGGAAGAGAATTTACCTGGTACTTCTAGGGATGTTATTTCTAATCCGGCGTTGGATAATTTAGTTATGCAGAATACAACAGAGGCTGTTGACCCTTTCTTACCTAACCTTGGTCATAGTAGCTTGCATAATTTTACACCTTTACCTTAGTTTAACTCGATGAATGTTCAACTCAATGAACAATTGAAAAAGCATTTGCCTTCAACAAATAAACTTCCTGATTTGAAGCGTAGTAAGATATCTTTTGATGGGAAAACTTGTGTTAGAGACTTTATCACTTCGGTTGAGGAATATTTTTTGTATAAAAACTTTGATGAAAACTTTTTAGTCGGTTCTTTTTCTGATCTGCTCACTGGAACAGCAACGAAATGGTTCCGTAGTATTCGAATTAGGGTTTCTTCGTGGACAACACTTAAAACTGAATTGTTGAACAGATTCGACAAACCTGAATTTGATTATCATTTGGAGTATGAAATGAGAACTCGCAAACAACGGAGTAATGAGTCACTTCCTGATTTCATTACTGAGATTTTAGATATGTCTAGCAGATTAGCTAATCCAACTTTTGAGAATGTTTTGATAACTATAATTAAACACAACATGTTACCTATTTACACACCGTTTTTATTTGGAAAATCAATAGACACTATTGAACAGTTTATCCGAATTAGTAAGGAATTAGAGATTTTAGTTAACCGAAAACCTGTAAAGGAAATTAAACAAAACTTTCATGCGGTTGAAACCAAACTTTCTTGTTTGAAGTGTAAGTCGACTGACCACACTTATAAAGAGTGTACAGAGATTCTTGGACCTGTGTGCTTTAAATGTCATAAACGAGGCGTTTTGACAAAGAACTGTGATACTTGTCATTCTGACAATATTAAAAATAATAATAATTCAAAAAACTTGTAAGGCATCGGGGCCCAAGTTTTAAAAAAAACTTCAGGTGCTCCGATATCCAATTATAAACCTGATGATGATACGTGTAAGAGAGAATTTTCAGAATGGCTTGACTATTTAAAAACATTTTTTTCTGTTCATAAAGCAGCTCCTATACTTTTTACTAAACAAAATGATACTAGACCATTTTTAAAATTTACCATTTATAATGAAACCTTTTCTGGATTGCTAGACAGTGGTTCAAATAGCTGTGTTTTAGGTAATAACCAACACTTGCATTTTTCTAAACTAGGATTTCAAATTAAACCTATTGATGCCTCCGCTTGTACTGCTGACGGTTCATCAAGAAAAGTTATCGGTTCTATGCGATTACCGGTTACCGTTGACAATGTTTGTAAACTTGTAGAATTTTTGATAATACCCTCTTTTGATCCACCTATTATATTGGGATTTGATTTTTGGTTGAAATTTAACTTAGCTAAAGACTTGTGGAAAAATATTGAATATGTTCACAATAATAAAATTCAAGTGAACGCTGTTACTTCTACAGTTCATTTAACTCCTTCTGAGAAACAACAATTAGATGAAACCATTGCTTTGTTTGAAGATATTTCTTATGAGAAAAAAGGTTTAGGCCTTACCACCCTTGTGGAACATAAAATTAACGTTACTGGCGACCCTTTTAAAAGTAGATATTGGCCGTTGAGTCCTGCTAAACAAAAAGAACTTTATGATGAAGTGGAAGTTTTATTAAAGGAAGGAATTATAGAACCTTCAAAATCTCCTTGGTGTTCCCCTGTATTAGCCGTCGATAAAAAAGATGGTGGAACCAGATTATGTTTAGATTCGAGACGATTAAATTCAATAACTGTTAAAGATTCTTATCCTTTGCCGTACCCTTCTAGGATATTAGACAGCCTTCGTGGGGCTAAATTCATATCTACCATAGATCTTTCTAAAGCATTTCTGCAAATTAAACTTGAAGAGTCCTCTCGTGAAAAGACTGCTTTTGTAGTTCCTGGAAAAAACTTGTACCATTTTGTTCGGATGCCTTTTGGAATCACCAACGCACCGGCAGAGTTACAACGCTTGGTTGATAAACTCTTTGGACCTGAATTTGACAATGTCCTGTTTAAATATTTAGATGATTTGATTTTAGTAAATGATAATTTTCAAAATCATATAGAGTACCTTAAAAAAGTCCATGAAATACTTAAAAACTCAGGCTTAACAGTAAATCTTAAAAAATGTGAATTTTGCAAAGAAAGACTCCGTTATCTCGGTTATATTGTAGACAGTCAAGGCCTACATACTGATCCGTCTAAATTAGAAATTATAGAAAACTTTCCACGACCAGAGTCCGTAAAACAACTTAGAAGCTTTTTAGGATTATGTTCATACTATCGACGTTTCATTTGTAAATTCGCTGATATTGCCTCCCCTTTAACTAAATTAACTTCTGGAAGTAAAAAGATAAAACATACTTTTGTTTGGAATGAAGAAGCTGAAGAAGCCTTCATTAATTTAAAAAATGCCTTAATAACTACACCTGTTTTACAGTGTCCTGATTTTGAAAAACCTTTCTTTTTACATTGCGATGCTAGTTCTGTAGGAATTGGTAGTGTTCTGAGTCAAGAAGACGAAAATAATGAACAACATCCAATTGCTTATTATTCAAGATCTTTAAATAAATGTGAAAGAAATTATAGTACCACTGAACGTGAACTTTTGGCAGTTTTAGATTCAATTGAACATTTAAGACCTTATGTCGAAGGAATGAAATTCACAGTTGTGACAGATCATGCTAGTCTTAAGTGGCTTTTAAAACTTAATAACCCTAGTGGACGCTTAGCTCGATGGGCTGCACGTATTTCTCAATTTACTTTTGATATTGTTCATAAAAAAGGATCTTTACATCAAGTTCCTGACGCTTTATCTAGAATCAATATAACTTCAATATTAGTTTCCGCTATAAATATTGTCTCACCAGATGAAGATATAGAAGACCCTTGGTATAGAAAAGTCTTTATAAATTGTCAAAAATACCCTTCTAGAATGAAAAACCTTCGAGTAGAAGATAATACTTTGTATCGTTACTGTAAAAATAAATTTGACCCTAATAGTCGTTTGAATTGGAAAATTGTTATACCTAAAGAACATGTTTTAGATACTATTCGTTCTAATCATGATGATATTAATTCTGGACACTTTGGAATACATAAAACTCTTAATAAAATAAAACAACATTATTATTGGAAAGGAATGTTCGGAGACATTCAAAGATATATTTCTTCTTGCGACATTTGTAAAGCTTATAAACATTCAACTTCTGCTCCTGCTGGTAAGATGGTTAACCCTAAGAAAGTTGATCAACCTATGGTAATGTTATCCGTTGATATTATTGGGATTTTACCTAAATCTTATTCTGGACATAGATTCATTCTTTCAATTGTAGATGTTTTTACTAAATATTGTTGGATATTTCCAATGATAAATGCTACTTCTAAAGTAATTTGTAAAATCTTTGAAAAAGAAATTTTTCTTAAATTTGGTGTACCTAAAATCTTAGTGGCCGACAACGGACCCCAATTTATATCTAAATATTTTGTAGATTTCTTAAAAAATTTCAACATAACTAAAATATTTTATAATGCACTATACACTCCACAGAATAATCCAGTAGAAAGATATAATAAGACAATAGAAACATGTATTTCTTGTTTTGTTAAAAATGATCATCGAACTTGGTCAAGGTTTTTGCCTCATGTCCAATTAGCTTTAAATAGTAGTGTAAATCTTGCTACAGAGTACACTCCTAACTTTTTGATGTTCGGTAGAGAACTTATTTTTGATGCATCTTTGCACCGTTTTAGTAACTCTTTTGATAACTTAGATCAACTTGAGCTTGGTACTAGAGATACTTATGCTCACTCTTTAAATTCACTTAGTGAAGTTTTTGTTAAAGTTCAAGCTTATCTTTTGAAAGCTTATAAGCGTAATGCCCTTTATTATAATAGGGGAAGAAAAGTCATTTCTTTTGATGTCGGTGATGTAGTTTGGCGTAGAAGTTTTGTACAGTCAAATGCACCTGCATATTTTTCGGCTAAATTAGCACCTAAGTTTATTAAATGTGAAATTGTAGAGAGAATTTCTCCTAACGTTTATGTACTAAAGGAATTTAATAAAACAAGTACTGGACGTTATCATGTTAAAGATATAATTAAATATTAAAATTTTCATTTTTAGATTTAACACTTTATTTAGATTTGTTTTGATATTCTGTTTGGGATGGACAATGCTTGTGGAAGAATGAGATTTGATGTATGAAAGAAGAAGTCCATGGTGAAAGATGATTATCTGAAAGGAAACCAACACTTTATTGAAATACAACTTTAAATATACTAAACCTAACTTAGGTCTATTTTTGATACCTTCATCTTATTTTTGGAACTTTTATCCTACTTTTGAACTTTTACCCAACTTTAGAAACTACATCTAACGATTATATTTTCTTTTAGAAATTTTCTTGGCATCAAAAGATCTTATGTATATTTTTGTATATTTTATTATTTTGGTTACTTTGAAAAGCTTTTCACTTTTCAAGTATTCAACTCTTTTAGATACTTTGAGAAGTTTTCCACTTTTCTAGTATAAATATTGTTTTAGATTGCTATGAAAAGCTTTCCACTTTTCAAATAGCCTGCACATAGTGTAAATACATTTTTAATATAAATGTGTTTCAGTCTTTGTGAAGCATGTTATATATTATTTAGATTATTTAGTTTGTGTTTGTTGTAGACCTAAGCCTCGGATTTGACACTTAGAGCTCTATATAATTTTTACCCGGATTTGCCTCTCGGATTTGACTCTTTTGAGCTTTTGTCTCAGTTAACCTTTTTGGGTAAGTTTTTACTTCTTTTTCTTCATTTTTCCTCGCTTTGACATTTTTGGTTCAAGCGTTGGAAACTTTAGATATTGTGAACGGAAAGTCGGTGGTGTTGAGCCGGTCACAATACAACTTTGTTGTTTTCCCAACAAACTTTTGTTAACTTGTTTTTGTGCACGGAATGTCGGTGGTGTTGAGCCGGTCACAATATACAATTTTTGGTCTTTTTGACAAACCCTTTTATAAATTTGTTAGTGTTCGGAAAGTCGGTAGAGTTGAGCCGGTCACTACTTATTATTTTTGGTTCTCTATTTTTATGAGAATAATTTGAACTTGTTGTTCAACTTTTTCATTGAAAACTTGTTCACTGAATCGTTTGCAGTGAATAATTATCTAAAGTCGGCAGCTAATGCTTAACCGTACTACAATATGGATAACCTTTGTTATTACCTTTTAATTTAGTTAGAATCGTTCTGAGATTATAAAAGATAGAGGCGATGGTGCTTATCTACACTTTTGTTAAATATTTCAGAAATATTTATTTGGGTTGTAATACAGATAAGTAGATGGAGGCTATTGTGCTTATCCACTCTTGAGTATAATTAATTTGTGATGGATTTTAGGATTGAGTCATATTGATGGATTAGTTTTGGTAAACCTTTACATTGTTTTTCACTTAGTTAGAAAGTTTTTATAACTTGTTTTTCTAGAGCAACTTAGTCAGTGGCTAGAAGCTTAACTGATTTAACGTTATGCTTTATTAGTGTCTTCTTTTAGTTTGAATAAATTTCATATTTTGGTGGCGGAATATTTTCTGTTTATTATTTTTTTTGAATAATTTTTATTAGGAATTTTTGGGGAGTTCTTCTCAAAAATAAAAGAAGTTTCATTCTTTTATTTTTTTTGGGAAGGTATGTACTGTAACGAGGTATTTCGACTCGTTACATATTTTTCGCTTGGAAGCACCTTTCAGCTTCTAAGACTGACAAAATTACCTTTTGGTTTTAAATAATTTAGAACATTTTCGTATTTAGCCATTTTTAGTCGATTTTAAATAATCGAGTTATTACTTGGTCTGTGGATCATTCAATATCCTATGGACAATCTTTAAAAAAAAAAATGACTTTGACATCTGTCACTTCTCGATCGGAGACGTCACTTTTTTTCTTGCCCTTAGGCATACAATGGGCTCATTTTTTGTAAATTTTATAAATCGGATTCAATTTAGTGAATCCGTATTTCAAATCGCTTCGCGATAATACTCGGCGTGCTTATGGCGTAGTGCCATATGATTACGTCGTGATTTTGCGGTGAGTCAATTTTTGATAACCTAAAATGTTTCGCGTCATCCTTCATGGCGACAAATATATTTACAATCGGATTTTTGGTTACAGCCTTTGGCGCTGTTTGTTTGGACGACTGTCGTATACTGTTTGGGCGACGATGGGTGTCGTCAACTGTTGGTTCGACGCTGGAAGACGTCGTTAGTTTGAGGTGTTCGTGCGACGCACACCGTTTCGATGTCGTCGTAGTTTTGAGCTGTTGGTGCGACGATGAATGACGTCTGTTTAGAGTGGTGTGCTCAGACGCCCCCTGACGCTGCAGCTAAGCCAATTTCATTATAACTCTTTTTATTACCCTTAAAACTTTAATTTCATATTTGCAAGATGCAAGAAAGACAATAACCAAATTTCAGTAGTAAAATGTAAAATAAATTAACCTAAAAAGTAACGAAAACCGAATGGTATTTATAGTCAAATGTTTAGACATAGTATTCCGGCTTTAACTAAATAATGTGTATCTCATTCTGGAGGTAAGGGACGTTTTGAAGTATTAAAATTTGTCATACAATCCCAAAACCGTGTTATCATTTGCCTGTCCCCCGGTCCGAGATTAAAAGTCTCAATGACACCGCTGATTTATCCTGGTAAGTTTTAGATCTTGGTAGAACAAGGGCGCTCGATATTCATAAATACTGTCTACCTAACATTAATTTTTAGCTTTTTATACTCTATAACCTTCATGTTACAACCAGTAACGTTTATATTTTTATAAACAAAATTTTTTTATTACAATATCATCTTCATCATCAACTTATATTGGTCCATTGCTGGACATAGGCCCCTCCGATTCCTTGCGACTGAGCATAAATCCACAGCTTATCTCATCCAGCTCTTTCAAACATATGCACACTTAAAATCTATGCAATTATGTATAAGACATATAAATGCATTCTGATAATAATTCAATTGAAGATGTGATCAACAATGTAGCACGCTTGCCTAGAAGATACCTGTATACTCGCGATTAAAAATTATTATTAATGCTATTTTTAATCTATGAACTTTAGGACAATGTTATGACTAGATATTTTAATTCACCTGATACATATTCTAAACAATATTTGTCTATGTGTCTTCTTTTATCAATATTTGAATTTCTATTTTATCTCCAGCAAAATTGCCCATACGTATCTGATCAATTACTTTATTACCAATACAAATTATTATCCTTAAATGATGCAATAATTCAGTTGTGTGTTTCGTAATATGACAGGAATAGACAATATGTCATAATTGTTAACATGGTATGCAAACAAATGTTATACGAAAATAAAAGTGCTTGTTTGAGTTGCCATAGGACAAATAATTAAATACTCCAGAAAAGGCACATTTATTTTTCTGAATTGTAATACGACCCAACAGTCTCTGCATAGTCTGTCTGCATACTTTATAGAAATTTTGTGGCATTTCTAGAATGTTTTTACTGTAGTCCTTCTAATCCTCATTTCTCAAGAAAGCCTAGGTTGAGGCCTTATCATGCTGTGAAAAGATTTGGTTAAGTTTTTATAGTTGACTTGACATGACTTGTACTATCATTTATTCACTAATGTTGTTGTTGATGGTTTAACTGGCATCCTGGGATGAGGGAATGGTACTCAGTGGTATATGCTGAGTCTTATATAATCCCTATATCACACACAGGAAAAGAGATGGAGAGGTGCTTCTTAAAACTGCACCTTATGGCCCCATTAGAAGGACACATCTTCATCAATTAAATTAATAAATAAACCTTTTTAAATATTTTTTAAAATTAAAAAAATATTTTTTATTGGACAAACTAACTGCGAAAAAATGGAAAATAAAAATTTACATGTAGAAATAGTAACCAATTAAATGGCAAAGGATTTGGAGTTCCGGGCTAATTTACAGTATTTTAAATTACAATATTAATTTCAAACATTCTCATAATTGTAATGTTAACAATTTGCAGTATTTACTAACAAATCAATAATTTTATATCAATATTATCTGGAGCACAATAAACAATTACTCACACTGCATAATTATAAAGGCATGCATCGGTTATCTACTGATAACGGGTTGGTGATCAATTACAATAGGTAATTGATCACCAACAAATTATGTAACCATCTCTGAGAGTATTTATTATATTACGGCTTTATCGTAACTTATAGTGAAAATCATCAGAACTAATTAATTAACCTGGTAGAGCAACAGTATACATGAAGCGGTTGGTAGTGACTGGAAAAGAAAAGCCGAAGATCTGGCTCAGTGGCGTATCTTGGTAGAGGCCTTTGTCCAGCTGTGGACTTACACCGGCTGATTATGATGAATTAATTAACAGAATAGGGAACAATAGGTCACATCGCTAAAAGCAATCTCTTCTAAGAACCTTTGGGATAGTTAAAAATATTAAAATATGGGACTTATCAAGCTTAAAACATAAATTTATGTTTAATTCAACATTTTGACCAAGTTGCATTGATTGTGGTTACGAGACTGACAGTCGTCTAGTGACCACTGTTAATGCAATTTTGTCGAAACATCGAGTTAAATAAAAATTAATGTTTTAAGCACAATAAGTCCCGTATTTTAATATTTTTAACGATGTGTCCACATCGCAACAGTTTATAGTTTACAACCTTTTGGATGTAGTGAAGACTATGAATAAGGCAAGGTTTTACTTACAATACCATACCAGCAAGCTGAACTTAAAGTGAGTCTTGGCCTCTTGTGACAATGAGAGACTCCACTATTCCCGGCACTGTGTGACCTCACACCTGGAGATAGCTAAGATTTATTTTAATTTTATTTGACTTATGCTTTTAAAGGCTAAAGAGTGCATTTGAGAAGAATGTTGGGCTTAAGAAATGAGACAATTATTTACTTACTCTTGGAGGTGTTTTCCTATTGTGCCATGTACACTAGAAAAAAAAAACTATTGCAATTTTATTCCTATAACACAGTACATAACTAGATATACACAATACATCCCTTGGAACATTTTTGGGAAAGATAGGCAAGCCAGCAGTGGGACATAAAAGAATATAAAAAAATTACTATACAAAACAATAATATGTGACATTCTTGCAACATTTTTTTGTAATGTAGTGAGTTTTTGTAACACGATACACTAGCTAGTCAGTACAGTGCGTTGAGCAGCTGGATGCGAACGCCAGATCCTCCACTTAATGTCAGATTTGTTCAGATTTATAGGTATAGGAGAAGCTTATGTCCTACAGTGGACGAATACTGGCTTTTAATGATGATGATGACGATAGATATAAGGCAGTCTTATCGCTAATAACTCCCTCTTCCTTGCTTTGGGTGGAGTGTATTACAGGAAGTAAAACAATATCAAGTGATAAATGTGAAATCAAATCAAAGCATTTATCAGTATTAATATTTGCACATGTACACATCAAAATCATAATCTATTATCAAGTAAACATAGCAAAAGCTGAATTTAACGCTTTGAATTTAAAAAAAAAACAAAAGTAATGAATCGTTCAGCCGTGATCCAATTGTTGACGTCAGACTATTACAAAAATATTAAAGTAGGGTTGCCCGTAATACACGTAACTGTGGGTTTTCAGTACTACAGACAATTTTTATATTTGAAAAAAAGTTAAATATAAAACACAACTTAAAAAACATTGATAAAGAAACATGGTGTTGTTCCAGGGTAAGCTGGTGAAGCACTTCTCCCGGCAGCTGGTTATCAAGGCCAGCTTCGGCGAGGAGCTGCGGCGGCAGCTGCGGGACGTGCCGCGCCTCGCGCAGTGGCTGCGTGTGGTTGGACTCACGCCTGATTCTATTGAGGTGGGAATGAAAAATATATCACATATATTTTTTTATAAAAGTCTTGTAGTATCTTGTCAACCTCTCCTACAAACAACTACTAAACTAAATTTTCTTGTGTCTCGTGAACCCACTCCGGGTTCACGTCAATAGTGCAATTTTTTTATGCTCAATAGGCCTATAATAGCGATTGACCACCATCTCACCTGATGTTAAGTGACGAAGTGGTCCAAGATGTGAGTGGGGCTCGAACTCGATACTGGTACTTCAGGCCTGCTACTGAACACGAATAATACAAACTGTGAACTGTGAACATCGCGATCTCACCACGTGACCTCACTCCCGAGGAAGTGCGACTGACTCGCTCGAAACCTAGGTCGAGAAAATTCGACTAAAGGTACAGATCGCGCGGCGAGAGTTTGGCTTTGACCTTCGGGTGGAGGGGATTACTGCGCATGGGTACTGTCAGTGGGTACCAATCAGAGCACCGCGTGCGCCTACACACCCGCCCCGCACCCCGCTAATTGCCCGTTGATACCGAATTTCTGATTTCTGCGCAATAACGGTCAAAGCCAAACTCTCGCCGCGCGATCTGTACGTGAATTATAGCCGGTATATAACAATAATAATACATACAAACTCTTTCGTAAGGATGTGACTACACACATTAAAACAGTAATTTGGAGGGGCGGGCCATGTTATCGTAGTAGATCTCTATGTTATGCCATTAAAATGGACTAATGCTATGACATTAAAATGGACATTAATCAAGTTTTTTTTATAATTTCAGGCTGTATGTTCCCGGGTGCCCTCGCTAGAGTCGCTCCGCGAGCGCACGGACCACGAGATGCGCGCGCTGCTGTGCGGCGCTCGCGACGAGGAAGTGTTGCGGCTATGTCGCGCCATGCATCGCTTGCGGACTTATATCGGTAAACATCTCTATATGACTTCGCTGTAAGATTCTTTGTCCACCGGGACGTCAACGAGAACGAGATTTTTTCGGGCTGACCGATTTTGGTGGTTCCGATTTGGTGGAAGTCTCTACATTGATAGCGATGCGTCTTGTCATCGCAAACGTCTGCTAGAATGAGATGCAGCTAGACAGTTGTTATCTGCATCTCTTTTCTTATCGACGATTATCGGTCGCAATTCTTCGCTATTCATGTAGAGACTACCGGCCCAGGTTCAGACCAGGCGATTTTTGTCGTTCAACTTCCTAGGGATGTACGATACGAGTTGCAAAAAATATCCAATTGATATTTTTTATTGATTTAATCCCGCTTGATTAGTTAATAGTTTCATTCGAAACCTTATTATCGCTCTATAATGCCAGCCTAAATGTTCTTCCAAAACAAATAATTGAGTAACGAAACGATTACTTATAACCGGTACTCACTTAGTATCGATTCCAAAGTATTGATACTGAAAGTACTTGGAATTGAAAGAGAAGCATATCCCTAGGAAGTTGAACGACTAGAATCGCCTGGTGTGAACCCGGTATAACCGATCTAACGGCGACGGCATGATCAAACGTGTTTTGTATTGCCCGGCCCGTCACAATCTCGGGCGGAGTTCTAGCGGTCGCGCCGATCTACTCGAAACATCGGGATGACGGCGCTCGGTGACGGACATGCAGTGTACAAGCGGTCATACTATACATATGTACCGCTACTTTGACGCTGTCATCTCGTTCTCGTTAACGGCCCGGTGACGGCGTCGTTGGACAAACGTTGTCACGCCCCGTTCCCACGGCCGGCGGTGTCGGGTACGGATTTTAATTGGATGTTCCAGTGGCAGAACATTTTATATTATGAATGAATATGAATATATGAATCTGAAATATATTATGAAGCTTGTCGAAAACCGATTTTGTGTCACTACTGCCACTTTGTGAGTCATTATTTATTTGGTAAATATACATTATATTCGGTTTGTATGTCAACGATTATATATCAACTAGCATAGGATATATATTAAGTCCATATGCAATTCACCTGTTGTATATAATGTATGTAAAATAAATTATTCTTCAAAAAAAAAAATTAAACCCACATCAAAACCACAAATAGGAACTCAAAAGTGAAAAATAAATCAATAAAATTATTATAAGCGCTACACACTCATCTATTTGAAGTCGGTGCCAGCCGAGTGTAATAGTAGATAGATACTACCTACAAGTATCTCCGTACTTAGTACATACATAGTATCTATCTACTACGACTACCTGATAGACTCGACTGGCTTATAATAATAGTAATATTCATTTATTTTTAGCTTTTGGGTGCCTATTTGTGGTTTTGATGTTGGTTTTTATTTTTTTCACCATTAATTCCACAGAGGCACTCCAACGCGGCGAGGCGACGGAATCAAGTGGCGCAGAACTGCAACTTTTCTGGGACTCGTGGGAGCGCCACGCTCGAGCTTCGCCTCGCGCCCGTCCGCGACGCGTCGCCGACGTCCCCGTCACTGAACAAGCCACGCCCACTAAAAAAGGTAAAACAAACAGGCTTTATAATAGCGATTTGCGTCTCTATATTTCGGATTTGTGTATACAGTATTGTAACGCGTATCCTTAACACCACTGTACCTATTGCTGGCTTCAGTTTTTTATGAGTGAAATTATTTAGGCGCCCTGGGGTAAAATTAAACAGAAGCGACGTAGCGTCACGGTCCGATTTCAACTATTTCATATGAAATAAACTCATTTCATTTAAATAAAAGTGACGTCAATGTATAAAATAATATAATAAAAATATAAGAAATAAAAAAATAGGTGTCCAATATTTTTTTAATAATCCAACTGAGGGAATTTTTAGGTTTATTATTTTTTTACCCGGGCAACATGCCTGTTACATAGTACCTATAATTGAAGTTGCAGCGAGCACAGCGCCGGGCGGCAAGTCTCCAACATCCCCGAACTCGCGACATACTCAGAACTGTCGGCTGCCCGCGCCCGGCGGGCCGCTCACCAAGTGTCGGTCGCACGAGTCCCAGCTGTGCGTGAGACCTGACGCGGAGGATCACAGGTACCGTCCTACTGTAGCCGACCTGACCGCTGACCTGACCACACCAAATTTCACTGTTGTCGACTCTCAGCGCTCACGCTAACTGTCCGTGGAGCTCAGCTTCATATCACCATCATTATACAAGCCCCAATGGCTAAGGCCTGGCGATCGAGAAGTCGTCGTAAGTTCGATCACCTCCCATTGCACTATTGACGTCAACCCACTCCAGACTCCAGACACTAGCATATTTAGCTTCGTTGGAGGGGTTAACATGACTACTAGTAATGTGCAACCCACATTGTTTACTAAGCTTTAAAAAAAACATATCAGACAATTTCCGTCCACTGCAGAACAGAGGCCTCTCCTATTATATTTACATTCTTTATTCAATTGTTTAATTTACTAGTACTGTGTGTTGCACATTACTAGTAGTATTGTTAACCCCTCCAACTAAGCTAAATATGCTTGTGTCTGGAGTGAGTCACGTCAATGGTGCAATGGGTGGATATCGAACTCACGACTTCTTGATCAGGCCGACGCCTTACCTATTGGACTATTGCCTCTTCATTTCATTTGTATATGATGTAGGGAGGCAGACCATATTTTTTTTCCATTAATAATAGGGAATTGCATAATGATATGGTTTAAATTTACTTGAAATTTCGGAATATATTTTCGAATCATTATTGTTCTAGTATTGTTTGTTAAACTTACTTTTATAAGTAAAATACTCTTAAATTGGTTAAAATATTGTATGAAAAATGTAAAACAAGCGTGGGAAATTTTAATTTGTAAAACACATCACCACTTGTCAATTAGAAAGTGACGTCACAACATACACGCTGTCACCACAGACTGAATTTTTGTCATAGAAATAGTATGCAGTGTTGTACGAATATGTACTATTTATATTACAAAGATTAAATCTGTGAGGACAGTGTGGTATGCTGTGACGTCACAAGGCGCGCGAAAATTTGGCGGCGTTTTAGACACCTCATATTTTTTCAATACTGAAACTATTTTTGTCGCTTAATTTGAACACTTTCAGTATTATTTCATTTTTTACTGTGTTAAATGGATGTTATCAGTGAAACAAAAATATTTTAAATAATCTAACATATGCCCTATTGTCTTGCTTGTCATATAATATCGTTTAAAAACTAAAAAACAACCGACTTCAATGCCGCGCTATTCATTTTCAGTACCAATTTTGAGATGTTTATCTCAATATCTCTGGAGATACTTATCATACCTCGATAAAATTACCATGGTACCACACTTGGGATATCTCCTTTCCAACAAAAAAATAATAATCGAAATCGGTTTATAAACGACGAAGTTATCCGCGAACAAACATTAAATAATATCGTTTAAAAACTAAAAAACAACCGACTTCAATGCCGCGCTATTCATTTTCAGTACCAATTTGGAGATGTTTATCTCAATATCTCTGGAGATACTTATCATACCTCGATAAAATTACTATGGTACCACACTTGGGATATCTCCTTTCGAACATAAAAAGAATAATCGAAATCGGTTCATAAACGACGAAGTTATCCGCGAACAAACATAAAAAAATAAAAAATATATATATATACGGTCGAATAGAGAAACCTCCTCCTTTTTTGAAGTCGGTTAAAAATATCATTTGATTCGCGTCAATTTTGCACATAAGTCAAATGAACTATCTCATCTGTACTATTATTTACTCAACCGTGACGCTCGAGTGTTTGCTAACATCATTTCGTAATGTTACATCATTTCATTGAAACACTATAAAAAGAACCAACTTCTCGTGCATGATTGATTTATTTATATCCGAGTTTGCAGAGTTTGGCAGTTTGATAAAAAAATAGTATATTTCATTACAAGTGCGGAAAGGCTGTCATTGCAAAGAGTTGCGACAAATGTCTACCCGAGCCGAGGCGCAGCCGAAGGCGAGGGTTGACAGTCGGAACAAGTTGCAAAGACGGCTCCGCACGAACTGAACGACTTTTTTTAATAGAGCTGCGAAAAAATGAAGTAATTTAATAAAATACAAAAAACACAATAAACTCAACTAACTTAACATTTATTTCTTATATAAGTTATAATTCACATATACATTGAAATTGGTACAGTTTTTTATACTAACTGGCGTTTTCTCTTCTCTCCACGCAATAAATTCGTCGTATGTAGATATGTAGCGACCGAACGCTATACGTCCCTGCAATACGCCACTTTTTGAGCAACTGTATTCAAAAACCTTTTTCAACACATAGCAGCATATTATATCGATGTTCCGCCTTACTTCCTTTCAAAAAGTAGCTTATCTACCTCTGCCGGTCGGGCAGCACATAGCCCTTGAGAGTCAGAGTACTCTAGGCCTAGCGGGTTCATCATCTTCGACCACATCATCGTTTACCACCAGGCGAGATAGTGGTCAAACGCTAGCCTATAAGATATACAAAAAAAAATACAGACAGACACACAAGTTAATCGTTAATATCCATGCATAATTTTGTGGTAAGGCCACTACAAGTTTCACAATAGAAATCATCGGTACTTCCTGTCAATCGACTGGCCTGTTTGTAAGGTTAGTATTGAAAAGTATCTTACGAAATAAACACGGTTTGCTTTAAGTTCTCTCGCTAAGTATTACAATGAACAAGAAATTGAAAGTATTGTTCTACCGTCATCAGTGCTTTTTTCGCTAAAATCGAATGAACATCAATATTATAAATGCGGAAATCAGTTTGTATATTTGTTTGTTTGGGACTTTTTTACGGTCAAACGTCTTAGAGATTAGGCCATAGGGTAACTTTTTAATGCGGGCGAAGCCGGAGGGCACAGCTGGTCTGTTTATATATGTTTTTAAAATTAAATTTCAAAGCATTCTGTATATTATACGCAGTGTAAAACTTATGCACTCATACATTTCTAAATACAAAAGTATTTATTTAAATTATAGTGATTTAAAATTAAAGAAGTAGTCTCTGCCTACCCTAACGGGAAAAAGGCGTGATTGTATGTATGTATGTATGTATAGTGATTTAATTAATATCAATTACATAACTTTGATGCCTTGAAATAAAAAATATATAATTGTAATAATAATCATTATTTTATTTCAAGCTATTCAAAACTCATATCATGAATTAACATGGTATTATACAAATAAATCACAATTCGTGAACATGAATTATAAAATAAAATAAAAATAGTAATAAAATTAAAACAGATTTTATTTCACAAATGTGAATCAAATTTAAGTATCATACATTTGTGTATAGGAGCATGCCATATATGAGTAATGACCCATTTAGGTCCCAGCCAATTGTTCGAAGAAGGCCTAAATCGACCGCTAGTAATCAACCATTTGAACCATAGAACGGTCGGCTTTGATGCCGTGGTACCGAGTTCAAACCTTACCGAGAGCAATGGATTTTTCCATCGAAAAATTTATGTGCGCTTCTCACAGTGGCCCTCCGGTGAAGGAAAACATCGTTAAGAAACCAACAACCCCCGCATGGTGGTAGGAAACTATCTAGTGTCCGCCTGGCCAGCTACCACTCTCAAGTTAGAAAATCTGTCACCAAACATCTAATGTGTTCCGGCAGCTATCCTTGAGAGCCAGTTCCCATTCTAGGCCTAGGCCTAGAATGGGAACTGGCTACGATGGCTACGATGCGGTCGAAGATGGTAAGCACGCTAGCGTGCTTACCATCTTCGACCGCATCATCACTTACCAACAGGTGAGATAGTGGTCAAACGCTAGCCTGTAACGTAGATATAAAAAAAAAAGAAAAAAGTGTATGATTTAGAACAATCATCTGATGCGTGTGGTTGACGTTGACATTGACATTCAACTTGTTTGGAAATGTACAGTACCCCGAGCACGAAAAACTTGCGAAAAAGTATTCGTATCGTCATCGACATGAAAATTGTACAGCGAAACCCCTATCGTGCGTAAAAGTAACTAAATTCGGCAGCACGAACGATTTTGATTTAATTCGTATCGCAAACGTATCGTTACGTAAACGATACTTGAGTTTTTATAAAAAAAATGCGAGCATGAACTTAATTTTGACGTACGGTAATGTTAATTTCGAAGGCTGGCTATCGAGCATAGTCGAATATTTTTTCACTTAGGATTTTCCGGTGAGAAAAGTTTCGAAACTTTTTTTAACTGCATAAAACATATTTTTTGCGTGTATTAAATGCAAATACCGCCCGCTTTAACAACGTCGTTCTCTTTATTATCTTCTTGCTGCAAGTTTACTTGAAATTAAGGGAAAATAAAAACATAAAAACAACATAAAAATCTTTCCTCATAGTTAATCCTCCTTCGAGTTAATAAGCCAGAAGTAATAAAAAGTTCACTGTTCAATTTAATTTTTGAACGAATAATTCATTCAATAAGACGTTCATTTCATTCACAACGGCTCGTCCCTACTTACATTAGGATGACGCTACCAACATAATCGTATCGAGCTCTCGATAGCTGTCAGAGTGTGCTTCGTGCTGCCGCCTATCGTAAAACCACGTTATTGTATCGTTGACTCGATACCTTTACGATACGAATTCGATGATTTTTCGTGCTCGGGGTACTGTAATGTGGTGTTTATCATTCTAGTGACAACAGTCAGTCATCGGCAGTGAACACGACAGAGGCGACCCCTCCCGCCTCGCCGAGAGAACCGGAGCCGGACAACACGCCGCAACATCGACCTTCGCAGAACAACTACTATAATAATAATGTGAGTTCTGCCGTCAACATTGTTAGTACCGATCGAATTAAGCTTTTGGTCCAGTGGCGTAGTGGGAGAATAGTCGGCTTTGACGCCAGAGGTAGCGAGTTCAATCCCCGCCGTACAACAATGGATTTTTCTATAGATAATAATTAAGATAGTTTAAAAACTAAAACAACCGACTTCCAAGCCCCGTGCGAGTCAATATCAGTAGCAAGTTTGAGACGTTTATCGTCATATCTCTGGAGATACTTATCAGATCTCGATGAAATTACAATGGGACCACCTCGGAAACATACCCTTTTGATTACAAAATGGTGTTCATTCGAATCGGTTCACAATTGACGGAGTAATCGCGTAACATACACGACGACGAATTGAGAACCTCCTTTTGGAAGTCTGTTGAAAAATGTATGTGCACATTTCACAATGGCCCCTCGTTTGTATTTGTCTCCGTTGTATCATTTCATTGAGGTGTGTTGTCTCTATTGTATTTGTATTTGTTTCCACATGTCTCGCAGGCGGTGTACAACGTAGCGGGCCCCCGGTCTCCGCGCACGCCGACGGTGTCGCGGTGCATGGCTCACGACATCGCACACCGCTTCACCAAGACGTTCAACATGATCGCTACCTGCGACTACTGCGACAAACAGATGCTCTTCGGCTCCGGGCTCAAGTGTAAAGAGTGCAAGTTTAAATGTCATAGGTGAGTTAGGTTACTACGTAGAGGGATAAATCTACCATAGACGTAATATAAAAGGATGGTGCACTGCAGATGTTTTGACTAATTCAATTTAATCCGTATGCTCTAACAATAAGGTTGTAATTGCTTTGTAGAACAAAACGGCCCAATCGAAAGGCACCCGGGTGGGAGTGTGTCCTTGTCTAACAACCTGTCTATGCTATAAATTCTATACTATATGTAAAGTATATATATAATTAGTCCATACAAAAGAAAGGGGCAAACTCCGTTCAAGGTCGCATTAGGACCGGTGTACGCAGTCGAGTTTAATATTAAGTAGAAGGTCGTTGCATGAGATAGAAGATATATAAATGTATATATAACGCAGTGATACACAGCAAAAAAATCTGTATATATTATGTTTCTTGAAGTGTTACACACTTCATATTTTTGTATATTGTTTTACACAATCCAACATTTTTGTTAACAACGTTGTTACCTAAACAAATTTTAACTTTTATGGTGTCTTGTGAAATTTCACAAGAAACCATAAAAGTAAAAGAAAAGTGCCAAAATAAAATTCACAATCAATTGAATTGTGAAGTTTATTTTGGCAATTTTCTGATCATTTTATTATAGCATATATACTGATAATAATCAGTATATATGTTATGAATTTTCTTCATTTCATAACATGTATATATACATGTTATGAAATGATGAGAAAAGTGCTAAAATAAACTTCACAATTTCACAAGACGCCATAGAAGACAAAGTTTGTTTAGCCAACAACGCTGCTGACCCTGACAAAACCGGGACGCACTTAGAGTTACATGGAATAACTCCATACTATATCCCTTTTCATGTGGGAAGGAGACAGAGCTACCCGCGGTCCATTCTTTTCTCTGTCTACGGGTTACGACATGTCGCATTACAGCCGATGCTGATTGGTGGATATGGTGTATGACATTTAGGTCTAGCTGTGATTGGCGGACGCTTCCGCTGCCATATTTGTATACATGCTAATGTGTCATGTCAACTGCTGTCAGAGTAGCTATAGTCGAATTTTTAATTAAACGTAGTAAAATGACATTTACAACTATTGCCACTTTTTCATGAAATAAAAATAGGCATGTGGTATCAAAGATTTAGTTAATGGAGTTATATCAATTCAGTGAACTAGTTCAAAAACTCATATTAAGGTTTTTCTAAAAGTATTACATATTTTATCATCCTTATTCAACTAGTACGCTGGACTTTAAATGCTTATATCTAATACATTGATCAAATACATCATTCAGTTTACTAGAACTTATACGTACTAATTGATTTAAGTGTTTTTAATCTATAGTTCAGTTCTTTGAAGGATAAAAATAAAAAAGATCATCACTACGTTTGACTGTTGGCAACATTATTTTGATAAGTGACATTTTGACCTGTAAGTTTACTCCGTCTAAAATTAAAAATTCGACTATAGCTACCATGCAAGTGAAACCTTGTTTATGTCTGTAGCTATTACACACATAAACAAGGTTTCTAAAATTGACTAAGTGACAGTTTTTACTCTGTGGCTGACTTTTTTAAATACTAGCCATAAAATATTTGTACGACTGATATACCAGTCCAATGTAGTGATACTAATTTAACATTAACCATCCACTAATGTACCTATATTCTAACAAATAAATGTTTCATTTTATTATTTACATGTATGTAAAGCACCTCATAAGGATGCCTTGTTGTGACTCGCTGGTGGAACGATGATATCCGTAGAGCTAAGTTAGTGAGCTATACAAACTGACTTTCGCATTGATTATATTTGTGTTATGTTAGTGTTTTCTACATTTTATGAAATCTGTAATGATTTCATCCGAGTGATTCAGTAATCACAGATGGCGCCACAAATGCATAATTGGTTAATATAAATGCAATCAATTAGTATCGAGGTATCGACAGAATCGTATCGTAGCTGAGTTGGTGCAGCGCTGCGCTTGTTTCCCGGAGGCGCAGGTTGAATCCCTTCGATACCATCAAATTTTGGATTGTATAAGTATAACACTGTACAAAAAATATTGGTTGTTTGTTACAGAGACTGCGAAAGTAAAGTTCCGCCGTCGTGCGGCCTACCTCCCGAATTCGTGATAGCATTCAAAGAAACCTTTCAAAAAGAAAGTAAGTAAAATCAAAATCAAGTATAAGTGCAACATTCCCATGCCACGATGTGTAAAACATTGATATTTTAATCTCTATAATGTTGTGGCAAAGTGTGCAGTGAAATTGATACTTAATCTCGGCTGTGTAATACAGGTATGATTTAGAACGGCTAATAGGTAGATATATCTGTAATAGGTAGACGTCGCTGTTTACCATCGAGTGTGTTTAGCGTCGTGCTTTTTCTGTTACCCTCATATCCTAAAAAACAATTAACTTAAATATATTAATCTGCTTGAAAAAATTAATAGTTTGTTCAGGCTTTAGTTTACAGTCCACTTTCCTTATTCCCGCCAACGTCCCTCCACTACCATTATCCAACTCCGCATATAAAACTCGCGGCAAAATGCTCCTGCGCAATGATTGGCCGGGCATCCTACAATTGCCGCCAGTCGCCATGGAGTCGCGAAATCAATCTACAGCAATGAAAATGTAAAAAACGTAATTTTGTGTGCATTAAAGTTTCCGCAGTGGGAATTCCCCGTCAAGTGCTGTGTTATCATCTTAACTATTCTAAACACATTAAATCATAACAGGATATTTACTAATGTGCGTGTATCAAACGAGAGCTGCATGTGAGTACCCTTCCATCCTTTTCAAATTTTCCATTAATCTTAGCTGAAGCCTTAACAAGTTATACCAATCATAGTTGGAAGATTTGGTAAATAATATCGATAACGATATTGTTTACTTTTCCATATCTAGTGTCGATATAATCGTGGGCATCCCTATTGCTTGTATATGTAATGACACCTCCCCCCGACCCCCTATATCTCCGATAGAGAGAGAGTTGCTGCTCATGAGATTTATAGGTAATTTTTTTTATAAAATTTACCTTTCGGTAAAAAATTAGACGTTAAATCCTAGAAAATAGTGTGATGATTACATGAAAAAAAGAATTATCGAAATCGGACAATATTAAGAGAGACACGCACGCGGTCGATAATCCTCTTAAGTAGTCATATATAAGTATATTATATTTTTATAGTATTTGGATTAAAGGTGTGTTGCACAAACTTTTAATTATTATTTAAAAAACTTCAGCTTTTTCAGTTTAATAACTTTCAGTTTGATTTCAGTCTAAGTTTTTGGTACATTTACTCATATTTGTGCATAATACTTTTTGTATGGAAATCGTACAACCTAAATGTCTAAGCGTACCCAATGCTTTTCTTGAAGTTTAAGGTTATATATGTACGTTATTTTTGCGCACGGCACGAGATAATAATTTTACATTGAAACTACGCTACGCTAGCCGATTCGCGATCTCCATTTCCACTCAATGGGGTTTTTACCCAATAGTTTATCGGTTCTTCGGCTATGGCCGGCCCACTGCCACTTCAGCAGGTTAATCTCAATCGTTTGAAAGCAGATTCGGATCCGGAAACTGCCTTAACTTTGATTTGGATCTTTGCAATACATCGGAGCATTGCAAAGATCCTCTCGGTTACTTTTAATATTTCAATTCGCAAAAATTTGTGATTCTAATTGGAAACGTTTCCGGGACTAAATAGCACGCATTTATAAATATTCAAAATTATAAATGAAGAATCTTCCGAATCCGAATAGGCTTTTGAATAATTGAGAATAAAGGGGCAGTTCGCTAATCAGTTGCGGATTCGATCCTTAATAGAAACTTCGAGCAAAAAAAAACTCTTTACATAATGATTAGAAATAGTTATGATAAGATTAGTATGAAATAGTGACTGTATTTGCAGGCGGGTACGGGTGCACTATGTCGCCGGGTGGTGGCGCGCGCAGCAACTTCCTGTCGTTCCATCGACCGCGTCGTCGCCGCGCCGCGCCCCCTCACCATCCTGTAAGTACCTTCATCATTATCAGCAGGCCTCCCTCACTCGTCCATAGCTCCTGCACTTTATACCTACACTTTCGAGCACCGCCGGCGGTGCTATCGGCCAGTCGGTTGTCACTGATCACGCGCGCGCTTCGTATGTTATTATTCTTTAATTTTTTTTAAAATTTTCTGACGTAAACTGTTGGATGACAGCTGAATGGTTCATTACTTTTTTTTTTCTAATTCAAAGCGTTAAATTCTGCTTTTGCTATGTTTACTTGATAATTGGTTATGATTTATGATTTTGACGTGTATATGTGCGTATATTAATACTGCCTACATACTTAATAAATGCTTTGATTCAGAAGACGGGATAACTGCGCATTCGTATTCTATATTAAAAACGTTTTGTTGTTTTACATAGTAATTTTGCGGGTTTGAAAAACAACAAGCATAATATTTTTCAGTTTTTTATGCTTACGATACTAAAATGACAAGACGGCGTAATATTCACTTATTCGACTTAAAATTCGACTATTAGTTAGTGACTTTGATGTTATTTTGTGAGGTAAATAATAGGAATTCGTAAACTTTTTTTTTATTTCTCTGAGTCAACCCTTTACCGAATCGGGCTCGCGCTGGTACATCGCGCGCTGAACGATATATAATAACAACGCTAGGTCGAGCGCCTTAGACACATTTTTGCTTGTATTGTCTGAAATAAGCGTTGGTATTGTGTTTTTGCAGGGGAGTGAAATATCTGTTACGTAGTAACTATTATATAATCTGTGGTATCAGTCCACTGCTGGACATAGGCCTCCCCCAAGACACACCACTGAGCCCGATCTTCGGCTCTTTGTTTCCACCTTATACTTACCACATCCACATCTCCACCTTTTTATGGTTCCCATTGTAGACCTAGCGCGCTACCATCCTCGACCACATCGTCAATTCGTCACTTACCGACTGATGTAGTGAAGAGATATTGTTGTCCGATGACCAAGATAATTTAAGATTGTTAACAAAACGAAAATAAAACCGACTTCACATGCCGCTATAGTCAAAATAGCCAGTAGTATCATGTCATTAAGGTATATGCATATGTCGTCAAGGTATGTAATCTGTTTGAGATGTTTATCTCTATATCTCCGGAGATAATTGTCATACCTCGATAAAATTTGAATGGTACCAATCTATATCAAAACCCTATTGGGTGTATAAAAACCAATGTCTTGAGTCAACACAATAAAAAGATATGGGCAAATTTAGATTTTCGCGAAAACTTGTAAGTACCAAAATGTACCTTAATTTTCATCTTTTTTATTTTTCGGAATTTTTCCTTTACTTGTGCTGTAAGACCTTGCTTTTGACCGAAATTGACAATTGTAGGTCAAACGGAAGTACTCTATATATATATACTATATACCCTATATATAGGTTTTGGGTCGAAAACCTATAGGGTACTTCCCGTTGACCTAGAATCATGAAATTTGGCAAGAAGCAAGGTCTTACAGCAGAAATTAAGGAAAAACCCAAAAAAATAAGAAAAGTTAAAAATTAAAGGGTGTCCCCATACATACATTATTTCAATTAAGGTAGACCTCTGAGTTATATGAGCGCTGATACAATTTAGAGGTCTAGCTCAATTGGTACATACCAACGTTGGTACGGAAGCCTTGGTGGGCGAGTTCAACTCGACTTGGCCGGTTTTTATTTTTTTCGATTTTCGTTTTCGATACCCATCGTCGAACCACCTTTTCTTTTTTTTGTACCGTCGCGGGTGATGACTAAGTTATACAGCCGGACTATTCTATACTTGTGTCAAACCTTCGGTGCCTGCCGAGTAGTGCGCAGAAATAAAAGCGTGGAAAATACGCCTATATTCTCTGTCGCACTTGCTGGTCTATAGATATTATAACTGGCATTTGTCCGACGTAGTCCAAAATCACTTTACATGAGCATCGATGTGTGTGTGCATGCGCCTTATATGTTCGAGTTTGGACCCTGCAATCTGTCACTTATTTAATCCGTGCGTTATTAACTGCTAGGGATAGATATCTCCACTTGGTTCCAGGTGGTTCCAACTGTAATCTCATGCCAATGTCCTCCGAATGCACCATGGCCGCCACTTCGGCGTGCCCAGCCTCAATGTCGAACTCAATCCTTGTACTCCCGATGTGTAGCGATCTTAACTCGACTCACGGGATGTACTCTGGTATTACCACCACATTCTGATGGTTTTTTGTATCATAAATGTTAGCGAAAAGTGTACTCAGGCTGATATTTAGGGATATGTGCCGAGGTTGGACTTTGTTGTATCAAAATTGTATGTATTTATGTATGACAAAACGCGTGTTCGGACTAAGTAGTGTCAAGATTTTGTCACTAAATATCAGCCTTAGTTTAGACATCTGCTATTCAATAGGTAACGCATTGACCACATGGGTCTTAAATAATCGATTAAATCGCCGCGACTGTAAGTAATATTAATAAAATATAAAAAGATTTTTGCCTTTGCATAACTGTTGCATTGCATAGCGAAATCTTGATTGAGTTTAATGTAGTAGACAAGACAATTGCTAAATGTTTGAGATGTCGTGTTGTATGAATGCATACTCGCATTTGACGTTTAGAGTTGGCGTAGCTATATAGCCTGCATAGAAGCATCTCTACCATCGACCATGTGAAGTGCCAGACGTATTTTGAGCTAATTAGTCAATTGAACCTGATTCTGTGGCATTCTCGCGTTGATATTGGCATATTAAGAGGTTGTGAGTTCGATCCACACCCATTGACTTGAACCCACTCCAGGCACAAGCATATTTAGCTTAGTTGGAGGGATTAACAAGACTAATAATAAGTAATGTGCTAGAAAGGTTTTAAAATAAATAAATAATATAAACAGTGACTTCGACTAGTTAATCGCAGATCCAGTCACACAGTGGAAATGCGTAGATTACCCTTGTTACTTCGGAGTTGGAGTAGCGTATCATCTTGTCGTGTCCTTTTAAACTGCTAACCCTTCCGTCACCATGCGTTGCCCACGTGTGCGTAATAGTTACTGCACTTTATATGTTGTGTTATCTATGGACCATTCTCATTTGCTTAATGCGTAGACACAGAAAATTATAGACCGCGGGTAGCTCCGTCTCCTTCCCACATGAAATAGGATATACTATGGAGTTATACCATGTAACGGAAAAGGACAAAGCTATAATATTTCCCTCTCTAAGTGCGTGTCGGTTTTTACAGGGTCAGTAACGTTGTTAGCCGTTCTTAGCTAAACAAACTTTGACCTTTATTGCTATGTATCACTGGGTTCTAAATACATGTATGGTTATGTTATAATCTTCTATCTCATGTGTCCACGCTACCAAAATCTCTATAGTTTTATCCCTCTACGGTTTAATGGTTCATACATTTTCTGTAGCTTTCACATTTTCCCAGCGTCTTCTACCTTTATAGTTTTTATATCCAAAGGTCGCAAGGACTTGTAATATTGGCATCGTGACATTTGTGACGTTATAAATTAAAAGACCTCCAGACCGATCGGTGATCTGTTAAGCTGTTATTGGCGAGGAGATGGGTATTTGAAGTCTCTGTTCAAACAAAAAAAAACTAAATCAAACTCCGCTTGATTATAGCTACGATCTCACAGACAGACATACATAAGTCAAAATTATAACATCCTTTTTCCATCAGGGATTAGCTATTTAATGTATTTATTATCCGAAACTACAAAATATATTTTTATTATTATTATTCTTTATTCTGGTACAGTAACAGTTCAATCAAATGTTAAAGTCAATTAGACGACATCATCTGTTCCTTCTATTTTACTAAGCCGCAATTCAAAAAGCCTTCCTCATGAATAATGACTGATTAAAAACTACCGACTATCATACACGCGAGATCGTGACAGCCACTTCTTACTGCGTTAACTCCCAAAGAAATGCATCGGAAATGCACGAAACATAGGTCGAGACAAACAGCAATGAGTATAATTGTCGGTATAATCGTGATTCAAACTCACAGTAACTATAAATCCAAAGTATGAATGAGTGCTTGGAGTCAGAAGCCACTTACGTGAACCCTCTCCCCAGGGCCCGGACTCCTCATCCAACACATCGTCGTGCAACAGTTCTACCCCGTCCTCCCCCGCGCTGGTCCCCGCCGCGGTGCCGCACACGCACCACACGCCGCACGCACACAACCACACCAAGCAACAGTTCCACTTCCCGGGTAAGTTATCTTAAATCTAGGTATACAATGGTGAACTGACTACGACAGCAGTAGGAGATATACAACCACACCAAGCAACAGTTCCACTTCCCGGGTAAGTTATTTTAAACCTAGGTATACAATGGTGAACAGATGACTACGACAGCAGTAGGAGATATACAACCACACCAAGCAACAGTTCCACTTCCCGGGTAAGTTATCTTAAATCTAGGTATACAATGGTGAACTGACTACGACAGCAGTAGGAGATATACAACCACACCAAGCAACAGTTCCACTTCCCGGGTAAGTTATCTTAAACCTAGGTATACAATGGTGAACAGATGACTACGACAGCAGTAGGAGATATACAACCACACCAAGCAACAGTTCCACTTCCCGGGTAAGTTATCTTAAATCTAGGTATACAATGGTGAACTGACTACGACAGCAGTAGGAGATATACAACCACACCAAGCAACAGTTCCACTTCCCGGGTAAGTTATCTTAAATCTAGGTATACAATGGTGAACAGATGACTACGACAGCAGTAGGAGATATACAACCACACCAAGCAACAGTTCCACTTCCCGGGTAAGTTATCTTAAATCTAGGTATACAATGGTGAACTGACTACGACAGCAGTAGGAGATATACAACCACACCAAGCAACAGTTCCACTTCCCGGGTAAGTTATCTTAAATCTAGGTATACAATGGTGAACAGATGACTACGACAGCAGTAGGAGATATACAACCACACCAAGCAACAGTTCCACTTCCCGGGTAAGTTATCTTAAATCTAGGTATACAATGGTGAACTGACTACGACAGCAGTAGGAGATATACAACCACACCAAGCAACAGTTCCACTTCCCGGGTAAGTTATCTTAAATCTAGGTATAGAATGGCGAACAGATGACTACGACAGCAGTAGGAGATATACCACCACTTCAAGCACCAGTTCCACTTCACGGGTAAGTTATCTTAAATCTAGGTATACAATGGTGAACTGACTACGACAGCAGTAGGAGATATACAACCACACCAAGCAACAGTTCCACTTCCCGGGTAAGTTATCTTAAATCTAGGTATACAATGGTGAACAGATGACTACGACAGCAGTAGGAGATATACAACCACACCAAGCAACAGTTCCACTTCCCGGGTAAGTTATCTTAAATCTAGGTATACAATGGTGAACTGACTACGACAGCAGTAGGAGATATACAACCACACCAAGCAACAGTTCCACTTCCCGGGTAAGTTATCTTAAATCTAGGTATACAATGGTGAACAGATGACTACGACAGCAGTAGGAGATATACAACCACACCAAGCAACAGTTCCACTTCCCGGGTAAGTTATCTTAAATCTAGGTATACAATGGTGAACTGACTACGACAGCAGTAGGAGATATACAACCACACCAAGCAACAGTTCCACTTCCCGGGTAAGTTATCTTAAATCTAGGTATACAATGGTGAACAGATGACTACGACAGCAGTAGGAGATATACAACCACACCAAGCAACAGTTCCACTTCCCGGGTAAGTTATCTTAAATCTAGGTATACAATGGTGAACTGACTACGACAGCAGTAGGAGATATACAACCACACCAAGCAACAGTTCCACTTCCCGGGTAAGTTATCTTAAATCTAGGTATACAATGGTGAACAGATGACTACGACAGCAGTAGGAGATATACAACCACACCAAGCAACAGTTCCACTTCCCGGGTAAGTTATCTTAAATCTAGGTATACAATGGTGAACTGACTACGACAGCAGTAGGAGATATACAACCACACCAAGCAACAGTTCCACTTCCCGGGTAAGTTATCTTAAATCTAGGTATAGAATGGCGAACAGATGACTACGACAGCAGTAGGAGATATACAACCACACCAAGCAACAGTTCCACTTCCCGGGTAAGTTATCTTAAATCTAGGTATAGAATGGCGAACAGATGACTACGACAGCAGTAGGAGATATACAACCACACCAAGCAACAGTTCCACTTCCCGGGTAAGTTATCTTAAATCTAGGTATAGAATGGCGAACAGATGACTACGACAGCAGTAGGAGATATACCACCACTTCAAGCACCAGTTCCACTTCACGGGTAAGATTATAATAAAGTTATTAAGGCGTATGGCATACATCGTGCAACAGTGCGATCACGTCCTCCCCAGGCGTGTTACCGGTATATGCTATACAGGCAGCGCACTGCCCCTGAGAGTCAGAATATTCGAGGCCTAGCTTGTTAACCATTTTCGACCACATCATCGCTTACCATTGGACGAGGTAGCTGTCAAAGCTAGCGGCTAGCGGTTTGACCACTATCTCGTTTTGTTAAGGCTAGCGGCTAGCCTATAAGATATAAACAAGTGTTCCGGCAGCTGTTCTTGAGAGCCGGTTCCTTTCATTCTAGGCCTATCCTACCTTTGACCGAACCATCACTTACCAACAGGTGAGATAGTGGTCAAATGCTAGCTTATACGATATAAAAAGTATAGTTTCCGCTATTTCAGCGCTATGTATGACCATGAAAACTAAAAAACCCATGATAGATTAACTCTTTATTGTATACCAGAAAGAACCTTAATACGAGTATCTAGACTTATCAACAACTTTATTCGGTGATACATTCGGCTGTCTTATCACATAGAGTCTATGCAAAGAGAACCGTCG
This sequence comes from Cabera pusaria, assembly GCA_954871355.1. NCBI lineage: Eukaryota > Metazoa > Arthropoda > Insecta > Lepidoptera > Geometridae > Cabera > Cabera pusaria. The sequence goes on from OX940897.1 coordinate 2,639,287, forward strand.
GAGAAATTAAGGGCGCGCGTGTTGATGGTTTTAATTTACTGTTTTTGTTGCGTTGACAACATTGCTCTGTCATTGCCAATACGACTAAAAATGTTTGATACCTAGGTAGGTACCTACTCTTCGGGTATCATTATCGGGTGGTACTAGATAGGTATATACCTTCTTTCCTTTCTTATCTTTGAATGTTAGATCATCGTAAAGCCTAAGTTCTCGTTTTTGCACAGACTAAGACCGCCGACTGTATCAACTTGATATTTGTTGTTACAGAAGTAAAACCACCGATATCAAGTCCGAACCACACGAGCAGTGTCCAGTCCCCGGCGCGGTCCAGTCACGATCACAAGGACGAGTTGACCTCCAGTCTGAAGAGTGGTGACAGCTCCCGCGTGTCGGTCAGTGGGTCCAACTCGACCGACAGCAGCGGCGCCAGGCAGGACTCGCTCGATCTCTCCAACAAACACGACTCCAGGTGGCCCAGACAGAATAGTGTAAGTTACTTTTAGAATATAATAGTTTTTTTTTTGTAAATAGTGAGAAGAAAACAAGCTTGTGGCCCACCTGATGATAAGTGGTTACCGCCGCCTATTAAAACCTGCAATACTAGGGGCAATACTGGAGCGTTTGCCTGCTCTTTTGAAAGAGCAATTTGTTAACTCTTCTTTTGAAGCAACTCAGATCAACCTTCCGTGGGAAAACATCAGGAGGAAGGTTATTTCACAACTCGCACGTACGCGGAAATGAATGACTCTTTATTGTACACCAAAAAGAACTTCGTCATCATCAGCCTATCTCTGTCCAATGCTGGACATAGGCCTCACCTGTGGCACGCCACTGAGTTTGATCTTCAGCTCCTTGTTTCCAGCCGCTGCCAGCCTTAAAGAAAAATAATGATAATTTTATTATATCATATTATAATCTTTAATTTTTCTCAGTGGGCTGGTCATATCTGCCGCAGGACTGATAACCGTTAGGGTAGACTTGTCCTTAGTGGCGACCGCGAATCGGCAAAAGTAGCGTAGGACGTCCTGTGACCAGGTGGAGCGACGACATACGCAAAGCGGTGGGCAGTGACTGGAAGAGAAGTGCCGAAGATCGGGCTCAGTGGCGCATCTTGGGAGAGGCCTACGTCCAGCAGTGGACTGACACAGGCTGATGATAATGATGATATTATAATCATCAAAAATAACTTATTGAAGTGAAACTTCTTAAGGCGCACTGGGGTAAAATTTAACGGAAGTAGCGTCACGGTCTGAATGCAACGGAAGTGACGTACGCGTCATGATATATTGTATATTTATAAATGCCCTCTATTTTTTCAAAATAACAACTACCTAATTCGGTGATACAATGTTAGTTACTTCTATGACAGGCACATATAATGAAAATATCTTCAAATCGAAAGTGATTTAAGTATTTTCTTGATATTGCAGCCAAACGTTAACTTAGTAAGGTCACGGTAATGTTACCTATAATTACCATGGTGAGGTGTAGAAAAAACAAAGTGACAATAGTGTGATTTTATGTATGTTTGGTATGGTATATTTTTATTTCTAACACATTTCGCCTTTTTTTTCATGTTAATTTACGCGTATTTTTTGGATGTGCTTATATTTTTAAGAAGCAGTACTATCTCTCAAAGTCATAAGTATCAATATCTAAAATCATAATTAGAATAACAGCAATATCGATAACTAGCGACCCGCCCTGGCTTCACACGGGTATAGCTTTAATCCCTACATTTGTTGCATCACTTTGTTGCGTCGAGTATAATTACGATATCATATGTCAACCAATTTACACAAAAGAACCACCAATTATACACCTAAACCTTCCGCATGAATCGCTGTCTATCGGTAAAAACTCCATTAACAATTCGTTCAATAGTTACGACGCGGCGGGGGACTTTATTTTATAATATGTAGTGATTTAATAGTAGCAAAACAATCCCTACCAACGCTCAACAGTTCAACACATTCAAACATAGTAAAACAAGAGTAAGGTCAGTGGGCAAGCAGTTAATCATCACAGATAATGCGGACAATGGTCGCATCCGCAGATAAAGAACAATAGCTCTCGTATCGACGTATCACCCAGTCGACTGGACATTGTCTACTTACTACTGTGATATACTGTTACATATTTAGTTCGAAAGCAAACATCTTATTAGTGAATTTAAATCATTTTGGATAAAGTTATAGCGTGCTGCTGTGCTTTGTTTTACATATATAGTGAATAATTAACATGTTACGATTTGTTAAATTAGTTTTGTACTTGTTTTGTGTTGTATTGTGTGTATAACGTACTGTAAAGTGTTCATAAATATCTAAAGATAAAATTAGTAAAAAGTAATTTCGTATATTATTTATGAAAGTTTTAGTTTTTAAATTAGGATTGTGTATGTAACAATTGTTGGAGCCATGACTGCGTTTTTGCACAGTCGGAGACTGTTCGAAGAAGTATGTAGTTTTGATTGTATGTGATTAATATTTAATTTTTAATTTAATAATTAATTAATTATTTAAAAAAAATAAATATCAATAGCGTTTGACCAACTATCTCACCTGTTGGTAAGTGATGATGTGGTCTAGAATAGGAACTGGCTCTCAAGGATAGCTGCCGGAACCCATTAGATGTTTGGCGACAGATTTCCTAACTTGAGGGCGGTAGCTGGCCAGGCGGACACTAGATAGTGTACTACCTCCTTGTGGAGGTTGGGAGTTTCTTAACGATGTTTTAACTTCACCGGAGGGCCACTGTGAAAAAATTAATTAGAGAGTCCGTTGGCGTAGAGATGGCTTGACTTCTAAGCGAAAGGTCGCCTGTTTAAATCCTAGTACGGGTGTTCGTCCACAGGTAGCTTTCCCATTCGTGTATTATATTGTAAAATCTACCTCTCTCTTTCCAGCTATCGATGAAAGAGTGGGACATCCCATACGACGAGCTGAAGCTCTTCGAGGTGATCGGCGCCGGTCGGTTCGGCACCGTGTACCGAGGCAGCTGGCACGGCGCCGTCGCCGTCAAGTTGTTGAACGTACACGCTCTGGCTGAAGACTATGTACCTCTGGATACCTTCAAACATGAGGTGAGTGTAGTACGATCCTTGCCTTCCATGGATACTTATCTCACTCCATTAACCCGATGGTCAGTCACAGAATAATTAATAGTTCAAGTACAGAAGATGCACTCCCTGCGAGCAAAAATGCGAGATTAAACCTAGTTACAACGTCGTTATCGTTCAAAATACGCTACACGACTGGGATGCGACCTTGAATTTGCGTCACAGAATAAACTAATAGTAACTGGGAACCGCGTGCTGCGCACCGTAAAATGCACCGTAAGTCCGCGCGGCGAGAGTCTGTATCACTCGGTCAGCTCGCGAGCTGTCAGCTGTCTTCTACTGTAAGGTTGAGTGTTGTGAGAAAACAGATTTAATATTAAAGTAAATGCGCGCGTCCGATCGAGAGCGCGCGTGTCACTACTGACTGAACTTGTAGCCGGCCGGCTGCCGCGTATGTACCAATATTGTCATAGCTACAGCGCGGAGTGCGTCAGGCTTGGTCGAGTCGAGATACCTTGTATATTATAGGATGATATATTTGACAGTTCACGCCCATGAAAGTTGGTATTTTTTTCCGGTAAAATCTACAACAGTACTGTCGTTCTCCATAGACGGGTACCGCCCCCTTAGTAAAGTACCACGCATAAAGAACACCACAGGCTATCGATAATCGGGTTGAAATAAAATAAATCAAACTGTATATACACAGTACCTAATCGATTATTAAACATTTCTACATCATGCCATGCAACTATCGATTCTAAGTTCCATTACAATAATCGATACTCGAATAAATTCATTAACGATTAAAAACTTAATTATCTCTTATTATATGACTCTATAGAAAAAGATCCTTGAGAGCTAGTTCCCATTCTAGGCCATTCTTCCTTCATTCATTCTAGATAGTGGTCAAACGCTAGCCTTTATGATATAAAAAAATGGTTGTCTGTAAAGTCTACGGACGATAATTTTGCATGATAGCGACATACGATCGTGCCTCTCTGTCGCTTGTTCCGCGCTCTCGCTTGCACGCGGAACGTGACACTTTTTCGTGCGTGCGCCGGCGTTCATCAATTTATAGCACGTCAAAAAAGAAGATGAGTGCTACGAATAAATAATAAGTCAGGCAGTCTAATTCAAATTCCACACAAAAAGTGGCCCTCCTTCAAACCAAAACGACGTAGATTCAAAATAAGAATCACCTTCGAAGTTACAAACGATTGGCTTGGAGATTGATTTAAATTCGGAACGAAAGCAGGGATTGGTTCGCGCATGTGCTGCAATGTCTGTTATGACAGTTGAGTCAAACAAGACAAATGTCCGACTAATGACGCGCTGGACGCGAGTTTTAACCCCGCCTGCTTGGACACGACTTTTGTTGGGTCATTTTTATAACGCAGTTACTTTTCCTGACTTATGATTTACTCGTGGGATGAGTGATGTAAAATGATGTTGTACAGGTGGCAACGTTCCGCAAGACTCGTCACGAGAACCTGGTGCTGTTCATGGGCGCTTGCATGAAGCCGCCGCGGCTGGCCATCGTGACGTCACTGTGCAAGGGCATGACGCTCTACACTCACATCCATCTCAGGAAGGACAAGTTCACCGCCAACAAGAGCGTCATTGTCGCGCAGCAGATATCACAGGTATGAAGTTAGTCATGTTCACAACGGCTCTAAACGCAAAACGCGTTGAAACGAAACGTGCAGTAAAAAGCGCAGAATATGTTAATGCTATAAATAGCTTATCTGCCCCTAGGTATTTTACATTTACATGCCCTTCCCCTCTGTTCATCCAATACAATAAATACAAGCAATAGACTGTGATGTATTATTGTATGGAAGGAGGAAAGAGAGGCCTTACCCTGCAGCTGCATCAAAAGATTGATTATAAAAAAAACCGTCGCGGTAACTGGGTGGGCAGGGCCCCATTATAGGCTGGGCCCGTAGGCCAGTGCCTTGTAGGCCTATAGGCTATCCCGATTGTGATGTGATTGGTAATAAGTGGAAGGTTATATTGTAGGAGGGTTGCAGTATTGTGAGATGATTGCGCGTTAGTACATATGTGTCAATGTGTGAATGACAATAATATCTGCAGGGAATGGGATACCTGCACGCGCGCGGTATCATCCACAAGGATCTGAAGACGAAGAACATATTCCTGGAGAACGGGAAAGTGGTCATCACGGACTTTGGACTCTTTAGTGTCACTAAACTGTGTTTTGGGAACAAGTGAGTATCTTTACGATTGACTTGATTTTTTTTATATCATATAGGCTAGCGTTTGGCCACTATCTCACCTGCTAGTAAGTGATGATGCGGTCCAGAATGGTAGCATGCTACAATGGGAACTGGCTGTCAAGGATAGCTGTTGGAACACATTAGATGTTTGGCGACAGATTTTTTTACTTGAGAGTGGTAGCTAGCCAGGCGGTCACTAGATAGTGTCTTACCACCATGCGTAGGGGTTGCATAACGATGTTTCTATCTACACTGGAACTGTGAAAAGCGCACATACATTTTTTATAGAAAAATCCATTGGTGCACGGCGGGGATTGAACTCGGTACCTCTGGCATCAAAACCGACCGTTCTCCCGATTACGCCACCGGCCCTCATAAACTCTGGACCGGCGGCCGCATCGTTCCCGGCATGTAGCGCGCGTTATTTAAATATATTCAACCGACTTCCACAAAGAAGAAGGTTCTCAATAAATTTATGTTACGCGATTACAGCGTCAGTTGTGAACCGATTCGAATGATTATTTTTTTAATCGGTAGGGTACATTTCTGAAGTGGTCTCATTGTAATTTCATCGAGATCTGATTAGTATCTCCAGAGATATGAAGATAAACGTCTCAAACTTGCTACTGAAACTGACTCGCGGGGCATGAAAGTCGGTTCTTTTAGTTATTAAACTTTCTTTATTATTACGCCAAACGTGGGTCGCATCAAGAGGCTGTTCTTATAATTTGATCGGGCCGCAGGCCGTGGCTTAATTGGCAAAGCACCGGAACATGTTGCGGAGGTTGCGGGTTCAAGCCCCGTCGGTACGATGAAATTTTGGATTGTGTTTAACAATTTAACAAAAATATTTTTTGTTTATTTACTGTAAAAGGTAACAGGACAAGCACGACGCTCGCCTGATGGTAAGCGATGACGTCTACCTGACAAATCCAGCGGCATGCAAAATTCTGGACTCCCAGAATTTGTCACTGCATTGCGCCTGTTACCTTGAGACATAAAGATGTTGAGTCTCACATGCCCTGTAATTTCACTGGACACCTTGCCATTTCAACCGAAAAACATTCCTATTTCACGGCAGAAAATTAATTGGCAAATTGGTGGTACCGCCCCAGGCGGACTAGCAGAAGTCCTACCACTACAAAATGCCAAGAACCATTAGAAAAATAATACCTTGAAGATAAATTATAAAATGACTGTTTCTCGCCTTAATAACAATATATAAACTGCCATAGATTTAGTTAAGATTAATTTTAGATTTATAAAATAGTTTCTATTAGCGTGATGACCACATAATTGTTATAATGTTAGGTATACTTTGCAAATATTCTAAATATTTATGTTGCTACACCCTAAACAGTTCAGGGTACATGTCATTAGTAATTAAGTAGATTAGCACTAAGCTAAGTTATTATTGATGTACATTGTGTGCAATAAATAATAATACTGAAAATGCGTAGAGGGCCTTATGTTTGACATGTGTGCAGTAGATCCATGATAAATATAAGATGTGTTAGTTGCAGTGGTGACGGCGGCGCGGGACGCGGCGACTCGCTGGGCATCCCGCCCGGCTGGCTGTGCTACCTGGCTCCCGAGCTGGCGCGGGCGTTGACCCCGCACGCCTCGCTGCATCTACCCTTCTCTAAAGCTACCGACGTCTATGCCTTCGGGTAAGATACCCATCTTAGCATTAACTAATATGATACATAAGCATCCCAACTACACCGCGCCGTACCACGCCACGCCAATCCCCCCTTCCATCCTCTCCTCACACACCCTCCCCTCTCCCTTTCCCTCATTTCCACCTCCCCTCCCCTCCCCTTCCCCTCACTTCCACATCCCCTCCCCTCCCCTACCTACCCCCTCACCTCCCCCTACCCCATCACAAACTTCGAATATCATATTTATTTATATCGAAACCACAGCCAAAAAAATAAGATACTTCCATACAACTTTTCATCCCCCTAATCAACCCCTTACGTACAAGCACTCACGGGGCACGGAGGTTTCGCGCAGTATTTGCATAGGTTTAAAATAAAAGCTTCTCCAGCTTGTATATGTGACCCTGAGAAGGAAGAAACCAGCATAACACTTTGACTGCGGCACTTTTTCGCATATTTTTTCATTTTTTAAATTATGTTTTTTCGTAGGTGTGGCATCAAACAAAAACTAAAATCCAACAGCAGAAGGTCACACGCCCTTGTGAAAAAAACAATTTAAAATAAACAACTATTTATTTATTTTTTTATTTTACTTCTGATACCAAAAATCGAAAAAACGCACGGTGTGTGTTTTCAGCAGCGAACGTGTTAAGGTCCACAAAATATGATAATTATATTTTGGAACCCTAAAATACTAATAATACACCTATAGAGAGGCTGAGAATGAACATCGCCATGTTAAACATAGACGTTCTCATTCGCAGTTGCACCTTAGGATTTATTTGATCTTGTATACTTATTAACTAAAATGTAAACTAGAATCTACAATAGATAAAAAAAAAAAATAAAAAAAAAAACCATAAAAATGAGAACAAAAAAAAAAGAACAAGTAAAATAATACAATAGGTACTACATATATAACAATAGATATGTAGATAGACGTGTAAAGTAAAGTAATTTTTATTGCATAACTGTTAGTACATGATGATGGGTGACAGCATAATAACAATTTATGAGCTAATAACAGTTTACCCGTGTCGGGTGTGCAACATTGAAACATTGGTAAAATAATAATTAATTGAAACATAATAACGAAAATTGATAACAATACATTTGATTAAATAATTTATAAATATAATAATTTGCATGCATTACAATTTATTATTAATTCATTTTATTTTAAAACGAAGAAATTCTCGTATAGAATAAAACACATTTTCGATCAGCCATGCCTTTAGTCGTTTTTTAAATACATTTCCATTTAGTTGTTTGATACACAGAGGTAGGTGATTATACAGAATTATTCCTGTTATATAAGAACTTTTTTTATAAATACTATTATTTACTTTTGGGAATCGTAGATTTTTTGAATATTGACTACGCAAGTTTGGGCGAGTATCAGCCTTTAGTTCATAGTAATGCATATTATTTTTGACAAACAAACAAAGCTCTAGAATGAAAATTCCTGCCAGAGTCAACAAACCCTTCTCTTTAAAAACTTGTCTTAGTGAATCATCGTTGTACATTCTGTAGATTATACGCAAACACTTCTTTTGAAGAATAAAAGTTGACTCAACATTGACCGAATTTCTCCAATATATCACACCATAATTTAATAATGGATAGACATATCCGAAGTAGGCTTTACGGGCTACATCTTCCGAGGTTGATTCTACCAATATAGATAACATATAACAATACGAAGATATTTTGGAATTCATTTTGTTTATATATATGAGACTTCCAATTTAGGTGAGTGTATTAATATCTAAGCTATAGTTAATGATATTCTGTATATATACACACACATATATATATATATGTGTGTGTGTATATATATATTGTCAATTTTATTGGTCGGTTCGAAAATGAACCGCTCTTTACAAATTACTAAATCGCATAAGCAATATTGTGACACTGAAAAACGTCTCCAACTTGTGTTGGAGGACAAGAAGCTGAACAAATAAAATAAAAAATCAACCCCTTACAACTCACTTTTCGCATTAAAAAGTAGCCTATGTCCTTTCTTAGGCTCTAGAATATCTGTGTACCAAATTTCGTTTCAATCGGTTCAGTACTTTTGGCGTGAACGCCAAACAAATAGTCAGAGTTACTTTTGCATTTATAATATTAGTAAGGATAAATAAAGTCCACCTCTTTTTGTAGGATATCTATCTATCTTTATTACGACACATAATACTTTTGCATTTATAATATTAGTAAGGATAAATAAAGTCCACCTCTTTTTGTAGGATATCTATCTATCTTTATTACGACACATAATATATATAATATAATGTATAATATGTATGTTTTCAGTACGGTATGGTACGAGTTACTCTGCGGCGAGTATCCTTTCAAAGGTCAACCTCCCGAAGCGGTCATCTGGCAGGTCGGGAAGGGAGTCAAACAGTCACTCGCTAACATGCAGGCTTCTAGGGATATCAAGGTAGAATACCACGTGCCTATATTAACTTATCTTCTTTGTACAATTGTTATTTTTAATGCCAATCAGACCCTTATATTAAATCTTGCCTGATATTAGGTGACAATGCGGTGTCAGATGGATTGGTTTGGATTCGTGCTGCTCTGGAAATGGAAGTGAAACAAAATGTTATATCTTTATTTTATCATTTTATAAGAAGCAATAGCCCAATGGCCAAAGCGTCATCCCGGCGATAAAGAGGTCGTGTTCGATCCCCACCCATTGCACTATTGACGTGAACCCACTTCAGACACAAGCATCATTTACCTTGAGACTACAAGACTACTAGTAGCAATCCACACTGCTTTTAGTGCACACACTAGTAAGCTTTTTTTTCAATCGACTTCAAATAAACTGGCCAAGTGCAAGTCGGACTCGCACTCGTAGGGTTCCGTAACACAGTTAAGTATTCCATGACTATGATTTTTCGCAACTACAAAATTAACTTTGTTTTCCATAGTGTTTGTATGAAAAACAAAGTTTGCCATAAGGTCGCCATATCTCTAAAACCGCTGACTGTATCTCGTTCAAACCAATTTTCGTTGTTAGTTTTTATTAAGATCTACAGCATATATTTTCTTTAGATTTTTCACTCCCATACTTTAAAAGTTAGAGGGGGGGGGGACACACATTTTACCACATTAGACGCACCTATCTTTCAAATGATTGACTATGAGAAAAAACGATTTTAGAAACCTCAATGTCATTTTTGAAGACCTATTCATAGACACCCCACACGTCCCATGTATGGGATGCCCCCCTTAACTTTTATATTTTTTATATTGTTTAAAAATCGGAAAGCGGTTCACAGAGTACATCTACTTACCAATTTTAAATTCTGTAGTCCTAACAGTTGCGGAATAAAATGGCTGTGACATACGGACGGACAGACAGACAGACATGACGAATCTATAAGGGTTCCGTTTTTTGCCATTCGGCTACGGAACCCTTACTTACTTGGTACTTGGTACGCGGGCTCCTTTCCGCAACTAGGCCGTATGTCGGCCCTTTTTGCGTGTGGTTGGTGGCGCATCAGTCCAGCCATCCGATGTCTGCGAGGAAGGCCAGCAGCTCGCTGATGCCAGTGCAGGCCTCTCGCATTGTCGTCGGGGACCCGAAGAGTGTTCGCCACTGTGCCACCACGCTACTGCACTCTAGTAGCACATGCGCGGCCGTCTCCTCAGCCTCCATGCATCCTCTGCACAGAGGGCTGTCGGTGACACCTATGATAAATAGGTGTTTGTTTAGTGGGCAGTGTCCTGTGATTATTCCGACCATTTGTCGGAGTTTCTCACGTTTTAGGTTCAGCAGTTTTCGGGAGTATCTGGAATTTAATTCCGGGAACGCCCCCCTCCTTTAAGCCAGCCCAGTATTTTGTTTCCTTATGTTTTCACGAATCCAAGCTTTGATTTGACTGAATGGTATGGGTATCATCGGTTCTACTCCTGCGGGATGCAGGTTAGATCCTCTCCTTGCCAATTCATCAGCCGCATCATTGCCTCTGGATCCACTATGACCTTTAATCCACTGAAGGGTTATGCGATTATGTTTACATACCTCTTCTAGTAGTTGGTGACACTGCATGGTTAGCCCCGATGAGTAGTCATACCTTTGAAGGGCTCGTAGCACAGCTGCACTATCGGAGAGTATTCTGATGGTTTGGTCAAATACCTGCCGTTGGAGTACCGCTGATGCCGCCTGGATTATACCTACACATTCCGCCTGGAAGATGGAGTTGTGCATGCCCAGAGGTGTTGCTGTGTGGATGTTGAGGCCGTCCGAGAACGTCCCTGCACCTGATCCTGTGTTCATCTTAGAGCCGTCTGTGTAAATTCTTACTTCGTGTATGTTTGAATTGTCACTAGGTTCTTCGTGTAGTTGTATTGTGTAGTGTTTTGTAAAGTTAAACTGTTTAGGTACCTTGTCATACACCGATTTTATCAATATGTTTGTTGTTGCAAATTCTTCGATAATTTGTGTATGGGCTGCATGGTTATCTAGTTCCAAAAGATTCAGTGCCTTAAGCCTGTAGGCGGAGGGTGCTGCCTCTTGTTGGATGTGTAGATGTAGAGGGCTTAAGCCCATTAGGGCCTCGAGAGCTGCGGTAGGTGTAGTTCTCATGCAGCCCATGTTACCGCTACGCATGCCAATCGCTGAAACTTTTGTAGTTTATTGTTGCATGTGCTTAATTTAGTTCTGGGCCACCATACTAGGGCTCCGTAAGTGACGGAAGGTCTTATCACAGTGTTGTAGAGCCATAGGGTTATCTTTGGACTGAGTCCCCATGTTTTTCCTAACATTCTTCTGCATTGCCAGAAGGATATGGTAGCCTTTTTAATTTTGTTGTCGATATATTTTGCCCAGTTAAGTTTGCTGTCAAGGGTGACGCCTAGATACCTTACCTCGTCGGACAACCTTAGTTGGGTAGCAAAAAGGCAAGGCAGCGTGTGGATCCCTAGACTTTTTTTGTTTGTAAACATGACCAGTTCTGTTTTAGCTGGGTTCACGTTTAGTCCGTATTCTATGCACCATTTTTCTACAATCTTAAGTGCATTGTTCATGAGGTTGCAGGTTACGCTTGCGAAGTGTCCTGGTATTAAGATAGCCAGGTCATCTGCATATCCGATTGTGAGGAAGCGTTGTCTGTTTAGTTTGGTGATTAGGTCATTTGCAACCATGTTCCATAGGAGTGGTGATAGGACACCTCCTTGGGGGCAGCCCTTGGAGACCATCCCTTTGGTGGTGCCCGTTACTTCTACTCGCACTGCTCTTTGTTGGAGCATGTTGATGATCCAGTCTACCAATGTTCCTTCCACTCTGTGCTTGTTAAGGGCTCCTTTGATACTGATAAAGTTGGTCTCATCAAAAGCCCCTTCGATATCAATGAAGGCACCTAAGCACATAGTTTTGTTTTTGATGTTACGTTCAATGGTTTTTACCACTTGATGCAGCGCGGACTCGGTTGATTTTCCCGAACTGTAGGCGTGCTGTTGCGTGTGAAGTGGAAATGTTGTCAGTGAGCTGTCTCTGATGTGACGGTCGCATAGCCTTTCTAATGTTTTCAGAAGAAACGATGTTAGGCTAATGGGTCTGTATGCTTTAGGGTCTGTGTAGTCGCTTTTGCCTGGTTTTGGTATAAATAGGACTCTGACTTCGCGCCATCCAAGGGGTATGTACCTGAAGGCAATACAGGCCCTGTAGACTCTAGTCAGTGTACCTATTATATATTCAGTTCCCCATTGAAGGAGGCCTGGGAATATACCATCAAGGCCAGCTGTTTTGTATGGCTGGAACGTGTTTATGGCCCACTTTATTCTATCCTCCGTTACGACACTTCTGGCTACGTCCCAGTCAGTGTCGTTCGGGACTACTAGGTCACCGAGCTCCCAGGTCACGGTGTCAGTGAGGAGGCAGTCTGGAAAGTGGGTTTCCAGCAGAAGATTGTTGGTTTCTGTTTCTGTTTTGGTGTAAGTGTTGTCATTGCGTTTCAGTGTGCCTATCGTGCGATTGGTGTCTGCAGATAGGATTTTCCTGACTCTATTCGCCTGTGTGTTTGATTCTATGTTTGTGCAGTAGTTTCTGAACGACCTTCGACTTTTGCGTCGTATACGTTTTTTATATGACGCCTGGGCTTTTTTGTATTTATCCCAGTCTTCGTCCTCGTAGGTGTTCATAGCTCTGTTGAAGAGTTGCCGTACCTTAGCTCTCAGTCTTTCCAGGTCACTCGACCAGCCTTGATTTCCGGTGCCGGGCTTAGGCGTGGTCAAAGGGCAAGAGACTTCGTAGCTATTTGTGAGGCTGTCCGTGAGGTGTGTAACGACCTGTTCTATGTTTTTAATGTTGGTTGTGTCTGTAGTCCACGTGTGCCGAGTTAGGTTGTTTGCCAAATAGGATTTGAAAGTTACCTTATCGGTTTTCCGGGGATTACGTCTTGGTGTTGGTGGGGTCTTGTTAATTTTAAGTTCAAACCTGATCCATCTATGGTCCGAGCACGATGACTCCTCAGATACTCTCCAGTTGCTGATGATGTCTTGGGAGTTGCTCGTTACCAATGTCAGATCGATGATGGTGCGGCATCTTTTGGTTACAAAAGTAGGTTCTGCACCGATGTTGGCTGGGGAGAGATTTGTAGAAAAAGGAAGTTTACCAGGTCTTCTCCTCTGCTGTTTGCTGATGGCATTCCCCACAGCGGGTGGTGGGCATTGGAATCAGTTGCTATAATAAGTGTGAATTTGTTTAGTTCGCAGTATCTTACCAGGTCGGTGACGTCTTTCGGTGGGATCTCTTCGTCAGCGGGCATGTACGCCGACGCGACTATCACCTCCCTCTCCTTACCATTAAGCCCCTGGAGTCTGGCGGTAACCAGATCCCTGGAAAGGAACTCAGTATGGGGCATTGCTTTCAAGTTTCTGGGAATGTATATACAAGCTCGGGGGTTAGTGCTGTTAGAATCTGTGAGTAACTTACCCCCTAGTCTGTTGAGACCACACACACGCCCCGCCCTTATCCACGGCTCCTGGATTAGGGCGATGGTCTCACTCTTGTTTGCCTCCAGCACTCTGCGCAGGTTAGCCGTTGCAGTGAGGCTGTGCTGGAGGTTGCATTGGAGGATGTTACTGGAGGTCGAGGATGTCTGGGTCACCATCATGCTGGTTGCCCTCGTCCTCGTCCTCTGTCGCATCGAGCTCGTCCTCAATCTTCCTCCAGTCGACTGTCCTGGGGTCAGCGTCAATATTCATTTCTTCGGCTGACCCTAGGGAGCATGAGGGTTGTGGTGAGGAGTGAGCTGCAGCGATTGTCGCATCCTTCCTCTTGTCTTCCACAGTCGTTGGGTCCGTTACTGGCTGTGAACAGCTCGGTCCCGGCTGTGGTTGTGCTTGTTTCTGCGCTTCGTCTGATTCCGTCAACCTCGGCTCTTCCTGCAGCGTACCGTCCGCCGCGAAGAATCGCACGTAAACGTTGCCCAGGTTGTGGCCCAGTCGTCGCTCGTTCTTCAGGAGGGTGGGGACAACCGTCTCTGGGATTCCCAGAATCAGGAAAAGGCTCCCATCCGCCTGCGCAGTATATGTGTATACTGTCCAAGAGGGTATCATTGCCCACTTGTTCTGCTTTGCAAGGACCATACTGGTCTGCTCCACTGGAGTCTTGCAGTCCGGCAGGAACAAGGCGGCTCTGACTCTCTTGGTCAGCTCACTTTGCTTCCTGACGATAAGCTTGGGGCCTGTCGTCTCGGGAAGCCTGTTTAGAGCTGCTCGGAGCCACTCCAGCGACTCTACGTTCTCACACCATAACTTCAGAGCCCCATCACCAATGATGGGTTTCCCTCTGAAGTTGGGTGCGAAGTCTTTGGAGGGATCCAGGGCATCTTCTAGTATACGTCTGGTAAGGTACTCCTTAACAGTCGTTGCTTGGGTTTCGCTAAGCTGTCGGCCGTCCGTGCGCATGACTGCCACACAGAGCTCGTTCGAGACGATGTCTGCGTAGCTTGTCGTTGCGCGGCGGGAGCTGTCCAGCTTTGGCTTCTTCCGTTCTCTAGGCGACACCGTGTCGTCTAACCGTGTCCGCTTGCTGGGCTCATTATGAGCCGGGGCCTGTGCTGATCTCGCGATCGCATTGGCCGCACGCTTCTTACGGTTAAACCGGTTGTCATGCTTGTGCCTGTACTTGTACCTCTTGTCTGTTGGTACCCCATCAGCTACTACCCCAGACATGTCCGAGGAGCTCGCCTTTGGAGCGACAGATTTCAAGGTATTGTTTTGTAGCTTGGATCCACGCTCATTGTCTCGACCCACGGCTCCGGCTACTACTGCGGACGGGTCCACAGAGTTCGCTGGCGGGGCAACTGACTCTTGAGCAGGTTCCTTGCTGTTTCGCCTGTTCTTGAAATAGAAGCTGGGTCCTGGCGCTTTGCTTTTAGGTTCCTCGGCCACTGGCTTCGGTTCCCTAAGCTTCGCCTCCCTTGCTTCTAATCGTTTAGCTTTGCGTTTGAGCTTAAATTTTTGGCTTTTAGTAAGCTTACCATCTGGGGCTTGCTTAGCCAGTACAGCTGCTTGGGTCCCAGAATTTGAGGGCCCAGCCTTAGGCTGTGCCCCCTCCTTCTTGGGTCCCTTGTTTTTTTTGCCCTTTGGTCTACTGACCCTCCAGGCAGCAGCGTTATCCTCCTCTGCGGCGAATGCCGCAGCGAGGTTTTCCACCGCCTCCCCATGTGGGGGATTCATCGTCGCGGCTGCGCTCGTTTGGTTATTTAACGAAGAAATATCCATGCTCTGTTTGTTAACTCTTCGTTTTCTAGGCTCCCCACCCTCCACGGAGCCCGCACATTTGGGGATGTCCTTGCAGACACCAGGGCTACCTAGAAAATATAGAAGGGTTAACCGCGTTACCCACGAGCCTAACGACACTAACCAGCCCCAATGCCAAACCCGCCGGCGCTTAGCGAGTATCGCCGGCTGCGGGCCCCATCGGCCCCCCCTTCTCACCAGGCGAAGCAGAAGGCTGTCGCCCGTGCTGAATAGGCAAAGTCGGTTAATCTTTGCCCCCTCGTTTTGGGTGAAATCCGCACCAAAGAGGAGTGTTGCTAAGAGAGGGGTACCAACCCTGACCTCTCCCCGCTCAGCCACCAGGTTTGCTTCATCCTCCCATACGAGACACCACGCACAGCACCAAATACGTGGGTGATCACCCCCCGCTTCTCATCACTCATGTCGGGGATGACAAGCCCACAGGAACTGACCACATGGTTCCTGTAGCGGACAATTTGTGGAATTGGGTAGGAATATGGATGGGTGTGGATTTTGGTAGGGTGGGAAGGAGTTGCGTCTAGCAGTTTTGGTTACGTCTGTTCCTTATGGGACCAGACCAAGAAACAGGGCGGCACCACGTGAAGGAAAACTACTTAGGCTTGCTATGGATGTCTACACGACCTGCGCTCCTTTCCATAGCCATCCACCGAACCTGCTCACCGGACAGGTGGCCAGGTTAGGGTTAGTTCCAAAGCAAGAAATGACCTAACCCCCCCACGGAACCCTTAAAAGAAGAAGGATCTCAATTCGTCTGTATATTTTTTTATGTATGTTACGCGATTACTCCGTCAATTGTGAACCGATTCCAATGATTATTTTTTTAACCGGTAGCGTACATAATCAATGTGGTCCCATTGTAATTTCATCGAGCTCTGATTAGTATCTCCAGAGATATGACGATAAACGTCTCAAACTTGCTACTGAAACTGACTCGCGCGGCATGGAAGTCGGTTGTTTTAGTGTTTAAACTATCTTAATTATAAAATAATACTGAATTTCAAAAAGATAGCATGTTTTTGCTTCTAAGAACTTCAGTTTTAGCATGTTTTGAATTATAATTCTAAATACTTGCAGGACATCCTAATGCTATGCTGGTCATTCCGTGCTAGCGAGCGGCCCGACTTCCCCCGACTACTGACAACACTACAGAAACTGCCGCGCAAGCGACTAGCGCGCTCTCCCTCGCACCCGGTACACCTGTCCCGCTCTGCCGACTCGGTGTTCTGAGGTACCGCCTCGCGCGCGCCGCGCCTTGTCCCCGTGCCAGAGTGAAACAACAATATGCTGGATGAGTCATGAATAGACTAGTGATGCCAACGGATGTAATAACAGAATTTGATGGACCATAGGAAACATTACAATGACAAATAATAAAACCTTACTGGACAAAACATAAAAGAAGAAATGTAGAGCAAAGAAAATTAACAGATTTGACTGTCTGAGAGAATACCGAATGATTCAAGGCAAACAATATTTTATCGCTACCATAGTTCATAAAACTTAGTATGGGTATTGTGTATAACAATTTGGAAAGAAATAATCTATTTTGCAGCTGAAAGCTTCTAAAAATGATTCTAAAATTACCAATGGTAACAAAAATGGATAAATGTGATAGACAAAGCATGCAAGCATATAAGTTACAATAAATAATGGAACTAATACTCTAGAGTGAACACAAAATCAGATTCGAACATAATATTAAGTATATATCATGATGATTAAAATCACATGTCAATAGTATTCTGAAGCAAACATCTTTCAGAACTACAGATACGGAAATATTATCAAATCAACCTTTACAAGGTTCAGTGAATCCAAAGTAATATAAAAAAGAAAGTGTCAGTGAATTATAGTGAGAAAAAATTGGTTGTCTGTAAAGTGTTTACGAACGATAATTTTACGTGATAACGTCATACGATCGTGCCTCTCTATCGCTTGTTCCGCGCTCTTGCTTGCACGCTCGGCTCAGGCAGAACGTGACACTTTTTCGTGCGTGCAGTCGGCGTTCAACGATGAAGGATATGACGTTATCACGTCATAAAACTTGTTTATATCAGTGAAGTTTGATACAAAAATACAGGTTCAAAAAAGGTCCCAGAAAACAGTCCTCTGCCTCCAATATTCAAGTGACACACAACTTATCCATAACCCATGTGCCTATTGAAACAAATTCAAAAATCTTTATTACTTAAAGAAGCAATACATTGAAACTTAAATAGTTTTAAAAACAATATATGTATACAAAGAAACTGTTGTGCGCGCGATGCGAGGTGAACAAATGGACTATAAGGGGGTTGTTTGGAACTCGAAATATAGTGTAAAAAGATGGAAAACATACATGTAGAGTATTATGTCAGTAAGTTTGAATATAAGTAAAATTATCGCACTATGAGCAGGAGATGTCTAGAAGTTTATCGAATAAGCAATAAACTTTTCTAAATTTATTTTTGTATTAAGCTAAATATAGTAAAAGTTGTTGTTTTAATCGGCAGAATCGAACAAAATGATTCGCAGAAATGTTATGTACCACATAACAGACGGGTTTATGTGCTACTTACTGTATATGTATTAAATGTATGTAAATTGTGTACATAATCATTATACTACTGTAAGTAAATCTTGATCTCTAATTAATCTATATAGATTAAATTATATTTTCGTATTTATGAGTAATACACAATCGAAGTTGACTGCTTTGTTGATATAGCGAGATGTAAATATTGTACAGTGTTGTACAAATATATGCTGTGATCAGAGTGGAGTGCACTGGACTCTATGGACTAACAAATAGTGACCAATATTGACTGAATTATTTATCTTCATAGTGAACATTGGAATTTTTTAAATTGAAAAATCAAGGCCCAGAATGTGTTCCATTTTCTTGACTTCCTTTATCATAATTAAAAAAAAAAAAATTGATTAGAATTTGGGCTTTACTTCCTTTCATTATGTAGGAGACTGTACAGTCCAGTGCATAAGTCCTAATAGACTAAACTTAATTATGAATATAGATAAGTTCTCTCAATATTTTTGAAATTAAACGAATATTCCTTACAGAAATATGATGGATAGGGACTAAGTTTGGTTAATCAGTTGATTATTATACTACAAGAGACAAGATATAAATATCGAAGTATACTTGTTTTCATTCATGGAAGATTCCAAGGTTGCTGCATATTCTGTAGATTCTTTGCATTTTATATCATTCTTCTTACCTGTTATTTACTTTATTCTTGGTGCAATTTCCATTCATAAGCCAAATATTTGTAACAAAGTTTACTTTGTTGTAAGTCTTTATGGCTGTATTTAGGCGTCCATTACACGATAGGTAATCCGTTATTCAAAACCAAAAGTCATGACTGATGGTTGCACATGCAGCAAATCAAAGTATGTAAATATCGGTCAGTCACCCCATTACACGATCAGTTATCCATCAGCCACAGCCGTGACTGTGAGCATACTGACAGCAAAACCTATCGTGAAATGGACGCCTTAGACTTTGGAATGGAAACATACTACATACATACTACTTGCTTACCCATAGATAGTACATTTTCTTATGACTTGGAAATTAGCTGACTTCAAGCCTTCATACCTATTCAATTATACCTTATCATACCTTCTTAATCAAAGGAGGGCTATATGATTGTGGCACTTACTCACTACTACTGATTTTATTTATATATATGATGGAACGAACGAAGAAGAACGTGGACAGCGGTAGCTCGGCGGTTACAGAGCACGCTCTCACATCTGGGACGACGCACTACATCAGATTTGACAAGGCACGGATTTTGGCGCGTGAAAAGTACTTTGTACCCCGCAAAATCCGAGAAGCCATTGAGATCAGTCGTCTTCGTAACTTCAACAGAGACAGAGGGTGGTACCTGTCAAATACGTGGAAAACCGTTCTTCATGGAAAGCACGTCACCAGTGGCAACAGTGAGGAGGACACCTTGAGTTCCGTCTGCCGGTTGGATGAGGTTTCGTCTGAAGTAAACAGCAGTGATGAAGACGAAGCCCTCCAACCTAATCCCGCGCCTCCACTATGTACACCGCATCATCACCCCCCACCAACACCACCACCGCCGCCGCCGCCGCCCGCTCCGTCCGCCCGCGCTGCACGAGCAGCGGCCCGCAGTGCGAGGTTGAACGCGTCGGCGAGCGCCCCGCACTCAAGATCCTGAAGAAGGCCTCCGGATGAGGCCGAAACATATGTCGATCGCTATATCGACATCGCGTAAGTCACGTTAAATTCCCGTTTTTAAATCTATAAGTATATATATGATTGTTATAATAAATATGCAGCAAACCCTTGAAAATATCGAACATTTAATTGTTTATGTAAATAAAAAAATAACATTCCTTTGGGTAGGTTGTTGAGGTTTAAACTTTGATAGTTACTATACAACTGTAAGTACATTTGTTTGTATAATCTTTTTAAAGTTACCACTTTCTGATAGTGTTTCTAAGAGGCTTATCATTAGAGTTACGGTAGTAGACGGATTTCACCAAATTTATGAGGGAATATGGGTGATGCTCACATCATTGTTTCCTATGAGCATTATAGCTCTGAGATTATTTTTGTCACTTGGGCATAGTAAGCTTGAATAACCGAGTTCTCTAGCTAATTCTTTAATATTTGATTTATTTTCTGCTCGAACTTTACGAGACATTTTCACTTTTTAATGAAGAACTTCTGTAACAAAACTTTGGCACATTATGCAATCTTTTCCACCACAATTATAGTATTGAATATTGATATTATATGTATAAAATGTTCTTTATGCTCACTGCACAAAATGGGAAACAATGATGAAAGTATTCAATTTCTGACTCGTTGGATAGATGATTATTGTCATGTGAATGTCATTAGCTGAGAAAATCATCATTATAATAAAAAACAAACAAAAAAATTGGACATAACTTAACTTTGAAATCTTAAATGTTCATTTGAATATATTGAATCTTGTTTACTTTACTAAATTATTATATTGTTATGATTATTCTGGTCAAACAACTTGTATGTTGGATGTTGAAGGGTGAAGCCACTATGTTGTAAATAGTGAGATGTGGCTCTGATTGTATTCATATTTATTCAATAGGTTACAGGACTTTGGTTTCAGTCAGTTGTAGTTTAACAATATGTAATTGAGATTTCCGGACGAATAGGTTAGTTACATTTGCCAAAATAAATTTTCAATCACTGTTCTTATGGTTTTTGTTTACTTTATACCCGACCCCATATTTTTTAAATTTTGATTTTCACATTTGGAAGTAAGAGTCAATGAAAACTAGTGCAAAGTTGAAGTGCATCGAAGCGAACCCAAATTCTTCACAAATAAAGTGAAGCACCAATCAGCGTTATTTGTGCTCTGACGCGATGCGAATTCGCGTCTTTTACCATAGAAGAAATATATGTATTATGTTATGGAGGTAAGGGTGAGTTTGCTATGTTAAGTTTCAGATTGACGCTTCAATGCGCTTTGACTCTGCTATGGTATGAATTGACCCTACATTTCTCTGAAGGCTTCATGATGAATGGCTAAGGATCACATATTGCAGCATGAGCAGTTTACTATGAATTTGGATATGGAATATTATTTTTTGCAATGTAGCAGAAAATAATACTTTGAAATGAAATGAAATAGGTGGAGTCATAATATTGGCAAGGTGGCTTGGTTGGTAAATGTTGGAAATAAACAGAGTAAGCTCAGTGCCTAGAGGACATTATGTCCAGCAGTGGACTAATACAGGTTCTATTGGATAATATTGGTAGATTAATTTCGAAAATATGTACTTTACATGTGTGTACGTATGTATTTTACATGTGTGTTTGTGCCGTGCTGGGGGCAAGTGTGCAGTTTTGTGCAGACAACATTTTAATGCAGGAAATAAATAAAAGATATTTCCCTTTACAAATTATGTTATTTCTAAATCATGAAACATGGCCTGCTAAACCACTAGCAACATTCTTGCACATCAATTTAATTTCTTCATTACTTGCATATTCTGATTCTAAAATAGCGTTTCCAACAGCTATTGTCTCTCTCATAGTGTTCGCTTTTATCCAAATCCTGCCATTCATGCCTGCAGCTATTTCAAATGGCCATTCGTTCTTCAGTGACTGGATCAGTTGACATTGTGAGTTCAGTATTCTTCTGATGAGGTTTATTGAACATTTAAACATAAACCCATCTTCCAACACCCCCAATCGACCTTTCTTCCCATGCGAGTCAACGCAGACCAGCTCAGGTTCCATATCTTTACTCGCTACTAACATTTTAGCATACACAATATCTCCCACAGCTACTTTTGGTCTGTTTTTCTTCGTGGCGCCTTCGAATGATAAATAAGAGAGAGACGCAGTTGCGCTGCTGCCGACGTCCACTCGGAATATATCTCCCATCTTCTGAATAACTATTCCAATGACATTCTCGCCTCTGGCAGGCACGTAGCGTTTCTGGTAGTTGTCCACCCAGAAAGTGTGTGGTGGTCTTTTCCTTAGAACTCCAGCTTTGGTAATGTAAACGCCGTCCACTTCTTTTCTTATTCCCGGGCCCATGAGAACGCGGCCTTTTTCGCCTATTGTGGCTATTTCATCGCATTGATCTCCTGGTAAAACTACATCTCCTACTGCTACTTTCATTCTGTATCAACTGTTTTATTTCCTTGTAATGTAGAACAATATTCTCGTCCAGAGGTAAGAAAAGAAAGGCAACAAACAAACAACTTAAATAAACCAGAACTTATGTTAACCTCTTCCTTTCGAAAATAGAGTAATACAGTAACAGTTAAAGGTTATGTTATGACAAACAAGCAAACACCTAACAAGTAACAACTATGAACTAACGATACATTTGATTGTCAATGTCGTCTTTTTTTTTTTTTTTTTTTTAAGTTTTGCTATGGCTCCACACGATTAGTGTATTTAGCCAGTGTCAAGTATTGAAATTCTTCAAGTTTTTGTAAATTTTAGTCGAAGAGATAGGTCAAAGTCAAGTCACATTTCAGGTCAGTTTTTTTTCAAGTAAAAGTCTAGTCTAAGTCATACCTTTAGTAAAGATATGGTGTTTACTGAAGATTTTCAGTGGAATTTTGGTGAGAACGCAAATAGCATGTTTTTCAACATTGTGCTGTTTCCCTACACTCGCACACATTCACCGGCACTTAATGGTTAATAATCCACATTTATTACACATTAACTCGCGGAAGAACACAAAATTTAGGAAAAAATACAATGAGATCACACACACTTTTCCACGTTCCCGCCAAAAAACCGTCGTGTCTTTATTGTCAGACAGAAGTGACAAGAGTAGGGTTCCGTAGCCGAATGGCAAAAAACGGAACCCTTATAGATTCGTCATGTCTGTCTGTCCGTCCGGATGTTATAGCCTCTTTATTACAAAACTATTGGGACTACACAGTTGAAACTTTGTAGGTAGATGTATTCTGTTAACCGCTTTAGATTTTTATGCAAAAACTAGCTGACCCAGCGAACTTCGTACCGCGAATATAAATAAACAGTCCCAAGTGCGAATCGGACCAGCACACGCAGGGTTCCAATTGAACAAAATTTGCCGGAAAAAAATCCCGTCTTGTATGGGGACCCCCTTAAATTTTAAATTTAATTTAGTTTTATAGAGCTACATACATTTTTTTTTTATAGCAGCCATTGTATTGTAATAAACACATGAGTTAATTTTGAGTGTCTATCTATTAAAGTTTGTAAGATCAAGCATAAAAAACCTCAAGAACACGTGTTTTGTATGGGAGCTCCTCTTCATTATTTAATTTTACTTTGTTTTTGTCGGTTTACACAAATAGCGAATACCCATGTATGGAAGTGCCATAATAACAACCAACAAAATATCTCAATACAATGACAACCTGCATGGGACAACCATCAAAAATCAAAATATTAAAATTTTAATACCTACGCGATAATCCGAGTAATGTGGATTATATTATGTTGTCGATTTTTATACGTGCTTCCAGTTTCAAATCGAGAGTGGAACAGAGTCTACTCTACCGTACCGAAGGGACGAACGTCAAATGTTTGATAGGAAAGTAGGTAGAACAGTTTATATGGGAAAATGAAATTGTTGTTGTTACTATCTTCCTCGCAATTTTTTTCATATTTTCTCACCATTTAAACCTTCCCTGGACTACGACAAACATTTCAAAACCAAAATCAGCTAAATCGGTCCAGCCGTTCTCGAGTTTTGATTTTTATATATAAGACTAGAAGTGCCCCGTGGCTTCGCTCGCGTTATAAACTTCTTTTATTTACTTAAAACTTTTATTTTGTAAAAACGATTCTATCAATAAAGACATCAAATAAGAATTAGCCAAATCAGTTCACCCGTTTTCATGTTTTCGCGTGGCTAAGGCAATTCGGGATTCATATTTATAAAATCCGAAAAACCCAAATTTTCCGACTTTGTTACCTACCCCATTTTGAAAAATCCTACACCTACTTTGTCTCATCTTGTTTCGCATTACAAACTTTGAATCCGTTTCGTAACCGGGAGGAATTTTAGAAAATCCTTTCGGAGCAGATACCTACGTCATAATAACTATCTGCATTCTACATTAAAGCGCAATCCGAAACATTATTGATTTTTAGACTTTGTTACCCCAGTTTATCCTCTTAGGGTGGCATTTTGAAAAAGTCTGAATCTCGTGTTTACTTATTTATTTACTGAAGTACTTGTGCAAAGTTTCGAATAGAAAAGACTATCTTATCTTGTTTATCTATACAAACGTTGAACCCCCGCTTCATCCCCTTGAAAGGTGAATTTTGAAAAATTATTTCTCAGCGGGTAAGTTAAAATAACTATCTGCATGCCAAATTTCAGCGCAATCCGAAACAATATTGATTTCAGACTTTGTTACCCCACTTCACCCTTTTAGGGGTGGAATGTCGAAAGAGCTTGAAACACGTATTTACTTACTTACCCAAGTACTTGTGTTAAGTTTCGAATATAAAAGACTATCTAATCTTGTTTCTCCATACAAACTTTGAGCCCCCGTTTCATCCCCTTCAGGGGTGAATTTTGGAAAATCCTTTCTCAGAGGTAACTAAAGTCGTAATAACTATCTGCATGCCAAATTTCAGCGCAATCCGAAACAATATTGATTTTCACACTTTGTTACCTCATTTAACCCTCTTAGGGGTGGAATTAAAAAAAACCTGAAACACGTATATACTTTTTTTTTTCGAAGCACTTGTGTAATGTGAAGTTTCGGATAGAAAAGACTATCTAATCTTGTTTCTCCATACAAACTTTGAACCCCCATTTCATCCCCTTAAAGGGTGAATTTTGGAAAATCCTATCTTAGTAAATTTCAAGTCTCTACGACCAGCGGTTTAGGCTGTGCGTTGTCTGTCAGTCAGTCAGTCAGTCAGTCAGTATGTCAGGACAAAGATTCTTATAGTATTAGATAAAAGATTAAGGGTAATAGGTACATGGAACTTAAAACTGATTTATTTTTTATCAAAACTATACGTGCCTATAGATAGGTCTTTAAAATTGACATTGAGGTTCCTAAAATTACTTTTTCTCAAAGTAAAAAACTGCTTAAAAGCTATAAACTTCTAAAGTGGTTCTAAAGTGGTCCCCCTCCCCTCTAACTTATAAATAAGGGGCTGTGAAATAAAAAAAATATATGCTGTACCAAGATCTCAAATTCTCAATAAACACTTTCGACGAAAATTGGTTTGAACGAGATATAGCAGTTTCTGAGATATAGCACATTTTCAAATTCGCAAATATAACTTTTTTTTTCATACAATCTCTATGAAAAATGAAGTAAATTTTTAGCTGGTGAAAAATACATATAATCACGCCTTTTTTCAGTTGGGGTAGGCAGAGACTTGACTAGACTTCTTTCTAGACAAGCAATATAAATGGATACAGTTATTAACTAAATATTGTTTATTTTTTAATCAATATAAAATATGATATATTCCATTTTTTTAAGTTTGGTGAAAATTGATAGAAATAAAATGAACTACTCTACAGTGTTACGGAACCCTACTAGTGCAAGTCAGACTTACACTTGGCCAGTTTATTTGAATATGACTTTGATAGTTCAATTCATATGACATGTGTCACGAACACGTGTTTTTAACTGTCATCTGTCACAAACCAAACAGCATTTGTTTACATGTGGATCGAAAGTTTAAAACCTTAAAAAACACGATTTATTCACAAAAATATGCCTGCTACAATTCATAATGATGTCTTAGTTTACAAAGGTAGCAATTTATTCCGTCAGCGCTTGCTACTGTCCACGCTAAGTGGTCGTTCTATTCGGATAGAAGAGATACGGAGTACGCATGACGATCCTGGACTTCGAGAGTATGAAGTGAACTTGATACGGCTCCTGGACAAAGTGACGAATGGAACGAGAGTGGAGCTCAGTGAGACCGGCACAACTGTGTTCTTTCAACCGGGGATATTGACGGGTGGACAAGTAACACACACTTGTTGTACGCAGAGGGGTATAGGTTAGTTTATAATATGCCTGCATTTTTACATCAGTTCAGGCCTGGTGGTGTAAGTGGGAGAACGGTTGGCTTTGATGTCAGAGGTACCGAGTTCAATCCCTGCCGTGCACCAATCGATTTTTCTATCAAAACATTTATGTGCGCTCTTCACTGTGGCCCTCCGGTGAAGGAAAAACATTTTTAGGAGACAAACGACGACGACAACAAACAAGACGACAAACCCCACATGGTGATAGGACACTATCTGGTGTCCGCCTGGCCAGCTACCACCCTCAAGTTAGAAACTCTGTTGCCAAACATCTAATTGTTCCGGCAGCTATCCTTGAGAGCCAGTTCACATTCTAGGCCTAGTGTGCTTACCCTCTTTGACCATCACATACCAACAAGTGAGATAGTGGCCAAACACTAACCTATAAGATATTAAAAAAAAAGTTCATTGTATCGAGTATATGAATTAACATCTTCAGCAATCATCATCATATTTCAACCAATTCACACAAAACCTTAACCTTTTCTTTGTTTTATACTATGTAGTGATTGATGCAGTGGTAATAACTTTCTAACTAGCTCACGGGCTCACACAGCTTATTTTGACATGGAATTTGTAAGTCAGGTCTAACTTTATAACTATCGGGATAGTTATGAACTTAGAGTATTTTGTAATATTTTCAGGTTACTATCTAGAAATCCTGCTGGCTCTCGGCCCATTCTGCAAAGATCCCCTCAATGCAGTGCTGCAAGGAGTGACACACAGCGACCTGGATGTCTCAGTAGATAAGATCAAAACAGCAGCTCTGCCAGTGCTGTTGAAATTCATCCTTGTTGATGATGGGTTAGAACTCAAAGTTGTTAGAAGAGGTAAGAAAGTTTTACAAGAGCATTGGATTGAATTAACTCATCTCCTTGCTAGTCAATAAGATCTCACAAACCATTTTCAAGTGAAATGTTGCCAAGAGGAGACCATGTGGCTTGCACTGGTAAAAAGTTATTAGATCTCATTTAGAGCCTTGGCTCTAAATGTTTCACCACAAACATTCCACCACGACTATTACTTACTATTCAAAAATATACTATCAATACTACCGACTATGAGATTCTATTCTTGTTTCATTACAAATTAGCTTCATAATCATCATCATAATCAGCCAATTTCCGTCCACTGCTGGACATAGGCCTCTCCTAAAATACTTAGCTTACTGAATATAAATAGTAAAAATATTTACACAAAATTATATCTACTTCCATTATGTTGTTATAGGAGCCCCACCGCTTGGTGGCGGTGAAGTGGTATTCAAATGTCCATCAAAGCGTCACCTGCGACCGCTGCAGTGGACTAAATGGGGGCTGGTGAAGAGGATACGAGGAGTTGTGTATGCATTGAGAGTCTCCCCCACTATGGCTAATAGAGTTGTTGAAGCTGCTAAAGGGGTTTGTATACAATATTTTTAATTTAGAGCAGCAGTCAGCAATGCGTAGCCTGCGGGTCGCATATTGCCCTCGGCCTTCCTCCTTGCGGCCTGTGCCTGTTTTGTAAATTAAAGTCATATTATTATTTCTATCTAAATAATAATAGAAGGCTGTTCTTATCGAACCGCTATCAGCCACCCTGTGAATATTGTCACTCCACTTAGCTGGTGGGTGTCCTACATTGCGGTTACCCCATTGGTTCAGCAGCATATATGACCTGCCATAACTGGGGTAACCGGTAAAGCTCAGAGGATTAGCAAGCTTAATTGGCAGTGGGCAGGTCATATAAAATTATATATATAATTTAAATTATTTTATATTTTTTAGGTAATGCTAAAGTTTCTGCCAGATGTGTATATAAACACTGACCAGTGCCGAGGGTCCAATGCAGGCAAGAGTCCAGGGTTCGGTATCAGCCTCCTCGCTGAGACTGATGAAAAGACTTTCTACTGTGCAGAAGCTGTAAGTAATTTATTTTATTATTTAAATATTTGTATTAGTAATGATGGAAACTGCTTGAGACAGTGTAATTTTTATTAATCTTCCAGGCTTCTCTTTAACCTGCAATACCGATACAGTAGATTTATCCAACACAGTTACGATACATATTATACTATCTGTGCCCCGCGGTTTTACCCGCGTAGACATCGTTCCCGTGGGAATATTGGGATAAAAAGTACCCTGTGTGTTATTCCAGGGTCTAGGCTGTCTACATAACAAATTTCAGCTCAATCGGTTCAGTGGTTTTAGCGTAAAAGAGTTACAAACATCCACACATACAAACTTTCGTGTTTATAATATTGGTAAGGAGTAAGGATTATATATTTAATACACAAAATTAATTTCCTTTTCCTGTTACTAGTGTTAATCCATCTAGCTTTTAGTGTCACTGCATAGAAGCCTACAATACAAAACCTAAGCTTGTATATTTTTTAATATTTTTTTATTCCAGAAATCACTAGAAGTAGGCTCTGGCGAGACATCACTACCCGAAGATATAGGGCAGGAGTGCGCTCAAAAGCTACTGGATGAGATATATAGAGGAGGGGCAGTAGATAGTTCCTTCCAGTGGTTGCTAGCTCTGTGGATGGCGCTCGGTCAGAAGGATGTCAGTGTGTGTGTGGTGAGTCTCTTTTAGATCAGAAGATGCAATGCTTTAGCCAAAGACCTTATACTATATTAAATTTGACTGCGAACTAAACCACAAAGCCGGCCCTAATGTGACCGACCTTAAACTGAGATTGTCCCTTTCTTTTGTATAGACAACATATATATTATATACTATTCATATAGTATAGAATATTTATATAGCACTAGTAGATTGTTAGACAAAGACTCACTCCCACCCAGATGCCTTTCGTTTGGGCAGTTTTGTTCTACAAAGCAATTAAAACCTTATGTTTAGAGCATACGGCTTAAATTAAATTTGTCAAAACTTCTGCAGTGCACCATCTTTTTATAAGTCTATGGTTTTAGCAGGCGCGAGTCACACTGTGGCCAAGTATAGTTTGGGTCTTTTGGTGATTGATGAAAACAATTTTGTCAAATGGAAAGTTCCGGAGACGCTATTCTCATTTTTAATATTCAATTTTGAATAAATCCTTGAATAATCGGTCGAGGAAACCTTTTCACCATTTGCACAAATTTTTCGATTTGAATAAAAAATTGGATGACTGGCATGTTTCATTCAAGATATATTCACTTATTTGAGGCCTATGTCCAGCAGTGGACAGATATAGGCTGATGATGATGATGATGAAAATATTTTGATAACATTCCAGGTGGGACCTCTATCAGACTACACAATCACCTTCCTGCAGCATCTCAAGGAGTTCTTCGGAGTGATGTTCAAGCTGGAGGTGGAAGGGTCCGGGGCTGGTGACGAGGATTCAGGAGACGAGGAGCTCTGCAGCGCACAGAAGGTCAAGATGACCTGCGTCGGCATCGGCTATGTTAATATTAGTAAGAGGACATTGTGAATAAATGCTGATGTATCTTATGCAGTTGTTTTGTGTTGGAAGGCTATTCTATCTGTTTTTAGTTCCCTACAGTTCCTCTAACCCACGCATGGTTGCACTATCTAGTGGCCGCCTGGCTAGCTACCACCCTCAAGTTAGAAAATCTATTGCCAAACATCTAATGTGTTCCGGCAGCTATCGTTGAGAGCCAGTTCCCATTCTAGGCCTAGCGTGCTACCATCCTCGACCGCATCATCACTTACCAACTGGTCAAACGCTAGAGTATATGATATTTAAAAAAAAAGAGTGTGTGTACTTATGTACACGCGTTAGCAGTTATACTTCTGTGGCGTATGGAAAAAAAATAACTAAAATGCAGTAGTGATTAACGATAAATATTAAAATTAATCAAAAAGATTTTATTTAAATAAAAAAGGTTTTATTAACGTAAAAATATGACGTTAAATATGACATATACAACTTGAACATAGTCATGCCACCTAGAACTAACTTCACGGTGTAGAATTTAGGTGTCGGTGTGCGCGCGCATCGTACCACCTAGAACACTGTGCTAGAACTAACTTCACGGTGTGCGCGCGCATCGTAAAAATTCACTCTCATAATTTTACTCTATCGCGCCAAAAGAAGTATAACTTCAAAAATAAATTACATATCGTAGACTATTAGGTCCAGTACCCATCAAAGCGGAGAAGAGAAACGCAACAATTATTGATGTGACAATGTCTAATAAATTGATGAACGCCGGCTGCATGCACGAAAAATGTCGTGCAAAAATGCATGCGTACAATGACGCTCATTGTACGCATGCGCCGATTTTGTCAATGTTTTGTTGTATGAATGTGAATATGTATATGCACATGAGTACGAACATGAACATCAATGTTTTGTTATGACGTTGTCACGTTGTACTATTCATTATTCTGTGGTCACGTTAAACTATCGTCCGTAAACCAACTTTACAGACAACCAATTGTTTTTCTGGTTTTTAAGGTTACACTTTATCTTTTTTGTACATCTATATATATAAAAGAAAGTCGTGTTAGTTACTACACTTATAACTCAAGAACGGCTGGACCAATTTTTATGATTTTTGTATTTGTAGAATTGTCTTTGTCAGGAATATGATAATAAGTATTAAAAACAATGAATAATTGACCTAAAAAAATTATATGAGATAAAATATTTTGCCCAAATGTTCCTGGGTTAGTGGGTTTAAAAACTGCCAATCATTTGATGTTCAATTGTTTCTGTTTTTGTTATTCCGCCGTTTTTTTATTGTATAATTATACATATGCCATAATTATGGCTCCACACGATTAGTGTTTTTAGCCAGTGTTAAGTATAAAAATTCTTCTCATGTGTGGATAGCATTACAATATTAGAATTATCGCGTATTTTTTTTTGTACTCACGATTAGTGTATTTAGCCCGTGTCAAGTAGTAAGTAAAAATTCTTCAAGATTTTGTGAAATCAAGTCATGTAGATTATAAAAATGTCAATTATTGTCAGTAATGATAATTGTTTGACATATTTATTGATTGTCAAATATGCGTGCGTTCAGAAATGTATGCTTACAAGCAACTTAAAAAAACCTCTTTTTCCATTTTTTATTCTATATCTGGATTGCCATAATACATTAATAAACTTAATATCTCTTTTGTATTCATCTATTACGTTCATAAAAGCCTAAAACAAGTTCATCTAAAAGGTAACACGACATTCATTGTCTGTTAGGTGGTACGAAGTTCGCCGGGTCAGCTAGTCTATATATATATATATAAAAGAAAGTCGTGTTAGTTACTACACTAATAACTCAAGAACCGCTGGACCAATTTTTATGATTTTTGTATTTTTGGAATTGTCTTTGTCAGGAATAGGATAATAGCAGCGTTTTACCTGAAATAAAACGCATATT
Organism: Cabera pusaria; assembly: GCA_954871355.1. NCBI lineage: Eukaryota > Metazoa > Arthropoda > Insecta > Lepidoptera > Geometridae > Cabera > Cabera pusaria. The sequence continues at coordinate 2,670,910 of OX940897.1, forward strand.
AAAATACTTACCTAACTGGAAGCTTTTATATTGAGATAGGCATATCCGTTTCCGTCGATTTCCTACCAGTTTTCGTACTTTTTCGGTTCTGAAATCCGGTCCAGTGGTGCCACCTGGCGGTTGCGCAAAGCTTTGTCGATTGCCATGTGGATTTCTTTGCGCCATTTTGTAGTCATTGGCTCAATATGTTCACCAGGCAGGATTTAAAGTTAAAGCTTCCAGTTAGGTAAGTATTTTAATATGCGTTTTATTTCAGGTAAAACGCTGCTATTAAATAACTTGACCGTAACTGGAAGCTTTTATATTGAGACCTGTTTGTTATCGCCTGGTGACGCCACAGGTACCGTTATATTATTACTAAAGGACCTAACGCCAATGTGATTAAAAAATAAAATGTTTACATAATTGAACACTATTTATTCAACTTTCAAATCAGCTTTCGATATTTGCAAATTAAATGCCCAAAATACAATTCTCATATCAAAATCACGTAGGTACATTATAATACTGTGTATTAATTTTAATTTAATGGTACAAATGATTTACTCGCATTTTGTGAATCAGTCTGTATCACTTCACGCCTATAAAAGTTTTTGAATGTATTAGCGGATCTCCAATTTCCACGAGCCAATATATCATCAATGGGCTCATTGTTCAACCAACTTTTAGATGCAACCGCTGATCGGACACTTCCAGGGGGAGCTGCGATGCCAGCTTCTTTAAAAATAGTTTTTATCCAGCCTGATATTACACTGCGTGATGCAGGCTTGGCGGTTCCTCTCACTGTAATAAAAAGATTAAATGACTTTGAAGCTTTACGCCTTTCATTTAATAAGGTTATAGTTCTGTCTATCCAAAAATGAAAATCTAGGTTACGATTCTCGGAATTAGAAAGAATTTTCCAACCGGACTGTCTAATATTGCTACTGTCGGTTTTAGAACCGAATTTAGGCCAAAATATAATGCTGTCGCTAGACCTTATACAATGTTGATCATCTACACAAAGCAATGTTAAATCATGTATACGCCTGCCTGAACATAGTAGTAATAACATTGCCGTATGGCGAGATGTTTGAAATAAATTATTCGTATCGATAGTGCAGTTGCTTAAATAAGCAGTTAGATTACTGACATCCCAAATAGATCGCTTTGAAGTTTTAGGATTTTTTAAAGAAATAGATTTTAAAATGTGTTTAACAAGAACGTGTGAACTCAGCTGAGACGACTCTTCAGCGTTACATAAGGTAGAAACAACAGATTTATGAACAAGAATGGTATTGTACGATAATTTATCGATAAGATGTAAATCTGACAAAAACTGGGCCAACTGTGACCCAGTAGGATAATACGTTTTAACCTTTTTATTCGCTGACCATGTAATCCAACGTTTCCAAGCATTCTCATACGTTTTCAAGGTAGATTTACGCCACGAGGTTTTAAGCAAAGATAATTGTTCAGTGTTCCATGTATCTAACGATTGTGACCAGCCCCACATTTCCAGACTTCTAGGGTTATGTTCTTGACTTTCGACGGTGGCAGTCCCGTCGATGTGTCGATCAGGTGTTTTTGTAGGTTGTACAGTGTGAGTGGCGCGTCTAACGCTCGAGCTTTGAGATCCGCTCGCCAGAATACTTTTTGCCATCGCGGAGCTACTATAAGAAACGTTCCGGTCGACTGGTTCAGATGATTCAAGACTTTGGGCATGAGAAACGGTGGTGGAAATACCCACGCCAGAGGATAGTTCCAGGGAACACTGAACGCATCGTGAAATAGAGCTTGTGGATCTTTCAAATCCCGAGACACATAATTGATTACTACGTGAGCAGTCTCTGACGCAAAAAGATCTATCATTGGAATTCCCCACTTGGCAAATACAATTTGTACGCATTCCGGCAGTAAATGCCACTCTGGAAGGAGGCGGTGACGCGACAGATGGTCGGCGTGATTGTTGTATTTGCCTGGAATATGATGTATGCAGAAATGTATTTGATGGAGATCGAGGAACTCCAGAATTTGATAGGTTATGTTTAGAAGAGTCAATGAATTCGTACCTCCTTCCTTCCGTAGGTGGGCGACTGCAGTTTTGTTGTCGCATTGTATCAGAATCGAGCTGTTGTCCAGTTCGGTCCCAGTTCTCTGAAGAGCATGCAGGATCGCCAGCATTTCTTTCTGGTTGCTGTGCAAACGTTGTTCTTCTAGCGACCAGCTGCCCCAGAGAGCTTGGTTGTTCAACTGTGCTCCCCAAGCTAGATCGGATGCATCTGTGACTAAGAAATTTACCGGCGGTGGGTAATGTAAAGGTGTTGACAGGTGGCAGTTCTGCCTCCACCACCTTAACTCGTCTATGACATTTTGAGGTATTGAATGGGGCATCGTTGACCCCTCTGGTAACGAGTTCATTAACATTAGAATCTGTCGATGATTGAGACGGCCCCGAGGAACGACAAAGCTTGCAAAGTTTAAAAGGCCTACTATTTTCTGTAATTCCTTTACTGTCGTTCTTCGTTTTACAAGAAGATGATTTACAGCCTGCTTTATTTTTGTTATTTTGTCGACCGGCAACATTTTTAAATTGTGCCAAGGGTTCCACATTATCCCTAGATAAATCATGGTCCTTTGAGGAGACAGATTCGATTTTTCGAAATTGATTGCCCATCCTAACGTTTGCAATATTTGTATCGTAATTTTCACGTGATTGCACAGAATGTGTGATTTCTGATTTGCTATTAAAAAATCGTCTAGATAGACCAAGATTCTTATATTGTACCTGTCTCGTAATATTTGAGCAACCCAATTTGTGAGAATTGAAAAAATTTTGGGGCTCGTGCTGAGACCGAAAGGTAGGCACGTCATTTCCAACAGTTCTTGGTTGTATATAATGCGTAGGAAGCGTCTGTGTGACTTCGCGATTTTTAAATGAAAGTACGCTTGGGACAAATCGATTTTGCACATCCAGTCCTGTTGTTGAAGGAAGTCTGGAATGCGGTGCATGTTTATCATGTGAAATGATTCGGTCTGCACATAGTCGTTTAGCGCCTTGAGGTTGAATATTGGTCGGGATGACCCGTCGGCCTTTGGCACTAGGAAGAGAGGCGATATGAAGCTCGGTGTGCACGGAGCTAATTTTAGAACTCCTTGCGTCTTCATTTTTTGTATAATTTTGGTCATATCCTCGGATACGGGCGTTTGGAACGGCCCTTTGAGCTTTGGGAAAACTAGAGGCGGTTTTTGATAAAAGGGTATCCGGTACCCCTGAATTAATTGAAGAATTATGCTGGGCGCACCCATTTGTGCCCACTGTTGACGGTAAAACGACAACTGACCTGCTTTGAACCGATTGCAGTCATTGATTGGAGCGTTTTGGATTCGCTCTGGAACCTCTCGAGGCATGGTTATTGCCACGATAGGGCCGTGCACCTCGGTTGTGAAATGACCCTCTATTAGGGCGCTGATGGTACTCGGCACTTGTAGATGGGCCCCTGGGCGGACCATTTGTGTAATGTAAATCACCCCGCGAGGGTAGATTATATGCATGATTATGCCTATTTTGGTCGTTGGTTCCACGCGATGGAGCCGATTTATATGTGCTCAACCCCCGCGAGGGGCGGCGATAATAGTGTTCGGATCTTAATTGTACAGATTTATCTTTTTTGAGAGGCCAAAAGGCTTTGCGGATGCCACCTGCCTTATCAAGCGCCGCTGTCAACGCGGCAGACTCGAATAAATGTGTCGCTGAAGGCGGTATTTTGTTTAATGATGCTTTTACTAGAGGATCTCGTACCTGAGCGGTTATCGATTCTCGACGCATCTCAATGCTCTCGGCTCTATGTCCACATACTAATTGCAAAAGATCGGATGAAACTTTATGAAAATTCCCCTTTAAAAATAATTCTTCAACCTTGCAACTCAGGTTATCAACGTTAATTTCACTATTTTGTGCCCATAAAAGAAGATCGCGAATACCCATCTGTAGAGATTCCTTCTGTTGCAGTACACAGTACGTAAGAGCTGCATATGATTTGTCTGCATGGGACAGGTGCCGTGAGGTTTCATACATTTTTACCTCGTCGTTTGTTTCCAGGTCTACGAAACCTGGAGTATGATTGTATGCTTTTTGTGTGTCGGCATATCTAACATCAGACCAAGAGGTACCGCCTAATCTTTGAACCTCAAGTAACTTTTTCAAAAACCCATCAGGAGTTTTCGGAACAGACGGTTCCTTCAATTTTGTCTCGATGTCAAAGGTGAATTTATTAAAATCACACTTAGATCCCTGAACATCGTCACTACCAATATGATTATCGAGATATAACTCGTCTTCTTCTTCTGGATATAACGACACACTGTCTGAAAAATTATTTTCAGCTGAATTAGTAATTTGTTTGCGTAGCTCACCCACTTCCCTTAAAAGTTGGTCCATCATGCGATCGGAATGCTTCGCACGCTTCTTCCGCCGACGACGTGAGTTTCTTCGTTTATCATCTGACGAAGATGAACTACTGCTGCTGCTGCTGCTGCTGCTGCTAGAGCGGCTACGTTTCTGCTTGCGAACTTTATCACTTGACCCTGCCGCCGCAGTTTGTAAATTCGTACCAGAATCATCCATATCTGAAATTAAATATATGTTAGATCTCGGATCCTAAACGGTACGTAAGCCAGTGGGTACAAAAACTTTCGGTAGGTAGTTTTGAAATCTCTATTAAAATATTTCGAACGGCAAACGCCGTTAAAAATCAACCCTTAGGTTCTTTATATAATTTATAACGATTAACACTGCTGTAAAATAAGGTTAAAAGTTTTAACCGTAAAATGTTCACTTTTTTAACACCAAAGAAAGACACTGAGGGTAGGTAGTAAGTACTTACTTTCACACGATACAAGCTGCAAAGAATCACTCGGTGATTTCCACCAACACGCAAACTTTTAAAATTTTTAAAATATTTAATCGTTATATTTAAATTTAAATGAAAATAAAAATAAGTTATGAACAGGGGAGAGACCCGCTGCACACAAGTTGCTTCGACGAAAATTTAAACGCCAATGACTACAAAATGGCGCAAAGAAATCCACATGGCAATCGACAAAGCTTTGCGCAACCGCCAGGTGGCACCACTGGACCGGATTTCAGAACCGAAAAAGTACGAAAACTGGTAGGAAATCGACGGAAACGGATATGCCTATCTCAATATAAAAGCTTCCAGTTACGGTCAAGTTATTTAATAAGTATTAAAAACAATGAATTGCGGCGGTGGTTAGATAGGGCCCGCCAACCGCAGAAAGGTAGATAGGGTCGGGGTAAATAAAAGCAGATGTAGGGTCTTACTTTTATATTGCCTATTATGTTACTCAGCCGCACAAGAAGAGCTTTACAAGAATTAGGAGCGGCACTGGCCTGCTAGTCCGTCCGATGGGACCCCTTCCCACAGCTGGGAGGGTGAGCGATTATAATTCAGCTCGCGCGCAGCCGTAGTAAGCGGCGACGTGAGCGATGGCCAGCGTCGAGTGGTAGGCACAGGTTGTAGGTAGGTAGGCACTGCAGGTACCTTGCTCCTGGTTTAAGACCTGGAATCAACGTCGGTACGGCATTCGCGCTCGTCCTTAACGTAGCTGCCCTGCCAGCGTGGAGCGTCGTGATAGGTAGGTACCAGCGGCTCAGTCCGATGATTACGGTTAGGTAGAATAACCGCAGTCAGCGTACCGTGGCAGAACAGCTTACACAGTTTTATAGGCTCGTATGATAAAGAAAACTCACCCCAGCGGGTCTTCGAGAATACGTAGTACTTTTAAAAAGTGTGGAGGCAAACGCGTGCGTGCTCCGCGCGCGTGCGTTCTATAGCTAGTGCCGAGGCACAAAGAGAATATAACGAGGCAGGCTAATCGAATGAGCTCGAAGCATTGGAACAATAGAAGCGGTTTTATGGGATCCGCAGGACAGGCAAACCGAGCCATTTAGCGTTTGCTTTCGAACTCACGAGTTCTGTAGTAAATCATTATATGTTTCTAATGTTAAGTTTTGATTTTTAAGTAGGTATTAAGTTAGTGTTAAGTTTCTAATTAAATTCTTTATATTTTATAAGTTATGTAGTTTTTATTTTATTGTTTCAGAGTTTTATTATTTGGCCTAGATTTAGTAACGGCGCTAGACGGAACGTTACAGAATGATTGACCTAAAAAATATATAAGACAAATTTATAACAAAAATTATTTTGCAAAATGTTCCTGGGTTAAAAGACTGCCAATCATTTGATGTTCAATTGTTTATCCCGTCGATACGGTAAACCACAAATTAATAAGGGTCATCGCTCCACACGATTGGTGTATTTAGCCAGTGTCAAGTATAAAAATTCTTTAAGTTTTTGTGAATTCAAGTCATGTAGACTTTTTTTTATTGTAGATAAGCAAGCGTTTGACTACTATCTCACCTGATGTCAAGTTAAGATGTGATCGACGATGTAGCACGCTTGCCTAGAAGATACCTGTGCACTCGCGATTTGAAAACCCCGGATTGTACTTCACAGGAAATACAGACTCTGGCAGGGAATTCCATTCCTTTGCTGTGCGTATGATAAATGTTGATGCAAAGCGCTTAGTGCGACAGAATGGAACATCAACCATGTATCGATGGCGTATATCTGTACGTCTGGTAGTACGATGGTAAAATGGGGACGGTGGAATTAATTCGTGCAGTTGGTAGGCACAGTCCCCGAAATGTATCCGATAAAAGACCGATAAACTGGCGTCTTTGCGGCGATGCTCTAGGCTCTGAAGCCTTTTGCTTACAAGATTAAAAAAAAAAAGTGAATAAATTTTAAATACTGTCAGTAATGAGAATGGTATGACATATTTATTGATTGTCAAATATGCGTGCGTTCAGAAATGTACGCTTACAAGCAATCAAGACAACAATAAGTATCAATGCCTAATCAATTTTATATTTTGTCAGAATGTAGGTAAATACAGAGATATGCAAGAATGTGATAGCCAATTTATGAGTGCCGTATACAACAGTCTTATCCATAAGGCAAAAAAATATTAGACAGTTATTCACGAAGTAAGTATACTTATTCAGAATTAAAATTAAATACTGGTTGATTATATTTTTACAATTAAAATTAAACTCAATGGAACTAATGTAAAGTTAATAACTTATCTATAACAATAATAACATTGTTTCATTCCATCATGTCTTGCTGACACGCGGTTGAAGTGCTTGATTGTTGTAATTTTATTCTATTTCTGTATTGCCATAATAAATTACTAAACTTAATATCTCTTTTGTATTCATTGTATTACGTTCATAAAAGCCTTAATTAAGTTCATCTAAAAGGTAACACGACATTCATTGTCTGTTACTTAGGTGGTACGAAGTTCGCCGGGCCCGCTAGTTGTTATATAAAATGCAAAATTTTATTATAACGACGGGACTCGAACCCGCTTCTCCGGGAAAATTGCGCTGAACGACGAAACTAATGCACTTGCATTTTAACCAATTATGCATTGATGGCGACATCTGTGATTACTGTTTAGAAGTAAATCACTTAAGGCCACTATATTTCAGCGCAGCAGGTAGATTTAGCGATACCTCCATCCGTCCAATCACGTAGTGGGAAACTGTCAGCAAGCTAGCAAAAGTGACACAGGTCGAAGACGCCTCGAAGACGCCTCGCGGGCTAATGAAGTGAGGCGTGCTGGCCACTTTGTTATATAAAATTGTGTTAAAAATAATAAGGACTATTATTAGAAAAAAACTATCCATTATATTTCCTTTTAAACTTCTTTTCCTATTTATTGGCATATTTTTTGTGAGACAGAGTTTGTACTTTAAGTAATACACAAAAACCGATTAAAATTTCTTTTGTTTTCGTACTTTTTTATGATCGATTGAAGTCGTAAATATCGTCTTTTGAACCATTAAATAATCAAGAATGTTTCTTGAACTACATCACACATTTTTTTCTGATCAAAACAAATAATATTAATTTTTTGCTGTTGAATCAAAAACTTGTCAATTTGGAATATTTAAGACTTAAAGAAATATTGATTGTATATAACAATATTCTATACAACATATAATATACGGCATAAGAATAAATATTATGCATGACGCCTTAAAAAGCAAAGGGATGAAAGTGAATGTAAGCAAGACCAAAGTAATGGTTTTTGAAAGAGAAGAAAGAATGACTGATTGTTATGTGACGATTGAAGGAGAAAGAGTGGAACAAGTGAAAGAGTTTGTGTACCTGGGTTCAAAGTTTACGAGAGATGGTAAGTATGAAAGTGATATTGAGCGAAGAGTTTTGGCTGGAAACCAAGTGAGTGGGGCACTACATAACTTTATGAGAAGTTAGAACGTGTCTAAAAAGGCACGACTGGCTGTACGTAGGGGAGTGTTGGTTCCCACACTCATGTATGGTAGTGAATGCTGGGTATGGCAGAAGAAACATGAAAGTAAAATTAATGCTGTAGAAATGAGAAGTTTGAGAAGTATGATCGGAGTGACTCTGATGGATAAGTTGGAGAACAGCGTGATAAGGGAATGTTGTGGTGTGATAGAAGATGTAGTGACAAAGATAGAGAAAGGGATGCTTAGATGGTTTGGACATCTAGAGAGGATGGATGAAGAAAGATTGACGAAACAGATTTATGAGACGTGTGTGAATGGGCCAGTTGGTAGAGGCCGACCTAAGCGAACGTATCACGACCAGATCGGAGACGTTTTAAAAAAGGCCAAGTCAAAAGTATCTATAACCGGCGAGCATGTATGAAGGCGCTCATGAAAGTGGAAGAAGCGAAGGAGGTATGTCAGGATCGTAGCATGTGGAAAGAAGTAGTCTCTGCCTACCCCAACGGGAAAAAGGCGTGATTGTAGGTATGTATGTATAAGAATAAAAGAGGTTTATTTATTTTTAATTATTTTATTTTATCTTAATAGGTAGTATTTAGGTACATCCACAAACTTAACCCTAACATTGTAAAATAAGGCACATTTTTACATTTTTGTGATACAATAAGAAAAATTTATGACAAATAATATTGAAAAGCCTACTAAAAAAGAGAAATTACTTATTCTAAAGAGTTTAAACGTGGCAGTGACCGTAAATGAAAAAGAAAATTAAAATTAATAAACATATTTGACTTAGAATACCTTTTTGCTAACAAGAAGCTAAGACATTTTTAAGTGAAATTCTTCATCTTATAACTTTAAATTGATGAGTGATTTAATTAAATAAGCTTAGATTCTGATGTTCAGTCGAATGAATGATCATTATAATTACAATAAATATCACAATACAATATAATGCAGCTGATTGGTGATGAACTAAACATGTAGCACGAGTATTTACAACATCTTGTGAATTACAGTTATTTTATAATATAGGAATAAATATTCACAATTTTTAGAGTCGTCTGTATTGATATCAATAACGAATAAAAGCAATTCTCGGTCCCGTTTCTTTCTCCTGAATTTTAATTTGTGAAATTTCATGAAGTTAGATACTTTTAGGCTGGTCACATATATCCCGAATTCCGTTTCGTAATTAAGGACGCAGTAAATCCATTCAAATCTATGACCTACCACCATTGATATATATAAAAAGGGAGATAAGGTACCCCGCTCCTCAATGTGGACCGTATGAATTAGGTTCGCGAACCTAATTTCACCTTAGTCACAATAGAACTGGCGTATGTGTAGCACGTACAGAATTACATGTGCAATTATCGCAGATCCATTTCAATAATTAGGCAACAATGCCTTCCCGTTCTTCATGCACATCAAGCTTGACATTAGTTATTCGTATTTTCATGTAGTTTTATCTAGTTCCATTATGTTTACGTGGCATAAGAGTGAGTACCGCATCTACCTTTTTATATAGATGTCTACGGCCTACCACACGGTAGTTTTCCTTTCGAAGTTTTCTCTTCGAAACGGAATTCCGTACGTATGTGGCGGTCTTTATACAGACGACTCTGTTAAGAAAGATGTCTCTTGAAACATCTTGTCTGTGTCTATACATCGTTCTCATCGCATCCTAAGCCAGCCGACCAGTTACAGATGCCCCCGACAGGGTCGAAGCTTAGCCCCTTAGGACAGACATACTCCCATCCGAGAAATGCGCCGAACTCCATGCGGGCACACGATATGAACTTCTTGCAGGATGTCGGGTGGGGGAAGTTGCCCACGTCTAGGCACTCGATGGATCCTGGGAAAGGAATGTCAGTGTAAGTTGGTTTGTTTTCTGGAAAAAATTTGGTGGAGGAAATGTTTCAAGAAAACAGTAACGTTAGTAGTAGGTGCTCTATATTTAGAAAGAAATAAAAATGTAAAAGGGTATTAACTAATAAGATGTGATATTAACACGATTAACACGTTTGACAGAAGATAAAAGCCAATTTTGAGAGCCAGTTCCCATTCTAGGCCTAGCGTGCTACCATCCTCGACCGCATTACCACTTACCAACTGGTGAGATAGTCGTCAAATGCTGGCTATCTATGATTAAAAAAAAAGTTTTACATAAAAATGAAAAACGGGACGAGTGCGAGTTTTATATATTGGGTAACTTACTCGATCACGTTACAGTACACGTAGATTTGTATGGAATTAAAAAGCGCCATCTAGTGTACATAAGAGGTAACATTGTAATTTCCATACAAATCTACGTTTACTTTAACGTGATAGACTGAGTACATATATCTATGAGAACTCGCACTATGTACTCCGTAATTTTTTCATCGTAAACGCTTTTGACAGATCTCACATAGTTTTCGAGTTATTCTGGCTTTCCTGCTTGGTCTAAATTTAGTTAAGTGTGAAAACCACTAGAGGCGCTGTACTGTTTTTCATACAAAAGATTGATATAGGATATCGAGTTTGGTATGAAAACTCGTATTAAGGGTACAGGGGGCTGAATACCTTTCCCATGAAGTACAACTTTGGTCCCCTCAGCGTATTTGAGCGCGACCCTCTCCGCGCTATCGTCGTAGTAGTCATAGTTGACCACAGGACGGTATGTCCTGCCGGCCTCTACCTCTTTCTTGGGGACCTGGAACATACACTCAAATATTATGTTTCTGTAAGTGTTACACACTTTATTAACCGACTTCAAACAAAGGAAGTTTGTCAATATCGAAATATATATATATATATATATATATATATATATATATATATATATATATATATATAAGATATCCCAAGGGCACAGAATAATGAATAGGTACCAAGGGTGGTACCACAGTAATTCATATTTATACATATAGATGTTTCTCAATTTTTTTTCAAGGTTTCTCAATATCTATATATATATATATATATATATATATATATATATATATATATATATTTCGATATTGAGAAACCTTGAAAAAAAATTGAGAAATATTATTGATTGAGAGACATAAAAAAATGTATGTTCGCGGATAACTTCGTCGTTGCCCATATTGCAATCTATTGTACGGGGAATCCCCTCTGCATCACAGATATTATAATTAAATAGACCCATCGCTTCATATGATGGCGCTTCAAATGCCATCTATACACAGAACAAAGAATTATTATAATATGAAATGAATGTCATAAACTGTGGTATGTTCGGAAAAGTTTAGATACCTATCGCTACATTTTTTTTATATCAAAGTATGAACAAACAATTTAATTATAATATTAGTATTTGGTATATTTAAGGTAGGGCATTGCCCCACAATGCCCCCTCCTCCCCCCAGCTACGGCCGTGAATGTGGGTTGCACATTACTTGTTGTTTTGTTAACCCATCTAAATATGCTTGTATCTGGAGTGGGTTCACGTCGATAGTTCAGTGAGTGGGGATCGAACTTACGACGTCACGATCGCCAGGCTGACGCTAGGCTATTGCCGCTTTAAAAATGTTTGATTCAGAAATAAATAGACACTACATACCTTCTCGAAGGGTTGTCTGCTAGGCACCCTGGAAGGCTTAGGGCTGGTCACCTCAGGCACGTAGGTGGGAGTGGTCGGACGCAGGGTGGTGGATATCCTACGTTGGATCTTCTTACGGTACACCTTGCGTGTCGTGCTTTGAGGTGTGGTCGGTGAGAGGTATTGGTATTCTTCTGTAAGAGTTGCCATGTCTTAGTGTTTGGAAGTTGTTGCAAAGTATGAAGAAATACAGTAAAGAAAGTATGTTTGTAAAGAGTCGTAAACTGTTGGAAATCGTAAGAATTTTAACAAAAGTAGTAGAGTTTACTCATAGATATTGATTGATCCAGCTGTAAGAAGCAGACTCAAACTAAAAGTCTCGAGTAAGAAGATGTAAGGAAACGCAAAAGAAAAGCTTGAATACCCATACTTATAAAGATAAGAACAGACATTAAACGACCAGAAAGAAGAACGAAGCTACTTCTACGCTTTTCTAGAAAACTTACCATCGTAGGTCTTGGTGACTGGCGACTCTAGCAAGTACTCTCTGGTGAAATACGTTGGGTCTTGGCTCGAACTCCTGAAACCTGAGGTCGAGTACCCAGTCTCAGTCACTGGTATAGGTTTCTCACTGGGGTTTAGATATTTAGTTCCCCCTCTTTGGAGCCCGGAGTACCCTGGAGTTATGATGTTAGGGGACGAGAAGCCCCTAGGCTTAAACGGGGTCGGTGTGGAAAAACTTGAGGATCTCTCGGGGGTGTCGACGTAATCTCTGGTCGTTGGCACGTATTGGTTAGTCACGGTTTGGTAGATAGGAGTAGTGGGGTATCTATTTAATGTCACAGTCTGTTTTGGAACTTCAAAGGTCGTGGAAATTCTTTCGTAATTGGGAAGATTAGTGTACCCAGCATGCCTGCCAGTGGTAGTTGGGAGGGTATTCGTTACGAAGGTCGTTTTACCGGCGTCGATGTCTTGGCTTGGCTGTTTTGAGTCCGTTGTGGCATCTTCTGTTGTTTTTGTGATTTCGTAGTTGGTTTTAGGTTCGTAGGGTTCTGTGTACGGGCGCCTGGAAGCCGTGAAATCTGTCGTCTTCGCCTCTTCATATGTTGTTGTGATTCGAGGAGTATCGTAGATGCTGAATGCATCTCCGAGGGTTGTTTGGATGAATCCTTGACTTGTTGGATTCGTTTTATATGTAGCGGTGCTGTACTCGTCGTAAGTGGGCGTGTTGGTATATTCCGTGGTGTCTTTGTTTAGGGTGGTCTTTGCCCTGGTGGGTTTGGTGCCTTCCTCGTAATCTAGTATGGTCGGCAGTGGAGCGGTGATGAGTTGATGAGTGGCGAGAGCGAGAGCTGTTTCTGCGTTGTATTCTGGTGGAAATAATGTTATGTAGTTAGGTTAAGTACTTTAGGTGTGTCTTCAATCGTGAAGATCTACGAAAAATTAAATGATATAACATTAATAAGGTAGCTAAAATAATACTTAGTACCTAGCCTAGTGTAGTTTGTTGTGCAGTAAAAAAGAGGTTGCGTAGAAAGCTACGCGTTAGATGAAAACCAACTACCAAGTTCATTCAATTTATTTCTTGACATCACTAATTATTTCTTTGTACAACTCTATCTAATGATCTAAGCGGGCCGAATGCCCGAATGATAGTGAATATGTCTTCGCAGTTACGCCGTTCTACAATAGCGGGCGTTTATAAATATAAAATATAACATGACTTCCGTTGATTCGGACCGTGACGCTATGTCACTTCCGTTATCATTTAACCCCAGTGCGCCTAAAGAATGTTCACTTAAAAAAAAACATGTCAAATTAAAGAACAGATATTTACCATATCATATCTCATCAGCACTGTCCTGTGCACTAGTGCTATTGATAGTTGGGGTTTAGTGATGAGCATATTTCTAAACTCATATAATCATAAACGCATATTTCTCTAAAACTACGTAAGTAGGTACAAGTTTATGTTATAAGCAGTCTTTCTTACCGCCAGGCATGTGTTTGCTATTTGAAAAATATGGATAGTATATAAAAATACTAGCTGATACCCGCGACTTCGTTCACGTTCAAGGATTTAGCAGGCGATGTTCATGCTATTTGTTAAATTTGAGTAAGATCGGATCGCCCGTTTAGGTGTGATTAGGTAACAAACAGACAGAGTGACAGAGTTACAAACGTTTTTATAATATTATAAATTAAAATAAGGAAAATAATGTCAAAACGAGATCAGAGAGTACCAACAAACAAACATATTGAATACTGCGAGGATTGTAAAATAATAAGTAGTTAACTATGTTGATTACCTTCAAGAGTGGTACCGATCTCAGTGGTGACCTCTCCACTCCTCGCCTTCAGCAGGTCATCGAGCTGGTTCTGCTTGAAGCTGGAGCTGTACTTCTTGCTCTGTCTCTTCCTCTCGTCGTCGTTGGTGGCTGAGGGGTTCTGGTCTTTGAGATCTTCCTTCAGGTTGACTAGCGGACGACGAGGAGTCTTGGTTATTCTTTTAGGAGCTCTAGGCTCGAGGGATGGGTCTTCGATAGCATCTGTATAAAGTCATTTAGTAGTTGAGTGTGATATACTAATAGTAGAAAGGACAATGACACGCACGATACAATTATAGACCGCAGACCGCACGGTGCGAGTTTCCTTAGATTTATTTACTCACTCGTTCACCTTAAAGTAAACGCAGATTTGTATGGAGATCACAATGTTACCTATGATGCACACTAGACGGCGTTTTTGATTTCATACAATTTGCGTTTAATATTATGTTTCTTGAAGTGTTACACACTTTATATTCTTGCGTTAACAATTTACAAAAAATATGAAGTGTGTACACACACTTCAAGAAACATAATATTTGATTTACACAGTGCAAGCATCTCTCGTCGGATTTAAAAACTGTAATGATTTCTTCTGAATTATTAACTTTCAAAATGAGTACCTAATCATAGATGCCGCCACCAATGCATAATTGGGTTAAAAGATGTAATCCACTAATTTCGTTGTATCGATGGGTCGGACCGTGGCTTAATTGGCAGAGCACCTAGACTTGTTATCGGGCGATGCGGGTTCGAGTCTCATCGGTACGATGAAATTTTGGATTGTGTTTAACAATTTGCGTTTACATTAACGTGATCGTGTAAGTAAACGAATCTAAGGAAACTCGCACTAGGCACTCTGGTGAGAAATAGGTCAAGCGCTCTCTTTTAATAAAAATATGAAAAAAGTAAAAAAAATAAACGACACCGCTCAGTTTTCGTTATTGGTAAAATCTATAGGTAAGGTATATTAGGCTTTTCCACGTACCAATATCACCAATATCCTGTAGCGACTCTTCACTGTCCAAGGCTAGAGTGGTGGCCTGCGTGCTGGTGGTGGTCGATGTGGTTGTACTGACTGCTGGTCGTCTGCGGCTGGCGATGCGGAACGGTCGCCGGGTGGTGCTGGCGATGCTGGCAGACGAAGATGATGCTACTGGTGCAGCGGTTGTGGTGGTCACTGAGGATTATGTGGAACTTGAGAATTTGTTATAATTTGTGATGTGTCTCATTAGGTATGCATAGATATGAGGATCTAAATGAGGTTTGTTCATTTTTAACAGATTTTTTTTTCATTTTTAGGGTTCCGTACCTCAAAAGATAAAAAACGGAACCCTAAGATCACTTTCTTGTCCGTCTGTCTGTCCGTCTGTCCGTGTGTCACCACCGATTTTCTCAGAAGCGGGTGTACCTAGCAAGTTGAAATTTATACCAGATACAGAAGTCTACAGTCCTTATTACTAATAAGTTATTAGGTGTATAAAAATCAAGGTCCTGAATCAACACAGTATAAAGATATGGGCAAATTTAGATTTTCACGAAAACTTGTAAGTACCAAAATTTACCTTAATTTTCAACTTTTTTACTTTTCGGAATTTTTCCTTTATTTGTGCTGTAAGAACTTGCTTTTGACCAAAATTCACAGTTCTAGGTCAACCGGAAGTACCCTATAGGTTATGGCTCGAAAACCTATAATATACTTCCCGTTGACCTAGAATCATGAAATTTGTCAAGAAACAAGGTCTTATAGCACAAAAAAGGAAAAATTCCAAAAAATAAAAAAACGTTAAACATTAAAGGGTGTCTCCATACATACATAGTATCAGCCAATTAAGATAGGCCTGTGAGTTATATAAGCGCTCATACAATTTAGAAGTCTAGCTTAATTGGTACTAACCAACGTTGGTACGGAAGCCTCGGTGGGCGAGTCCAACTCGACTTTGCCGGTTTTATTATTATTTTGTTCTACTCCAATCCAGTTAGCTGTTTTTTTGTTAAACATCGGTTGTAGGTAATTACTGATATGAAAGAGACGCAGCTACACTCTAGATACAATAGAGCCTTACTTCTTTCTTTAGTAGGGCCTAAGGGTACTATCTACTATTGGTAGGTGGCCAGAGGCTGTGAGAGAATGAATTGAAGATTTGTGTTGATAACCATCCGTCTCAGTAGATCATAAAACGATGATGGGGTCAGGTCAGGTCACAGGTCATAGAAATAAAGTCCTGGCATTATCTGTTCGACCGCATCGCGTCATCACTTCCTATTAGATAAAACTGTCACTAGTCAAGTGCTCAACCTCATCATCATCATCATCATCATCATCATCATCAGCCCATGCAACTCAGTGGTCAGTACAGTCACAGTCAGTGACAGCAGGCCACTCCAACCTGTGAATTATAAAACCATACTCGTAACCGTAACATAGCACAACAAATTCTTAGCTATTACATAAGCTATTTATTTATATATTTCTATATATACCTATCTATATCCCGTTAACTATGTACAAGCAGGGGTCTTCAAATCTCGAGTGAACAGGTATCTTCTAAGTAAGCGTGCTACATCATCGATTGCATCGTCATATCAGGTAAGATAGTGATCAAGCGCTTATACCTATATAAGATGTAAAAAAACGTCCATATACCCTGTAAGTAGGTATATAGCTACATCTAAAATCCGCCAGTCCTTGGCACTCTTTCGATAGCTTTCAACTTTTTCACCTATGCATTGTTAATTGTTTCAATAAATAATGGCAATTTAAAAGAACCTTGACAATGAGCTAAATGCCGCCAACACATACAACTTGTATGACAGTTCTCATACAAATCATACATAGGATTAACATACTTAATAACACGTGTGTAATGTTGAATGTAAGGCGTCCATTACACTACATATAGGTAATCCGTCATTCAAAACCATCATTCATGACTCTTGGTTGCTGATGCATCATTCAGCAAATCAAAGTATATAAATATTGGTCAGTCACCGTCAGTCACCCCATTACACGATAGGTTATCCATCAGTCACAGCCGTGACTGTGTGTAAACTGACAGCAAAACGTATCTTAATGGACGCCTCGTTAATAATGCCGTTGGTAAATAATTTTGTGAAGATTCTTGAATCTTTCAAATAACCGTCTAACAGCTCAACTGATTTGTCTCAAAGTCTGTACTTAATTTGATAGCCATCGTCGTGTCATCAACATATGTCGATGTACATATACAATAGAATAGGACCTAGTTGGTACTTATTAACGCAAGGTGGTTAGTGGTAGTAAATATAGTATCTATCTTATCGGCTAGCGTTTGACCACTATCTCGCCTGGTGGTAAGCGATGAAGTCGTAGATGGTGAATACGATAGGCCTAGAATACTCTGACTCTCAAGGGCTGTGTGCTGCCGGAACATCGGTGGCAGATTATCGCCTTGATGGTGATAAGGTACATTTTGGTAGCAAGTAAGGCGGAACATCGATATAATTTGCTCCGACCACCTATGGGCGAACCTCTCGCTTCGTAGTCAATCCTTAGCCTATCCTTTACGCCCACTGGGCCTTCATTTGGCCAGTTAAAAATGCTTAGTGCGTCTTTATTTCTTTACGTTTTCTTTGTACTTCAATTTGTATTACCAAATTGTAGTCAACCTTGAGAGGATTGAAATAAATAGTCGCAATAAAGGCTCCGTGAATAAAAACGCTATTACATATGTGGACAAGTAGGTAGGTACGCTTAGTAGGTACAACTTCCTGATCTAGTACATATGTACTAGATCAGGAAGTTGTGTGTTGTGTTGATATCAACACCAATAATATAAATTCGAAAGTCAGTTTGTATATTTGTTTGTTTGTTTGGGACTACTTCAAGGTTAAACGGTTGGACCGATTTAGCTGAAATTTTGCACAAGGATAGCCAGTATGGTGGAACACAGGATACTTTTGAACTCAGGCGAAGACGTAGAGTGCAGCTAGTAGGTATAATGTATTTAGATACATATTTTATAGCACAGTGTGACCTAAACCTGTACTTTACGCACGATTTTCCGTGACTTAAATCGTCGATTTATTGCATGACGTTTAGCACCCTCGCTACGCTTTGCTAACTTCCGTCGCCGTGCAATAATAATAATAATAGACAACTTAAGTCACACGTACCGTAATATACTATAATAAAATACTCATCAAACGCTATCCTAACAGAAATAGCAATAACATATTTATTTTGAAGTCAGTCAAAAATTAATTGTTCATACAAATAAGAGTTGAGTTACGCAAACAAACATACATAACATCTTCCCGGCGAGTACCTACCTACGTATACAATGTTTAGTAAAGTGATTCTGTTAACATCCGGCCATTTTACGGTCCATGTGCTCGGAACAATGCAGGGGCTTTTTGTTTCATGCAAATTTATCCAAAGAAGAATACCTGAAAGTTTCACTATTTTTTGTTTGAAAGATAATGTTTAAGTTGGGTTACATTTTAAAAAGGTATTTTATGTATGTAGGTTTTACTGGTCGGCAACGCATGAGTGACACACCCCCAGTGTTGCGAGTTCAGCGATGGTAACCACTTTCCATCAGGTGGGCTGTCTGCTTTTTTGCTACCTATATCATAGAAAAGGTATCTTTGGCCTATGTGCCTACCCGGGTACATACCATCGCTCATAACATCTTGAATATAATAATCCTTCTCAATTGTCGAGCCCCACGGCGCTGTACGTGTTAAAATTTACAATTTCCTGATGGGTTTCATATTTTGATCCATACAGGCTACTCCAGTGTAAATTTCAGCCAAGTAATTTTATTTTTTCACTGATCCGAGCTAATTTAACGATTTGTCTGATATTTTGAACAGGGAAAGTAAATATAGTAAATCAAAATAAAATAAAATGTGTCGGTCACTATGTCAATACTCTAAATCCAAACACATTGCCGACATAGGTACATAAATCAGTGTACAATATAACCCAGTGCACTAGGTCACCGACCTAACGACCTAGACACGGCTAAACAATAGCTCCAAGATAAACATCCCAATCACTTCCAGCAGATTAATCTATCTTATTTCGTAACAACACGGACGCTGTGTCTATCACATCTATCACGCGTTGTATGAATAATTACACGCTCCAATTTGTTCGATTGGTGTCGTAAGGTGACAATACCGGTGCGTGCAGAGCTACTTTCGTGCGAGATTGGACTTATATGGTTGACGAGCGTGGCCATATCTTTCCTACTTCCTCGCAACAACGAGAATGTCCAAATTAGGGTACTAAGAAAGTGCTTATTGGAAAATCTTCTTGTCGTTTTAAACTTCTAAAGTTGATGTGCTTTTTGTTGTGTTTGGTAACAGAGGCGGGTCATATATGCCGTAGAACCGATAACCTATGGGGTACACGTTTACCCTGTCGGCTATCGGAGTTCTTGTATCGTTCTATTCTAGAGTGGAGACCACGGCAAATGCAGCATAGACCCTAGCTCCAGCTCCAGGTGAAGTGACGATATTTGTAGGGAGGCTGGTAGCGGTTGGAAAAGAACATCTGAAGATCGAGCTACTAATAAACCTCTCAGGTTTAGGGTCGTATGCTTTTAAGATTGAGCGTGTTTTAAAACCTATAATGTATTTATGAAGTGTCACAATTCTCAACACGAAAAGCGAAAGAACACGTCACCATTAAATGATTTGAGCAAGATCGTGAGAAGCATATAATAGGGCCATGTATAGGTGTTCCCACGATGTACCTATCATGGGACGATTGCGACAATAGTTGCACATGCGTCCTTGCGACATATTATATTATGGATATTTTTACTTTCTTGGGAGATTCTGATTCATGGGCACAGGATTTTGTTTGAGATAATGTCTTGGTCATCTTGGTGCCTCAGTTTTAGTGCCACAGTTTTCTATTATAGACAGACGTCGTCGATTACCATCGGACGCGCATCAGAGAGGAGACCTTCTCTTGTTATTTTAAAACTCTTGTTGGGCTCGGCGACTTCGCCTGCCTTAAAACGTTGGTAATCTATTGTATACCGGGATAAAAGAATCGTACACATATATTTAGGTATAGACTATCTGGTCTCAAAATGTTATACAAAGCCGTTTAGCCGTTTTACGCGATTAAATAGCAAACATGCAAACTTTCACATTTATAATATAATAATAGTAGGATCAACAGTATGCGTATTTTAAGTAGATGAAAGTATCTTATACTTTAATATCATGCCATAATAATAACATTGAAGCTATTTTTATTAAATAGAACTAACTTTATATTATCGCCTTAAACCCCTTAATTAAGAGCTTATATAATTAATTGAGTTATCGCTAAGCAATTAGCTTTGGACGGAAGTGATCGGAATTGATCGGATACGATATTTTAGTAATCCTTATTAGGTAATAAATAATAATAATTTTACTCAATCATTAGCTTATATTAGTGAGATTCTCTCTATTATATGTTATGATGACTTTATACTTTATTAAATACCTCTATTGCAGAGGATTATCTTTATACAATCAATACGTAGATAATTTTCACTTACGATACAATACAATACAAAATTCTTTATTGTGACTTGTGACACCTCCTAAGCTAAAACTACATATGTACAATAAATAAATCTTAGTTACTTACCTTAATAATTATAGTTACTTGATGATCGCATATATACTTATATTTTTAACCGACTTCACGGAAAGGAAAGGTTCTTAATTAGACTGTTTTTTAATGTGTGTTACCTAAGAACTCCGTAAAATCTTAACCGATTTGAAAAAACCTTTTGGTGTTTGAAAGATTATGCCTCCCGTTTGATCCCATTAAAATTTTATCGAGATTTGATTATCATCTCCGGAGATGTGGAGATAAACAATATAAACTTTTGTATAATTTGTATACCTTGATGACATGACTATGACTTGACTTCACTCACCTTGATGACTTCACTATCGCGGCATCTGAAGTCGTTTCGTTTTGTACGATCATAAATTATTTATGACAAAAAAGGTAACAGGACAATTACCACGCTCGCCTGATGGTAAGCGATGAGTCTACCTATTACAGATGCAGTGGCATGAAAAATTCTGGATAGCCAGAATTTTCGGTTCTTCGGCTAATATGGGCGGCCCACTGCCACTTCTGTTCACTAATCCGCTATGTCCGATGACTTTAGTTGTTTGTCACATCACCTCTTTGCATCTAATCATTCACATAGAACATTATGCCGGTTCTCGTCAGTTCTATTGGCGGCATTTTTCCAATATAATTACCCATTCATTAGCCACTGATGTCATCGAGAGGCGGTGAAAGCAGTCGACCAAGCGAGACAGTCCGGTCCACCGCCTGCGATCAACTCTTACTTTATGCAATCAGGTATTTTGATATGTCCCAGCGTTCATGATAATCACTGTCCGTAATTACAGTAAAAATACGTCTCTGTGGTTTGGAATACCGCGGCGCCGAAGGAGAGTTGATTTTCTACGCTTATCGGATTGTTATATAAAACGACTATAATAAAATCATCAGTAACGGTTCATATTATAACGTTACACGATTGGGCTAATGGGACTACACTTGAAACATACATGTTATTATTTGGCGAATTATGTACTTTGAGAAGTCAAATTACAAGTTTTTATTTAGCTTGCCACAGTGCCGGATTTCATTTTTAAGTGTGTCTATTTAAATTAATTTTTAAGTGTAGGCCACTTTATTTCTGCCGCCCCATGTATATTTTTTTTTGGTTGGATATCGATTGGGCGCCCTCTGAAATCTGCCGACCCTAGGACACTGCTGCCCCTAGGCCAAGGCCTATACAGCCTATTGACAAATCCAGCACTGCCTTGCCGTGTTAGTATGTATTTATTTATGTTAGTGTAGTAATCTTATCAAATATTGGAAGCTCAATTAGAACCACTTACTAACGTTCGAATTGATTTAAATTTGGTACAGGTATTTGCGTATCTACCACAAGTGAAATTCTAGATCTGTTTTACCTAAGGTGTCAATGACGATGCAATAATATGGTACCATCGAGCTGACTTAATGATGGCGTCGGGATGTAAGGACTGGAACTCCGTAATGGCAAATGTAAGGAAAGTCGAATTTGGGCTAGTATGTATTGTTATCATTGTTATGATTTTAAATATTTTTGCTAAGTATTACCTAAAATTATTAGCTAAATTTAATAACACAGGTACTTCTAAAACTGTTGAAGTTAGTTGTCTAAAACAATGTCGTTTTATATTTTTATTTCTATGCTGGATAGATAAACGCTTGATCTTTTCTGATGTTAAGTGACGATGCTCTCTAAGATGGCTTAAAATAAATCTATGTTTACCAGATTGCATTCAGTCTCTTAATTCTTCTCCTCAATATTTGATTAGGCTGCAAATATATGGATAACCAGTGTTTCTATCTATTGCTAGATATTAGGTACCTACTAAAAGTGCCTATAACCGGCGAGCATGTATGAGGGCGCTCATGAAACTGGAAGAAGCGAAAGAGGTATGTCAGGATAGTAGCATGTGGAAAGAAGTAGTCTCTGCCTACCCAACGGGAAAAAGGCGTAATTGTATGTATGTATGTACTAAGATAATAATTTAATCTGCCTAACAATAAGCCTGCCCTGGTTTTAATTACACCGATTACGTAGCAGTTAGGTAATTAGCGTGACAATCCACGTAATTTCTTCCCAGGCGGCCATTGTTGCGTCTACTTTCCATCCAAACAATAGTCTTATGTAATGGTGGCACTGAATGTTGACCCAGAACTTTCTCTCGTGCTATCTTACCGTTACTATCACGGGTTACTATACTTGCTTTTAACTTGTGCAGGTAGTCTGCTTCTTTCTTTTTAACTGACTTACAAAATAAGGTTTAAGAACCTCCTTTAACAATTTAATTACGGATTTAGGTTCTTATTCGGTGGTGCTTTTTTGGGTTCCGTAGCCGAATGCTAAAAAAACTAAAAAAACAAAGTTAATTTATTGTTGGCGAAAAATTATAGTTAAAAAATACTCTACTGTGTTACGGAACCCTACGAGTGCAAGTCCGACTTGCACTTGGCCAGTTTATTTATGTATGTTATCCAGAACTCCGTCGTTTATGAACCGATTCGGATTTTTTAAAATTGAGGTATATTTTCCGTTTGGTCCCATTGTACAATTTATCGAGATCTGAGTATCTCCAGAGATATAGTGATAATACCTCAAACTTGCGATTCGGTCGAGGATGGCTGCACGCTGGCCTAGAATGGAAACTGGCTCTCAAAGACAGCTGCCAACTGCCTTTTCCAACTTAAGGGTGGTAGCTGGCCAGGCGGACACTTGATAGTGTCCTATTACCATGCAGGGTCGTTTCTAGATTGATACAAGCTTGCCCAACTCCTGTATTCTACCAGCTAACTAAGCTAGACAGTCCAACATCATGATGTTAAGTATTAGAAGATGTTATGATTGTATGTTAAGAAGGTATGTTCTGTAGTTTCATTAGAAACTTTGTTTTAATTCTGTAGTGTTTTAATTAAAATTTTAAGCTTATTGATTTAAAAAACGGGAATTTAACGTGACTTGTTTGGCCTCATTCGGAGGCCTTATTCAGGACTCCACGCACGTGTGTGAGGCAGGACGCGTTGGCGAGTGCCTCGCACTCGAGATTTAGATGAAGGCCTTCTAATGAGTCCGAAACAATTATCAATCGCTATATCAACATCACGTAAAGGTACGGACACACCGCAGCGTCTTGCGTGCGCGATCTAGGCGGCGATCAGATAGCGCAGTAGTATTTGTACCGACTGGTTCACACCAAACGCGATCAGAAAACAATTGAAAAGTACTGAGATCGCGCCCGCCAATCGCAGGACGCCGCGGTGTGGCCGTACCTTAAGTCACGTTATATTCCTGTTTTTTAAATCAATAAGTGGTTTAAAATGAACGTCAGTATTTACAATAACATTTAAAACTTGCCAAAACTTGATTTATGATTGATTAATATTTCCCATTTCACATATGTAATAGACCCCATAAAACAATCAATCAATGCTATGGTGAAACAAAAGGTGCGTGATTCACGCCATCACTAAATACAAGTTACTATGAGTCCATGGTGTGGCTATGCTTGTGAGATTAAAAACATCTGAAATTTACTATGGGTAATCCAAACTAATATTATAAAGAAAAAAGATTCGATTTTTTGTTTGTTTGTTACGATTTAGCTCTAAAACTACTGGACCGATTAAAAAAATCTTTTACTAATGGGAAGCTACATAATCAGCGAGTAATTTGAGCTATATTTTATCCTCGTATTCGTACGGGAACGGGAACTACATGGGTGAAACCGCGAAGCGCTGCTAGTTTAAATATGAGTGTAAGATCGAAGCATGTCAGAAGATTATAAAATGATTTCTATTATTATTTTTCAGACTTTTCTTAACACTCAAGATTACTAAGCATCAATGCCTGCGATTGCATGTATTAGGCCACCTTAGCAAATACCAAAGCTTTTCAGGCAAACCCTGTTATAAGAAGAAAAAAAAAGAAGCAGACGGGTAATTCCCACCCATCCCATTCCCATCTTATGTGTTCCGGCAGCTATCCTTGAAAGCCAGTTCCCATTCTAGGCCTAGCGTACTTACCATCTTCGATCGCATCATCACTTCCCAATAGGTGAGATAGAGGTCAAACGCTAGCCTATATGATATAAAAAAAAATGGTATGTATATGAACACACCCTTTAAACAACATTAAAGAAAATCATACTCTCAGTTGCATAAAAAAGCAATCATTTTCATCACCTCTCTCAACCAAGATTTACTAACAAAGCTGCTATACAATAGCCGCAAACAAATTATCGTATAAACGGTAAGCATTCACGGTCAAGTTGCTTCATTGTGTTTCATCAAGCACTTGCTAATGTATCAGTCATGCGATCCGGTCATTTCGTGCAAAATAAAAATAAATATAAATATTTTAAATTCGTCACTGGTGCAGGCTGAATTATTTCACTAGTGGAAAGTTACATACACATTATCAGCGAGTAACATACAACTATATTTTATCCCCTATTCTCACAGGTACGTGAACAACGCGGTTGAAACCGCTAGGCGCTTATTTGGTAGGATAAAATACTAAAAGCTCCCATCACGCGTTGATGTCTTTTGTATTGACCAACCCAGCTAAACAGTTTAACACAATTTTATAACCGATTTAATCTGAAATTAAGTGCATTTCTGCAATTTGTGACAGTTTTTTACAACACAATGCAACTATTGTAGCAAAGTAATTATTAACAGCCATTGAACGCTAAACGAGTTAACAAAAAACGAGTAAACTGTTTAATCGCTTGAGATGTTGGCAATCATAACCAGGTAGTTAGTAGTCTAGATATCTAGGTCCAGGTAACGAGAACAACAGGCAAATCTTGTACTAGATCCAAGTTTGTTTTTAATATCTGATAGGAAGCGTTTGACGACTATCTCGCCTGGTGATATTGCGGCCGAGAATGGTAGCACGCTGGGCCTAGAATGGGAACTGGCTCTTAAGGATAGCTGCCGGAACACATTAGATGTTTGGCGACAGATTTTCTAACTTGAGGGTGGTAGCTGGTCAAGCAGACACTATATGGTGTCCTACCACCATAGGGGGTTGGGGGTTTCTTAACGATGTGTTTCTTTCACCGAAAGGCCATTGTGAAAAGCGCAAAAGCTCATATGTTGTCAGTATAAGCATATAGCTATATTACGGTATACGTATTAGTACATTTCGTTGTGTGATTTTACAAAATGATGGGCGCTTACAAAATATTACTGTAGCATCTTTATTTCGAAGTAATACACAGATAAAAGAAAACCTATTCAAATTTACATGAATTCTTTGCTTAATATGCTCATAAATAGCATCAGACTCACATAAAGTGAGGTCGTAATTCAAGACCTACATTCCGACTTCCTACCGTTACCGTACGTAATATTTGCAATACAGAAAATTTGCATTTCATTGATAAAAGTGACCGACCTCAAGACACTTATTTCTTATGCAGAGGACAACGCACTAGAATGTCTAGGTCGACATTTTTAGTCTAGATTTTATGTTTGTAAACAGTGGTATTTGAATTGATTCTATTAGGCTGAGGCAGACTAGTGTCAAGACGGTTTTAAGACAGATTTATCTCCTAAAGACAAATCTGTCTTAAAATTTAAAAATTAAGCGACTAGATGAGAGGGGTGCGTCGACTACGT
Source organism: Cabera pusaria (assembly GCA_954871355.1). Classification (NCBI taxonomy): domain Eukaryota; kingdom Metazoa; phylum Arthropoda; class Insecta; order Lepidoptera; family Geometridae; genus Cabera; species Cabera pusaria. Next base: position 2,697,369 of record OX940897.1, read on the forward strand.
CGCTAGACAGTTTTGAGACAGTTTTGAGTAGGTCTGCGCGCTCGCATTCTTTTAAAGGGAAGCCGACAGTCGCAATTCAGACTCGTCGCTCTGCAGCATTAGACAACTTTGTCTATGAGACGTTTCGCAGTGTGCGCGTCTTCATATGTTTTGTACAGCAATAGTCTGTGTTTTAAAACTGTCTTGACTATGGTCTGCGCACAGCCTAACTCGTATGTATGTATATGTCGCAGCCAACTAGCTTAATTAGCCGTTCGATCAACAGCCTAGCCTCTTTATTTTCAACAAGCGGCCTGAATGATACATCATCTAATAAAAAAAATATTACATCATTTAATAAACTGGCTTAGTCTGACACTAAGGCTCAGTGACCACCGCGGCAGCGGCAGCGCGTCACCAGAACCGACGAAGGTACAGAAGACCTTCAAATGGCTGAATATCATTCAGGCCGCTGGGCCGGAACACTATAAGATTATGTAATTTGTAATTTATTACAGATGTTCTTTATCCTTAAACAAATTTACAGTTTTACCGCAAGGTTTCCCTTAGTGTGTTAAGTCAAGGCAGGGCAATGACTCGAACCTTTATAGAGTACACAGTGATGTTCATAGGTGAAATACTAGCGATAGAATATTGTATGTATGTACAACGAGAGAAACGTGATCTCACGTACGCGCCGAGTTTCACCTCACTTGATACTAGATGCTGCGTCTTGTTATGTAGTGTTAGATCACTACAACGATTCTATTTTAAGTAATTTAGACTAGAAATGTTTTATTTATCTTAGCTCCGAAATGTCATTGTAATATATGTTGTACAGAATTAGCAGTTATAGTAAACAGTAGTAGTAACATTTCGGTATTGTAGACATTTTGTTGTAAAATTAATTAAATTTTGTAATTTCATCATCGTCATCATTATCAGCCAATTTCCGTCCACTGCTGGACATAGGCCTCTCCCATGGCACGCCATTGACAATTGTTAATTTCTAATTTATTTGAACATATTTTTGATTATTTAATGATTTAATAATGACCGATTGTTTAGATCAGAGTATTGAACACCAAATTTAATTATATAATGAAAATAAATAAAGATGATGCATGTAGATGAAAACGAAAATTAGCACACCCGATAGAGTAGATAGAATAAGTGGATTTTGGTTTACCTACGTAATTTATTTTACTTTGTTCTTGTATGCAGATGGGCTATTTGATCGATTGATTGGTTGATTCAACATAAGTTGATACTTTTGACTCCAGCGAAGCCGCAGGGCGCTGCAAGACCATAACAGCCCTAGGTTACCCAGTGTCGCTGGGAACTTTACAAACATTCAAATCACGCATACAAATTAACTTACACACAGACTCGAAACAAATTGATTGTGAATGATACAAAGAAGTAAGTCCCGTGTGGGAATCGAACCCAAGACCTTCGGTTTTGTGAACAGGCTCACTAACCACTAGATCAACTGGCCAGTCAAATATAATTAAAATAGAAACACATCTCGTCTTTTTAGTAAATAGATCAGAAATATACAGTTAGGAAGGTTCTAAGAAGACATTCTCAACTTATTCCTACATTTACAGACAGTAGCTACATGCAATTTAATTGAGTCAGTCCTCAAATTCCTAGGATCCTTAACATAACTAATTAGTGAATTATGGAAATTTATAAGTACTCAAGATAATTTTACAGTTATTAAGTGGATACTTGAACTTTATAAGTAACAATCATACAAAAGGTCACGTCTGATTGGTCCTCAGCACCTTCCGTGACCAAAACTGGAGATTTCAATAACATCGCAATTATAAAAAACATTCCAATGGTAAACTTGCAGTAAGGTTATACATGTAGGTTTTTTAAAATTTAATATGTAGGTAATATTATTATTGGCGCCTTCCCGGAACAAAGAAAAAGGCTTGCGTGGCCGCAGAAGCAGCTGAGAACCTCGAGAGGCGCAAATATAGTAGTTTAGACAGCTGCTATTTGTGCCTTTTGGGGTTAAGGCTCTAGGACTGTGGGGACCGGGTGCACACAACGGGGGAATATAGAATATATTTTGGGAACTTTGCCTACTGGTAGTCTGGTAGACTATCTACATTTTAGTTTTTTTTGTTTAGGATTATTTTTTCATTAGATTTAATTATAATTGTTTATAGTTAGGTAGTTTTAATGTTATATTGATATATATGCAATATGTAAATAAATAAATGGTATTATTTTTATACTACTAAACAGATATGTTATATATATATATATATATATATGTATATGCAGGCAACGCACTTATTGCCTCTGGGTCCTTATTCAGTATGACCATTTTAAAGTCTTACCGTGCCGTGTTACGTTATCTCCGCGTTATGGTATTCTCTATGCCAATTTCAAATTCGGTAACGCGGTAGAGTAAGTTATGTGCGCGTTTTGAGCTGTCAAAATATCGTGACATATGAAGACGTGTTACGCGCGCGTTTAAACATCAAGTTTTTCAGTTTGTTTTGTCGTGCAAATTAAATAAGGTAAATTTTATACCAAGTTTTTTACTAATTTGCTTGTGGTGACAATACACATTGTGGAAGCATTGTTGGTTTAGGCAATGGTATTGCAGGGGTTATTAGGCGGCGGTAACCACTTACCATCAGGAGGGCCGTATGCTTGTTTGCTGATCTTTATTTATATAAAAAAATATTATTTTCTCACCTGGATATAAACGTAGTATAAACAATTTTTATAATTGACGCTGCGGTTTGGGGTGATGCATCTTTGTATATTAGACATATTTTTTTCTAGTAACTAGTGACTTCCAGACTACCAAAAACTTGTTTAACTATTAGAAATGTTATAATAATATGCACTTGACAACTAATTGTATTACTTGGAATACTCGGTGCATTATCTGATCATAACCTTCCCCACCAGACATACATTATCTAACTAATGTAAAATAGTAATATTTACATATAATACTTGGTCATTACGCGGTTTGCGTATTAAAGCTGGTAGTTATATGGTTATGTCCACAGATATAAATCTAGTATCACAAATAGACGTATATAGATTTAGATATCTACGGTTATGTCAAACGTTATGGTTTAGAAACTCATAATATCTTTGTATAATTAAACACGAATGCCTCTAGAACCGGTGTGTTGAGATTTTCCTGTCAACCTCGTGTAGGCTTTCATGGAATACCTACTATTTGAGATGTTATAGATGTCGATGATTGGTGTAAAGTCGATGACAGTACGCATTGTTTGATTGCTGATGTAAATTAACGCTAGAAGCGTTCTAGAAAACAAAAGTTTGTAATCTTAACTTAAGTAAAACTAAGAAATAAAACATTTCTATGCTTCTTCTATTCACACATAACGTATTAAAAGAACTACACAGCTTATTATGATAATTATTGGTCAAGAATTCGGACGAAAATATTAAACATTTTTGTCTAAGATCAATAATATAAAAATATTTACCTAATCCGTAGAACAACGGGGATTATGCGGTTATTGTACAGCTCAGTAGATAATTCAGAAAATAGGTCTACAGAGTTCAACTAGCTAATGTACTAACTTACCTTTCGAAAAGCTCTCCCAGCATCCCTTATTCCAAGATTGTATTCTCATTGTTATAATATCTTTATTTCCTAGCGTAAAAAAATCAGATTAAAAATAAAGTTTGAGTTCATATTCCGTAACATTAAAATTTACGTTCGCATTCAGGCCCAAGTGCTAACTCCAAAACACGAAACTTAAATCAGCTTGTGAATCAGTCTTAACATAGGTAACTGCGCATCAGTTCCCTTTCATTTCTATCAATAAGTGTACAAGCGGACTCACCGTTCGCTCCGGCAGGCCTGCGCCTCACAAAGTTGCGCGTCGGCGGGCGTTCACCACGTCTCGCCACCAAAGATGGCCGCTTGGTTGCCGCGCTCGTTTCATTTCGCGCGCTTTCCTTCGGCTTGAACTTCGAAACACCTCGTTTGGGGAACTTCGTCTCGTTGTCTATAGTCGGGAGTGTTGTGGGACTGTCTTCAGTTTCCGGTGGTGAAGTTGGCTTCGTCCGTCTCAGGAATGTGCGCTTGGCAGTCTGCAGGATTTAAACTATGGTTAGTACTCTCAAATCGCCATTGTTTTGTTACGCTTTGTTTGATTTTGTAGGTGAGCAACAAGTAGTTTGTACAAGTAGTTGATCTGTATTATAGTTATAATAAATGATTTGAAGGAATGTTCTCTATTGTAAAGTTGTTTTAAAAATAGATTCTCATTACATTAATCTTCTCCAACTCTTTGGTTAGATCTTTCCCTTATTTAGATGGTTTATTTGAAAAATATACAAGCTCCTTTATTTTTTCTCGAGCAAGGTTAATCAAATTAATTCGTAAAATTTTCTCAACAGAGTCATTGTTGCCAAATTTTAATGACTAAATCTCTACAGAATGTGGTTTATTTACATAAATTACTATTCTAAGATAAACATTCAGCAGTTAGGGAGATATACATATTTTGAGTAATATCTTAATATATATCTTATTCATTAATAGGCTAAAAAAAATCTATAAACAGTTGGAATAAAAGTAGATATTTATTAACAATATTACATCACAATATATATCTTATAATAATTACACAATAAATTAATTGAATAAGTAGCCAAAAAATAACACAATAATAATATAACTTTATCCTATTTTTTATATTAACAGGTAGGTATTTACTTCTTCAAATAAGCGTATACTGTACTTCATACATTATAATATAAGATGACATTATATGTTCTCGTATTTAAGTAGCTGATTTTATGTCTTACAATATTTTAGTGTTTGTTTTTATCATAATTGCGACACGCATGGTCCATTAAAAACAAGATATTATGACGGAAATTTGCAACGGGTATCCTCGACATCAAATGGCTCTCACACCACTTGACATTAAGATATGGCATGTTAGAAAGGGTAGTCTCGTATTTATTTTATCAAGATTAAAAATACAATAAAGAGACCAGCCCCATGATTCTCAATCATCTGATAACTATTCGGATTCTGAAGCTTCATTTTTAATTTTGAATATTGATTAATCCGTGAGTTTTTTTGGCGCGGAAACCTTTCTAATTAGAAATACAGATTTTTTAAATTGTATTATTAAAAGTAACCGATCGGAGCATTGTGAATAAAGCAAAGATTTGAGTCGAAGGAGAGACAGTTTCCGAATCCGAATTTGCGTTCGAATTATTGAGAATAACCCTGGAACTCTATATTTTTAAGTTTATATAAGGAATTTTACATTTTTTTTTTCATTTATTTATTCCGAAAACAATCAAAAATTGTGTTGGTAATATAAAATAGATTTATATTAAAACCTGTACAACTTACCTAAAGTATAGATATGGGTAGGTAATTGTCTCTGTAAAGGTAACTAAACACTGTGTTTTGTGGTTTTAGGACTACGTGACGTAGTACGTTTTGCTAACGTATTGCAGTCTGTGGTTTAAATGTGGTTGCGTTTGCGCAAATAGAAACATTATCGTATTTCAAAACTGGAAAAAAGTTGACATAGCGTTGCTAATCGATGGAAACGGACGGAATGTTTATTTCTACAGATTATAAATCTATCTATTACTTTATAATGCTACTAGCAATCCGCCCCGGCTTCGTACAGGTGACATTTACAGGTATCTATTATCCTTCCTTCAGAATATCTCTTTTGTTAATCAATTATACAACCGTCTTTCTATTGTACAAGTTAAAGTAAATGTTACACGTGGAAGGTCTAAATACAGTTGTCTATGAGAAAAACACTTGCCACTCACATAATACCTCCTCTTTTTTGCAGTCAGTTAAAAACACTAAATCTAATAATTGCTGATTACCACTGTGGTTAAGCAAAGTGATTCAGCCTATTTGAACACGTCCCAACAACAAAAATCTCTAAATGTCCCACGCAATTCCCAATGTTGGAAGCCACAAGCTATAAAATTTAAAATTTGGTAAGAATTACGTAAATTCCGTTTAATTTAAATTTATATATGGTTTGTGACTAAATTTGTTGTAAACAAACGTTCTAAGGTTTCGTAGACGTTTCGTCAGTGAATCTTTGGTTGTTACTTTTACTAGCAACTTTGTGATTTTTTATATCCGTTTGACCACTATCTCGCCTCGTGGTAAGCGATGGTGTTGTCAAAGATGGCAAAAAACACTAGGCCTAGAATAGTCTGACTCTAAAGGCTTGTGTGCTGCCGTACACCGTAAGGTTATGGCGGCAGTTTTTTGTCCATGATGGTAGTTAGTATGCTACTTTTTGGTAGCAAGTCAGGCGGAACAACGATATATTGCTCCTAGTCCTACCTAAGTGTTTCTCAATATGTCTGCTTATTTTAGTGTACCGTACTTGATTTTTCTGGCAAATGTCGACTTTAATTTTCTTATTTTAATATCTAATGTGTATATTCAGAGATATGTAGATAAACACTTCACACTTATTGTTGAACAGTACTCACGCGGGATGCTAAGTAGATATGTTTTAAGACTTCAAAACGATAATGAACAATTATTGATAATTATATAATATATCACGAAATATTTTAATATATAATATCACGAAATATTTATATATAATATCACGATTGACCAATTATTACTATTTGTAATGTTTATACTATTTTAACCGACTTCGAAAAAAGGAGGAGGTTCCTCAATTCGACCGTATATATATATATATATTTTATGTTTGTTCGCGGATAATTTCGTCGTTTATGAACCGATTTTGATTATTCTTTTTTTGTTCGAAAGGAAATATCCCAAGTGTGGTACCATAGTAATTTTATCGAGGTCTGATAAGTATCTCCAGAGATATTGAGATAAATATCTCAAAATTGGTACTGAAAATGAATAGCGTGGCATTGAAGTCGGTTCTTTTTTAGTTTTTAAACGATATTTTGTACCCTCAGTGTTCTCAGTTCATTCAATTAATCTTAAAACTATGTCACAGTGAGTCAGCGGGTGAAATCAGATATAGAATATTATAAATAATTATCTGCGTGACGCATTATCACGCACTGGTAGCCCGGCAAGCGTGCGTGACACGGGGCTTTACTTGGTCATAAGCGGAGCGGACAGCGGGATAGCCCTTTGTTGCCAAATCAACACCAAAATTATAAATGCGTAAGTCAGTTTCTTAATTTATTTTTTTGGGACTTCTTCACGATAACACGGCTGTACCGATTTAGCTGAAATTTTGCACAGGGATGGATAGCCAGTATTATGGATTATGCTTTAGGATACTTTTTAACGCGAACGAAACCGCGGGTAGAGCTAGCATAGCTAGAGGTATATAAACACATATATACATATATATTTAATTTTATTACTATTCGAAATGAGTCATACTTGAAAAATACCAACAATTACTTAGTTGCTTATTTAAACAACCTGAGACTTATTGATGAAATATTACTATATATTTTATAGATTAAAAGATGATATAGTATTCTCAGTTTGGAACCTATTTTAGATAACATACTTGGACTTATGGACTAGTACTTATTTAGATTAGATAAAGGATCATGTTAAAAACAGCAGTAAGTGTTAATTTTTTTTTTAAATAATACAGAAGTCGCAATTATCAATATGTCTTTTGAATAAACCCTCTCTCTTTCTGTGTAAATAAGTTAAGAGTGGTAATTATCTCGCTCGTTCATCACACCTTCATCTGAGCCTCATCGCATTAAGTAGTAAATAAATAAACAATAAATAAACCCAGTGATCTGCAAACTATGAGAACGGCAAATACCTGAGTGATACCGGAACCTGTTTAAATAATAAGCAAAAAATACACGTTTTATTACGCAATATTTGTAATATCTAGTCTTTTCTTAGGACTAGTTTTTTTTTGCAAAATGACAAAGATTAATGTTCTGCTTCCACAGACGTCAGCATGGCGATGGGTATGTTAATGTTTGATATTTATTTGTGGAAAGTAACATATATGACTCTATCACATCCAATTTTACTATGGTTGCGAAAATTATACCATGTTTAGTACATAGGTAATAATAGTAGGCAAATTAAAGGTGAAATGTATTTCTTCATAAATATTGCTATTTCTGTCTCATGACGTTATTTCTAAGCATAATCAGATTGAAAACTGTGCTCAAAATAATTATAAACTATACAGCGACACTCACGAGAAATTATTAGCATACATTGCTATACACGTCTACGGCTACAAAAGTCGCTACGAAGTTGTGAGTATCGAGAGAAAGCTCCGCGTAGCACATATGTAGTTCTCTATTGCTACGCAATTCAGGTCGTAGATTGACATAACCGAAATATGTAAAATATGCGTATAGGGTGTATTGTGTCAACTACGAAGGCGACGCGTCGCAACGAGTGTAGAGTTCAAGTTGCCTAAATCATAAAACTATATTTTTAGGCATAGCCATAACATAGTCTCTCGTAAAGCTAAATAATTGTGCTAAGTTTAGTGCAAAGTGTAGCACTGTAGTGGACGTTTGGTGTAATCTTGTTGCTACTTGTTTTTTTTTCTAAATGGCCATTACTTTTCCAGTTTTCTAGGTTTGGGTAATTGCAATTAAAATGGCTTTTATATCTTGTTGGAGCGATAATTGTACTGACAATTAAGTAATGATTTACTGCCAATACTGTATGTGGGCTAAAATTTTGTATCGCATTTATCAACACCAGTATTCTAAATGCTAAAGTCAGTTTGTCAATCAGTCACGCGAATGTTTGTTTGTTTAGGATCTCTTCACGGTCAAACGGTTTAACCGATGTGGCTGAAATTTTGCACAGGGTTAGCCAGTATAGTGCAGTATAGTAGAATAGGACATGGGATACTTTTTAACGCGGGCGAAGTCGTGGGACACTGCTAGTATAGTAATAATTGTAAACATATGTTTTGTTGAAAAGTAAAAAAAAAACACTGTTAAAATTCGTTAATACAAAGTTAAAAAATCACTCAAGCTATTTGTATTTACCAATGATTGATGAATGATTGGATATGAATTGTGGATTTCCCACAGAGTCACACCAAATTGTACTTTAAAAAAAATTAAATATAGAAATCACTGTATATTTTTATTGATTCTCGATAAAATTCACATGAGACCTTTAAAAAGGGAAAAGAGATATTTACGTAAATCGATCGAGAGGTCACGGTGCGGTTCACCGATTTATACGTAAATATGTTTAAAAACTTTTTAGATTTTTATATTTACAATTACTACAAGTGATTATAGATAAGTAATTATAAAGTATAAGTATGCATTCTAGCTAACACTTACATAAGCCCAGCTAGATGCATATCAAACTCCCAACGTGTATTATTATTTATAATCGAGTATTTTAATTACAAAAACAAGATTATGTTCACGATTACGTACTAATCAGGTTAGAAAGATTTCCGGTCTGTTTTTATCTTCCGGTGCAGGTGAATGTAGAAATTAAAATTAGCAGAAATCTTGCAATTAGATTTACAAGAATATTTTAAATATTTTATTACAACAGATTCAATATGATAAAACAAGATACAATTATATGAATGCTTCAAAAAAATTGTATTGGACTACCAAAAACTGGTAATTTTTTTTATTAAGAATCTGATAAGTATCTTCAGAGATATGGCGATAGACATCTCAAACTTGCTACTGAAACTTTCTCGCGGCATTTGAATTCGGTTTTTAGTTTATAAACAATCTTAATTATAATTATTTACTATGGCTTAGGAGTTTTTTTTATATGCAAACTGTGCAAGCGTTTTGCCGCAATCTCACCTGATGGTAAGTGACGATGCGGTCGAGGATGGAGCACGCTTGCTCAGTAAAAACCTATTCACTTTAGACTTGAACGTTCACAGGTTGTATTTAGGTAGAAAAACAGACGCCAACAGTTTGGAGCTGTAATGGTTATTCTTGTTTGATTTGCAATTAGTGCAGCCATTATACATGCAGAAACACCCGGATGTGTCTTGTATTCATCATCAGGCTAAAACTATATATCTTGTGGCTAGCCTTGATAAGCTAGCTTTAGGTAATAAGCTAATTGTAGTTTATTTTTTATTCAGGCAGATAATTATAAGTTAAGATTTTATCTGTGATTAAAATAATGATTGGTGTGTGCTATTTTTTTTTAATCCATAAGAGCCATCCATGAGGGTCTTGAATTCGACAATAGTAACGACAAAAATGTATCTGAATTATTTCTTGACATAGGTTCTTATTAATTCGAAATTTCATGTAGAAATATACAAACAGGGGTCTATCTTTTAAATCGAGTTCAGAAAACGGGAGGGGTTCACCTGTATTTTTTAATGTTTATGTTTGTTACCTCATAAATCCGTGCTATGCTTCCTCTTTGGTCCCATTGTAATTTCATTAAGATCTGCTAAATATCTCCAGAGATATGGAGATAAATACCTCAACCTTAGTACTGAGAATGACTAGCGCGGCATTTGAAGTCGGTTTTTTCCTTTCGGAAATGATCTTAAATCATTATGTCTTGAGAAGATAGAGGATATAAAAATGGCACGAAAGTTTAAGTAATTTAATATATCTATTCTGGTTCTATTACATTTCAACACCTACAAAACATAATTATACAACAGCACGTAACGCTTCTAATGACTTAATGATCCGCAAATATTTGCACTATTTGGCGGACAGAGCCATTAGCTTACCTCATTTAACAAATACCTGCACTTAATGTTAATGAATGTTATCTAAGATGAGTCTTGTCCGGGATATACTGTTTAAAATATGTTCTACTGTGAAACCCGTGACGAAACACTTTGTTCAACCTCCTTTGCGTTGATATAGTTCATCGACGAGTGTGAAAGAGATAAATAGTACGAATACATAAAAATTTAATCGTATCTGTGAAACACTTAGTTTTCTACACTCCGTCACCTAGTATGGCCATTGGATAAAACTATGTCTTATTCTTTCATTATTGAAATGAGACAAGATATTTAGGTTAATGGATAAAAATAGAAGACACAATTTTTATCCATCGCTACGATACGCAAGCGCATAAGGAATTCCAGAGCAGTATATTTGTATGTTTCAGACAATTTCACCGTTCCATTGTTAACTCTTCCATGGCATATCTGCTTTCTCAGTTTATCTACAAAAATCGTAGGTACTTCGTAAACTTAGCGGTGTGTAAAGTCGACAAATACCAAACAAATACCTGAGTAGTGAATGAGTTGTTTAGTTACCGCATTCTTGGGCAAGGCATTCAAGATTGTTCATCACGTAACGTACTGGTTTCACCGGTCCTCGCCCTACTAACTACCAATAATAGGTAGATCTAAGGGCGAAACTCTAATAAACGTCTGTGACTGTGAGGTTTCTTTTAGTGCTTAATTAGGTGACGATAAAACACTGGTCGTAATTGAGATCATAAAGGGGTGGATGTAAGGCTCTATACGTCTACATCTTCCTACGGTTAATATATAGAGATTAATCGTTTAAACATTTAACCTTTTACTATTTTATTATTGTCGACTTCTGTAGATTAAGCTTTTTAATTTTTGTGTATAATTACCCAAAACAAGTATTTCTTATATAACTAGATATGTACTTCAAAATCCTTTAATGCTACACCAACGATTTTCTGTTAGACTAAAAGTTTAGACACTTACAGTTTTCCATCGTATTTTGATTACCATTATTCTTTCAGAATATTCCAGATCATAGATCATACCAACCTGCTATCAAATATATAAAAATCAGTCCAAAGATTGCTGAGCAATCCGTAAAAATATATAAAAAAAAACGTCAAACACAGATCCTATTTTCATAAGTTTTTAAATACATTTTTCAACAACTTTTGTATTGGTATGTGAATAGATCTAGATTACGAGTGCCTGTAATAGACTAACATGTAATTTTATTAGCAAAAACTAGATATCTGGTATTTATGATCCAGTTTTTATTAGTATCTGGACTACATTGTGCAGGAAACATTAAAATGCTTTCACAGTTTGTAGCTACAGGAAATACAAGTATAGAATTCATTCTAGGGCAAATTGACCGTTTGATTACGTGGCATTTTGTTCTTGGAAACGTTTATGAAAAGTTATTCCACTTTGGACATTTTGAAGCAAAGTAAGTCTCACGGAAAGTTAATTTGGAGAGTTGTGCATGTGTATTAAAGTTGTTCAAGTCCTCAATCGGCTTCCATTTTACGGATCTTATGTCGTATTTTATTACATTAACCGTTCCAGTGTAAGTTTGAGCGAAACCTCTCCTACTTAATTGAAATATCAAAAGTAGGTAAGCATTGTGAATGATTCAAGTCGAAGTAAAGGCAGTTTCCGAATCTGAATTTGCTTCGAATGATTGAGAATCGCCCTGCAGGTGTCCATTAGAGTTATAATTCGTGTATAAAGAGTTACCATAACAGCCTCTCGGTAAAGCCCTAATAAGCATAGGAATGCAAATACAATACTAACCGAGCCAAGGCCCACATGTCGACATACCTACAATCAAACATACACGAGTGTGAATGCATATCAATCAGTACTTTGTACCTACCTATGTAGTAAATAGGTAACTATTCTAACATATACAAAAAAAAATGAAATATACGATTTTTTTTATAGGAAAGTTATCGTTATGCTCTTTAAAACGAATACGTCTTTGGTAATAGGTAATAGTTATACCGATTTGTGAAAAAATGTAATTTTTATATTTAAAGAGCTTCAAGTTTTCGGTTAAAGATATATATAAGTTTTATTTTTTAAAACGCATAGGAAAATATTTGTACTCGTTTTTAAAAGGCTAATGGCACGAATGGAGGAGTGTGAGATTCAGCATAGTTAAAGTTGGATAGTTAACTATGGGTTAGATGGCATAGTTAAACATGGGTAGCAGAATGAAAATATATATTTATAACATGTGTTCTAGATAAACTAAAATTGTTGTGAATTTTGGCTGAATTTTAACCACTAGGTAACCTTGACTTATGATAATAAATTGCCCCTAAAACCGTATCTAATATATAAAATTCTCGTGCCGCGGTGTTTGTTACCAAACTCCTCCGAAACGGCTGGACCGATTTGTATGAAATTTTGTGTACATATCGGTTAGGTCTAAGAATTGGCCCACATCTATTTCTCATTCCCCTAAATGATAAGGGTGTTCCAAACACGGCCAAAGCCGCGGGGCGCAGGTAGTAAAGATATAAATTCTGCGTTGACTTTCTCAGAATTCGATTTCCTATATTCATAGTAGAATTATGCAAAATTTTTAAATTATACTAATCGGTAAAGATAGTTCAGACCACGTGTCACTATGTGGCTACATATTACGACAGGATATACGTAGTTACATATTTAGTGGATGTTTCACGGTCGTCACGAATATTTGACTTTTTGCGCAATTCCAAGCTCGTCGCGTTAACCCATAATCGTATTAGAGAACTGTTGAAATGCCAAATTGCTGAGCCAAAATCCATTACCTGCGTAATTTTTTTCAAAAAGGAATTACATTACATTATTATTTATTACATTACATTACATTAGTCCTGCTGATGAGCTGAATTCATAATAATTAAATAGTTTAAAAACTAAAAAACTGACTTCCACGCCGCGCGAGTCCGTTGCAATAGCAAGTTTGAGACATTTATCGCCATATCTCTGAAGATACTTATCAGATTACGATAAAATTTAAAAGACCATCTTGTAGATGAACCCTACCTACGAAAATAATAATTCAAATCGGTTCACAATTAGCGGAGTAATCGCGTAACATACATTAAAAAAACATACAGAGGAATTGGGAACCTCGTCCTTTTTTGGTCGCCGGTTGAAAAATATACACGGCCGCTGGCTTTTGATGAAAACCTACTGAGAAGTAAATGTTTGCTTATTTTTTTTTTTGCATATTTATTTTATATATTAAAGAGCAAAAGTACGTACGGAAAAGTATGTACGGAAAAGAGCACGAAATATCATAAAGAAGAGGGGTAGTTGTAATGGCTGGTATTTGTTTTTTTCTTGCACGGTGTTTAATGTTCCAGAATTAATTAGATTGTACCTGTATTTAAAGATAATATTTTGGAAATATTTAAATAACATTATTATAATAGATGTATCAAAAGCCTACATAAGTATGTGTTTACTAAGGACAGGACAGGAGTCTATTTAAAATGCTGTGCCAATCAAGATAAGATTAATACCGGTCGCCCTTGCCATGATCCTAATTTGGTGTGTATTGCGAATGTCTAATCTTATTATATTACATATATGAATCACCGTTCCGTCACTGTTAAGTACATCTGCGTGTAGAATCCGTTGCATAGAAATAAATATAGGAATTTAATGCTTTTCTTTGTATTTAACTAACCACCGAAGTCATAAACAACACTATGCGTTGTCATAGTGCTCGTTAACACATAGTGTCATTTAAACCCTTTCAAACCAACACATTATTCAATTCTGCAATTAATGTAAGCTTTGCTAGTTTTTTTTAAGTTCCTGTTGGTAAGCGTAGGTTATCAAGTCTCTAAAGAGTTTAGATATATAGATAGATAAACACTTTATTTGCACACCAATCACCAACAGAACTTTTCTTATTTTTTTTTATATCTTATAGGCTAGCGTTTAGACCACTATCTCACCTTTCGGTAAGTGATGATGCGGTCGAAGATGGTAAGCACGCTAGGCCTAGATTGGGAACTGGCTCTCAAGGATAGCTGCCGGAACACATTAGATGTTTGGTGACAGATTTTCTAACTTGAGGGTGATAGCTGGCCAGGCGGACACTAGATAGTGTCCTACCACCATGCGGGGGTTGTTGGTTTCTTAACGATGTTTTCCTTCACCGGAGGGCCACTGTGAGAAGCGCACATAAATTTTTCGATAGAAAAATCCATTGGTGCACGGCGGTTTGAACTCGGTACCACGGCATCAAAGCCAACCGTTCTCTTCATTACGCCACCGGGCCCTCCAATAATACTTTAGGAAAATGCTTATTCTAATAATGCAAAGGGCGTTCTTATCGCTAAAAGCGATTTCTTCCAGACAACCAAGCTGAGAGTAATATTGCGAGATTGTGACGGACGGTGGTGTATCTATTTTAAGTCTTAGTTATTTATATAGTTATACATATACATAAATACACGTGTATACAAAAACATACACGTAAATATACATATACATTTTAGTTTCCTATTTATTATTGTAAAAACTTTAAATGTCCTTGATTTTACAAAGACATTTCAAGCAATTACCGTACCTCGAATTAACAACACAACTTACTCAACTTACTAAAATTTCCCTATGTTTTATATCTTTCAAAAGAATTAAACGTTTACCGCAATTCTGCCTCCACCTAGTTACCCCATAGTATTGCTCAACAATCCTTGAGAGTACGCACATACTGATTTTCAATCAAACACAAATCGTACATGGTACTACGAATAACAGAAAACGTAAACCGTTTAGTTCTATGTCGCGATAACAAAAATTGCTACTTACATGCGTATTGATTCGGATTTGAGACTTTTTTATTGTGACAAAGTTTTGGCTGTCGTATGTCATTCCTTTGTGTAAGGAATACCCAAGTTGCGAATCAAAGGTCAGACAACGGTCGGAATAACAATTTAATTGCCTTACGAGAGAACGCGTTAAGAATTCTTAAGAATTCGTAGTATTTCAGATCTTCCTTTAGTCGCAGCAAAAAAAGTTAGATTATTCAATACGTCGATTGATTTAGTACGGTTGTAAAATTTGTTAGAGGTAGTGTGTCCATTGTTTTTGGTATTGCTTCAACCCGGAATCAATTAATATATATGTATATGTACCTACTATGTATTCATAGTATTTCATAGTTTGTATGTGGGCTGGTAGACAAACAATTGTAATATGACTGCAAATACATAGGTACATACATAAAATCACGCCTTTTTCCCGTTGGAGTAGGCAGATACTACTTCTTTCCACATGTTACGATCCTGACATACCTCTTTCGCTTCTTCCACTTTCATGAGCGCCTTCATACATGTTCACCGGTTATAGGTACTTTTGACTTGGCTTTTCTTTAAAACGTCTCCGATCTGGTCGTGATACATTCGCCTACGTCGGACCCTACCGGCTGGCCAATTCACACTGTTTTGTCCATCTTCCTTCATTCATCATCTCTAGATATCCAAACTATCTAAGTATCCCTTTCTCTATCTTTATCACTACATCTTCTACCACATCACAACGTGCCAACGTGCTAGGCCTGAGTCCTGTGAAAAAGGACATCAAAAATGTCCGAAACGTGTCGGAGTAATTTCGATATCTTAATATGTTAAATGTGTATGTTTATAATAATATAAGTAGGTTCCAGTCTTAAGAACATTGCTACACCATAGACATATTTCCCCATAAAAATACCTGATATTCTCATCACCACGACATCTTATACAAGTTCTGCGTACCTCTGATTAAGTCAAGATTAAGTACGACTCAAGGGCGACCGGTACTCTGATTGAATAAATATTATAATGTAGATGTAGGACTCAGGTGTGTTCTTTACATTCCGTACAAGATCAACGAAGCTGCTTGATCACCTTGAGGTCTATAAACATAGTAGTAGGGTAAGTAAAGACCTACCTACTCTAAAGATGCTTTTCCACCAAAGATGTGTAATGCTACGTTTTTTTATCTGTTAGGCTAGCTAGCGTTTTAAACACTATCTTGCCTGGTGGTAAGCGATGTTCTGGTCGAAGATGGTAAACACGCTAGGCGTAGAAAACTCTGACTCTCAAGCTGTGTGCTGCCGGAACACCTTAAGGTTATGGCGACAGATTTTTTCCTTGATGATGGTAAGCTACTTTTTGGTAGCAAGTATGGTGGAACATCGATATAATATCCAATAATATCCTACCACCTGTGTTAGGAGCATTATGCTATGTATTACAAATTTTCACGTTTCTATTGATGGATTTGATATCCACCAATCATATTCTATTCATTGGTCCACCACATATTATAGTTACACGAGTAGCAACGAG
Organism: Cabera pusaria; assembly: GCA_954871355.1. Taxonomy (NCBI): domain Eukaryota; kingdom Metazoa; phylum Arthropoda; class Insecta; order Lepidoptera; family Geometridae; genus Cabera; species Cabera pusaria. The sequence continues at coordinate 2,714,386 of OX940897.1, forward strand.
TTCAACTAATCTTAAATTGTAGTATCTAAGTATTAATATAAAGTGTTTTTGATATGTCATATAGGCTAGTGTTTGGCCACTATCTCACCTGTTGGTCAGTGATGATGCGGTCAAGGATGGTAGCACACTAGTTAGTAAATCTAAATCTTCATTTGGTTTAAATGTCTTTAAATTTCGTATATAAATTTAATTACAAGTCTTACCCATCTTAAGTAAATCCAACTACAAAACTATAATTTTTACAGCCTCTTATTCTCAGTTAATTACATATCATAGACTCAGAGCTGTGATCATAATGCGCCCACAATCTCGGAACCCACACAGATATAAAGATAGTTTCGCAATGGCGTCTTCGCCATTAATGTCAACATTATTTTCGAAACAAATCTGGTTTTTGACTCGAATAAGTTATTCATTCGTTTTTGTTACCTCGGCAGGTTTTCCAACTTTTTTAATAATTTCAAGGATTTTTATGGCCAATTTCTCTCTTGATTTGGCTAGAATTTGGCAGGGGCCCAAAACAAGTTTTATGTAGTTAATTAAATAAGAACTTGATCTTGGTTTCTTAAGTAGAATTTCATCAACATGATTGTGTTTCTACAAATAAAATGATTCCAGTACTTCAAGTTGCTAATGACAACAAATACACTACACTTAATTGACTATTACACAACATAATGTCCGTTGCGTGTGCCTTGTATCTATAACTACTTACTGCTATATAGAAGGCACTTGGTCACTTGTATGGCTTAGTTTAGATAACCTTACTAACTGTAGAAGTTACAAGGCTTTAAATGTTTTCCTCACTCTCAAATTGTTTAAGTTTTTTTAGTAAGTAAATGCCACATTTATAAAAAAACATAAAAAAATAGTATTGAGACCAATAAAGTACCTTCGTTTTTTTTCTGCGAAAATGGGTAGCGCTTGACCACTATCTCACCTGATGGGCTCTAGGTGGCACATCACTAGTGTTAGAGATTCACTAGTAAAACCCATTCTACTTTTAAATTATTAATAATTAGATTGTCTATGGCCTCATCTCAATTACGATTCGGTCGTTGATGTAGCGCGCTTACCAAAAAGATACCTATTCACTCGCGACTTGAAGACCCTTAGTTGTATCTAATCGGAAACACAGACTCAGGCAGTCCGTCAGTAAAGTCAGTCTAAATACGCCACGCCTAAGCGATTATTTATTAATAAATACGAGAAAAAAATGTTCCGACACGCTCCACTGAACCATTATAGAATATCAATACCAAAATGTTTTTGTTAGTTTTTATTGATACTTACCTAACATATTCATTTTTTATAAATTTACTGTCAGTTGAGTTTGAGTACCTGATTCTTTTGTTTGTTTTTCAGCTACTGAAATGTAACTATAACGTACGTAACACTTATTTATTAGGTGTATTTATTATAACGGCGTATGTAACAAATACATATTTCTGTATATACTTATAAAACACAAAAAATGTTGCTACTATGTCCATTATAACCTTTGAAACTATCCAACCGATGTGCCCTAAGCTAGTTTCATTAGAAAGGCAATAAATAATGCGAAGTTTGTTTTAAGAATCAAGAATCAAATAATCAAAGTTATTCAGTATGTAGGCAGTATTAATATACGCACACACATCAAAATCATAAATCATTAAATAAATCATAACCAATTCAAGTAAACATAGCAAAAGCAGAATTTTAAAGCTTTGAATATAAAAAAAAGGTAATAAACCATTCAGCTGTCATTCAATCGTTTACGTCAGACTATTAAAAAAATATAAAAGTGGGTTAAAACCAACCATACATGTAACTGTGTTTCAGTACTTCAGACAATTTTTATATAAAAAAATAAAAAAGTGAAACACAACTTAAAGAAACACATACCGATCACAGTACATATCATGATCCGAACCGCTTTTTTAGACCACTAAAACCATGTATTATATATTATATATATATGTATATTCAGTCACCTTTTTGTTTTTTTAGCGTAGTATCAAACACCGGGTATCCGCTAGTAATAATATAAAACCTGACAAAACTCACAAATAACTAATCTAGCAAACCCCTTGTGGATGGAAAAGTGTCTAAAATTCTGGCTGCATTCCTACGCTGGTTGGTAATGCAAATCTTTTGTGCAAGATATGAACAAGCACTAGGAACTTCTAAGTACTTAGTACGTAAGTTTTTAAGTTGAATTTGGTCACCACTCGCGAGGCGTTTGGCCAAAGTTAGGCGTTTCGCCAAAGTTTTTGTTGTGTGTCTACAAAAAATGTTTCCTGACTGCTCGGTCCCCACGGACCCAAAAAATTGTAACTAAATTTAATGATAGGCAAAAAACCATGTATGATATATTATATATTATTGTTTGAATCTCAACGGCCGTGTGCTGCCTTACCATTGCCTAATATTTGCGGCGGTGTTGCCAAATAATCCCATTAACATCTAATTTATTGCGACCTTGAAAAATATATCGTATTCTTGACTAAATTAATATATAAGCTACGCTATTTTAAAACATTAATCTTAGTTATTTTTAACAGACTTAACAAGAAAGGAGGCACTTCTCAATTCGTCTGTATTTTTTGTTGTTACCACAGAACTCCTTCGTCGTTTATTTAATTTGATTAATTTGGAAATTATTGTTTTTTCATTTGAGAGAGTATGCTTTCCGTTTAGTCTCATTGTAATTTTATCGAGATCTGATAAGTATCTCTAAAGATATGGAGACTAATCCTTCAAATTTAGTTTTGAAAATGACTAGCGCTGCACTTGAAGTTGTTTTTTTGTTTTGTGAACGATCTTAAATTATTCTGTCGAGTCTTGTTAAACCTAAATAAAAGGTACAATATTACGTTTAGAGATACTTAAAGACTTGAATCGTATGTGTAATTGGCGGCCTTACCGATAAACAGCGATTTATTCCAGGGTACTGGGGCACCGATGAATATATTCGATTAATTTAATTCTGCTTTTCAATTCACACATACGTTGTGTACATACACATATGTTGTGTAGGAAATTAATCATACATCACGTATAAATTACTCATACATATACATAATTGGATATGAAACAAAATCTTAATGTTCTTGTTAATTTTAGCGTAGGTAGAGTAACGATTAGTTAAACAATAAACATGATCTTTGACCTCCCACATCTCTTGTGATTTTTATGGATAAGATAAATGTTGTACTTTGCTATTTTCATAGATGCTAATTGCATTCCAAGCATAAATAAATGCGAGAATAATTTATAAGCGTAACTTGTTACTAATGTTAACTTTTTATTATAAATAAAAATAATTAACGACAAGCAACAATAAAATTCGGTTTAAAAATAGCAGTCTTAATATTCCATAAAGTATTTATTTCGGAATAAGTATAAGACTATCACTAAATATCTTTTCATTCGGGGAATACATTAATTTCAAAGTTTAGAGCATTTATGAAATATGTAAGCAGAATTAAATAGTATACACGACAGAAATTATAAAATAAATCAATCAAAATCATATCAATATTAATTTAAACAGCAAAAGCATAAGTCATCTATTAAAAGCATCACATTGATTTTAAACATAGACACGATTTACTGAACATAACACTATAAAGTTGGGAGGGGGTTAGACCAATTAATGAGACGATCTGGTCTCATACATGGAAGATTGGACCACAATAGCCCAATATCGCGAACGTGGAAGAAAGTGAAGAAGGCCTTTGCCCTGCAGTTGGACAGTTCAGGCTCATAATAATAATAATAACACTATAAAGTCCTAACTTTAGGCCTCAAAACGTTTCTCTAATAACTAAAACTAAGGACCACGCAAACAAAGTGTATGTAGGTACTCATACATTTTTTAGAAACTTCAATGATATTGTAATGAAAAGCTTGCTAAAAATATCTCCAACCATCAATGTCAGGATGTCAACCGGTCATTCAAAAGCTAACCTTACGTAACCTCACGTTGACCACCTCAATCACTCACGACAAATTAAATCGAAAACTCGTAACTCACTCGAAACCGGTCATAGCTCAGATTCGAAAACTGACGCAACTCAAACATTAGGTAATGTGGATAAGCAGGTATAATTTGCCACGGAGAGAGCGGTTTTCTCTTCGGATGCTGCGGCCGCAGCTCGGCATGTATTTGCGGAGAGAGGTTTGGAAAACGGGCGATGAAGCGTGAGAGCGCTCGCGGCGCTGTACGTGTTAAAGGTTTCGTTTTGTTATTATTATTATAATATTACAAAGCTTAACTAAAAAAAAAATGTTTTATATTCGTCGACTGCCGACACCAAATATCTACGTCGCGCTGCTAGTGATTGTTAAATTATTGGTATGATTTAGGTTTTATTGTTCGTTCGCTAATAATATTTTCACTTTTTCGCGCTCCTTTCCATTATCTAAAGAAAGCATATTAAAACAGTGAATATGTCTCGAAATTATTATAGAGACAACTAAATGATTGTGGAGAAATAAAACAACTTTCACCAGACACCCAGACAAGATTAAATTGATTTTACGATGTTATAAACCCTAGCCGTAAAATATAATAAAACTAAACTTAATCTGCGACGCAAATGCCTCGTCACGGATATTAACTTGATTGAAGACTGATATAAATATTTATATATCAGCTATATTTGTACACTAATATTATAAAGAGGAAAACTTTGTTTGTTTGGTTGTAATGAATAGGCTCAAAAACTACTGGACCGTTTTTAAAAATTCTTTCACCATTCGAAAGCCACATTATCCACGAGTAACATAGGCAAAATTTTATTTTGGAAAAAAAATAGGGTTCCGTAAGATATTTGGGTTTTAGCAAAACAACGTTTGCCGGGTCAGCTAGTAGTTTATAAGAAGTTGAAATATGTATAATTTATTGGTTGTTTTCTTATTTCACAGTAGAGAATCGCTTATCGTATATTTCGGCTTCTGCTTCTGTTAGTCCACCTGGAGCGGTACCATCACTTTGTCAGTTAATTTAGCCGTGCAATAGGAACGTTTTTCGGTTTAAATGGTGAAGTTTAGCAGAACAAATCCATAAAAACACTTTTTAACTACGAATATTTGACGAACACCTCTACTATCTATAATGAAACCAAACTATTCAATTTAGAACAACTATATATATATATACAACTTGTCTTTTAATAAAAAAAATATTAATAAATAAAATACACACACAAATCACATTTACTAAAAGAACATATAAACACAGCCTTAGAAATACCAACAAAATAACTTTACGGTCTGCAAGGACGCAATACGGCAGAAAAAATATTACGTTTGAGGGTGCACAACTTTATAATAAACTACCTAACGACCTTAAAGAAAATGAAAGTATTATGATATTTAAAACTAAATTAAAACAATGGATATATACAAACATCAAAATCTAACTCCGGAACTTTCAATATTAAATATAGCTAGTTATAGAAATTAGTTATAAATAAGTATGTAAGCTCATTATAAGCGAATTGTTCAATTCTTTATGAGTAAATAAAATTTCTTTGAACCTAAGTTTCCAGTGAATTTACAGGGCATGCGAGACTAAACATCTTTATGTCTCGAGGTAATAGGTGCAGTGGAATGCATGAGCATGTTTAATAGGTTGACGTTAAGGTTAATAATATACTAAGGCAGGACTCGTAGAATGTATGTCCTGTGACCCAATAAAATAAAAAATGACTCTCTTAGACTAAAAACATAGCCTAACAGACACTTTTCCTTGTTACAGATTATGAAAGAAGGTCGAAGATGGAGGGAAGATCCTGGATGAGATCCGACGAGCTATCATCAGGATGATGGAAATAACAAATGATTATCTTCGATGATGAAATTAAGAAGTCTTGAAGCAGAGACAACAGTCATCAGATAAAGAAGACAAGGTGGAAAGAAATGCTCAAGAATTATCTAAGTTTACCGTACATCACGTTGAGGATAAATTGAAAATGATTTTAAAAAAATAACAGTAATATAGAAAGACTCGAAGAGTTTGTCATATTGTTATTGTTCTCTAATAAACAAAACTTTAGAACTTGTCCAATCAAGGATAATCCAACAGACCTAACAAGTGAAGAATACCGATAAAATGGATTTCAGTATACACTCATAGGACACGACATTAATGAGTAAAATAACTTGCAAAATAATGGATCGAATATTTGAGATGTTTTTAAATAAACAAAGTTAATTTGCGTGTTTAACTTATTGAAACCTAACCTTGCATTTCCTATTCCTGTCTTTAATCGTTTTTATAGTTAATAAAGTCATATATTAATTATTATTGTGTTAAGAAGCCTGATATCTCTTAAATGCTTTACAAGTTGTAATGCCTTAAAAATGCAACCATTTTTGTCATCAGGAGACTTAATAATGTTAAAAATATTCCTAATATATCTCCAGTAGTAAATACCAACAACGTGTAATGTAGAATAAATGCTCTCTCTATATAAAATAGTTTTTCTGATTTATGAATAAATTTCACGCCAGTTTTACGCCGTGAAAGCCTTAAGAAAGTTTTTAGGCTGAAGGTGTAACGGCTTGAAAGATGTTGTACCAGACAAAACAATTTAAACTTTTTGGTCTTAAATTTGCGTCTAATCACAATTTATATCTATATATCTCGCATGGTGGTAAACGGTGATGCAGTCGAGGATGGTGAACACGCTAGGTCTAGTATGGTCTAATTCTCAGGACTGTGCTACTGAAACATCGTAATGTTTTGGCGGCATATTTTATACTTTTAGGTATGAGAACTAAATCTTGAAATAGCCTAGATTACCAATCGTGCTATTTGAATAATTTTAAAGCCCTTGCATGGATTTTAGAATGGCGAATAGACATCCTCAATGAAGCGAAATAGAAAGGACAGTTGCTTTATTCGAAACTAAATATTGATAACAAATGTACCAGTGACTAGGTTTGTAGTAAAACTAACCTTAAATAACCTAAAATAGCCAAGCAGCTAGAGAATATTAACGGGTATAAATAGATAATATAGTCAATATCAACTAATCTAACCAACCAAGACAAGCTAACGTTACAATACAATTATACAATGATTCCATTTTGACAAGAAATTAGGGCTAGAGTAAGCCGGCAAAAAGCGAAAAGTATACTAGTGTATTTACCTACATACATACATAAAATCACGCCTTTTTCCCGTTGGGGTAGGCAGAAACTACATCTTTCCATATGCTACGAATCTGACAACAACTACAACCAGTGGATTCGAAATCGATATATACCTAACCTATTCTTGATAAGTAGGTATTGTTAGTGAATTTTAAAATTATGTTTGTAAATATTACCTAAGTAGAAAACTGCGCTGTTCCTGAGTATTAATTATACCTACTTCTATAACTAAGGCAATTTTCACAGTTACTGATATAGTAACAGACGGGCAAATGTAGATCTCCCTACGTGGAAAAAACTGCAAGGCGCCACTTACCAAGAATTAAATGATACATACCTGGTAATAATATCATGTATGACAGAAGGTAAATATATTCTGTTGGTAAACCGACCCGTATCTCCAGTAGGACATAAGGATGATACAATCTGTAATTTATCGTAAGTTTATGAAACTCTCTTGAGGGCCCGGTGGCGTAATCGGGAGAACGGTTGGCTTTGATGCCGTGGTATCGAGTTCAAACCGTCGTGCACCAATGGATTTTTATATAGAAAAAATTATGTGCGCTTCTCACAGTGGCCCTCCGGTGAAGGAAAACATCGTTAAGAAACCAAAAACCCGGACACTATCTAGTGTCCGCCTGGCCAGCTACCACCCTCAAGTTAGAAAATCTGTCGTCAAACATCTAATGTGTTCCGGCAGCTATCCTTGAGAGCCAGTTCCCATTCTAGGCCTATCGTGCTAACCATCTTCGATCACATCATCACTTGAGGTGAGATAGTGGTCAAACGCTAGCCTATAAGATATTAAAAAAAAAACTCATATAAAACTTCAAGCTTTCGCGATTTGATCCCATAGTTACAATATTTATAACTATCATATATATGACTATATGAAGGTGTAGTGAGCCTGTTACTTATTTTTCGCTGGACACTTTGTTTGTCAAACCGAAAAATAATATTGGTATTGTAACGTACTCGGTTCACCAACATCCAACCTATATATACGAGGTTAGACGTTGGTACACCAAGTACAACCGCCGCCTTTTTCTATGGTTTGGTTTTTATGTATTATGCTTCTTTGAAGTGTTTCACACTTTATATTTTTGTAAATTGTTAAACACAATCCAAAATTTCATCGTACCGACGGGACTTGAACCCGCAACCTCCGGAATAACATGTTCCGGTGCTTTGCTAATTAAGCCACGGTGCGAAGTATCGTTACGAAGAAATTAGTGGATTGCATTTGTTAACCCAATTATGCATTGGTGGCGCCATCTATGACTACTTATTACGTAAGTTAATCATTCGGAAGAAATCATTACAGTTTTCAAATCCGACGAGAGATGTTGCACTGCGTAAATCAAATATTATGCTTCTTTGAAGTGTTTCACACTTTAAATTTTTGTAAATTATTAAACACAATCCAAAATTTCATCGTACCGACGGGACTTGAACCCGCAACCTCCGGAATAACATGTTCCGGTGCTACGCCAATTAAGCTAAATAATTAATTTTAAATTGGTTTTTATGGTTTAATTTAAGATCGTTTAAAAATAATAATAAAGGAACTGACTTCAAATTCCCGGCTATTAATTTTCAGTACCAAGTTTGACGGAGGACCACCTGTAAACTATCCTATACCCTTTCAAACAAAACAGAATTTACCAAATCAGTTCACGCGTCTTCGAGTAATCGGTAGACATATATATAAAAAAAAGAGATTCCGACGAATTGAGAACCTCCTCCTTTTTTTGAAGTCGGTTAAAAAGTATTACTCGTTTACTACCTATCAAACTATCTATAAAAGGATACGTACATACAAGTATGTTTAGCTTAGGTATAAAATATGTGCCTACCTATTTATGTTGTATGTATGTTTATTGTAATGAACCTTAAAAACCTTTTAAGTAATGTCACGGTAATATAATAATACATATTATTATATTACCGTGGTAATGTACTCATACAACAATCCAAATGCTTTTTAATATTATTATTCTAAGCCAATCTGAATAACTATTCAAGAAAATCCACTCGCGTCTCAAAAGCTAAGTTATTTTATCTGCAAACAGTCAGGTTTAAACCAGGCTTGGTGACCAATGACAGGTTCCTTAACTAGTTAGGTACTGCTTCATGATTCACAGTAGAAGCAACTCATTAAATATATTGCATAACAGCCATGAAAGCGAGGGAGCCTGTACATGCTTAAATAAGGTATTGCATTGCAGTTCATGACATGAGTCATAAAAGTGCAGCCTTTTCACTTGGACTATGAAATACTACTAGCACGAGTAAATAGCGTAGGCAAATAGGGTCTGAAGTGCAAGCGAAGAAATTCTCACACCATGAATCATGGTAGAATGTATAAGGCGCTACTATATTTTGTAGCAATCAACATGCATGTATACCTAATTACATTGTGTAAATACATTTTCCTTTTTGTAGAACTTTCTAAGCTTGCGTTAGTGTGATACGTTGCATTTTGAACCGACTTCCAAAAAGGATGAGGTTCTCAATTCGTCTGTTTGTTTTTTTTGTACTCGTATGTATGTTACGTGATTACTCCGTCAATTGTGAACAGATTCGAATGATTCTTATTTTAATTAGTAGGGTACATTTCCAAGGTGGTCTCATTGTTATTTAATCGAGATCTGATAAGTATCTCCGGATATATGACGATAAACGTTTCAAGCTTGCCACTGCAACGAATTCGCGCGGCATGGAAGTTGGTTGTTTTATTTTTTAAGCTATTATTATTTATCTTATCTTTGTTTATAAATTATAAACCATAATAAAATTCAGTTCGTTGGTAAGTGCATCGGTCGAGAAGGACTGGATCGATTTGATTTGATGATTTGATTTTGATATTGGTACAGAATAAATAATAGTACTAAGTAATATTGGTTTTGAAATGTTTGTAGTAATAATAGGGTTATAAAATTTAAAAAAAACTTTGGAAAAAATTTGTCAAAAATAAGATGAAAATAAAAAAAGGCAAAATGAACGTAATTTAATTCTTTAAATTTATACAGAACTATATCTGTCGGATCAAAAACTTATATATATAGAAATCAAGAGAAATACTCAAGTTGCTTTCAGTCAAGTCAAGCTCAAGTTGCTTTCTATTCGTCTTTCATCATCATCATTAACAGCCAGTATTTGTCCACTCTTGGACATATGCTTCACCTATGGCACACCACTAAGCTCGATCTTCAGCTCTTTGTTTCCAACCGCTGCCAGCTAGCTTGCGTATATGATTACTCCATTCAGCTGGAGGGCGTCCTTACACTACTTTTAACGAGCCGTGGTCTCCACTCTAGAACACGTCTACTCCAATTGTTATCGGTGTTACGACAGATTAATTTGATACATCTTTGATAGTACCTAATCGACGACTGGTTTTGGCGATGTTGATATATGTGAGTTACTATTTAAAAGCGGAGTAAATAAAAAAGGTGTAAAAGGATTGAATTGTGGTCAATTAAGCGCCTACGAAAAACGTCTGAGCTAATAGTAACATTCACTAAGATAGTTGATATTGCAACGATTTTTGAGGGCCCAGTGGTGTAGTGGGAGAATGTTCGGCTTTTACGCCAGAGGTACCGAGTTCAATCCCCGCCGTGCACCAATGGATTTTTGTATCGAAAAATGTATATGCACTTATATATAGGCCCTTCGGTGAAGGAAGAACATCGCTAAGAAATCCCCAACCCCCGTATGGTGGTAGGACACTATCTAGTGTCCGCCTAGCCAGTTACCACCATCAAGTTAGAAAACCTGTCACCAAACATCTAATGTGTTCCGGCAGCTATCCTTGAGAGCCAGTTCCCATTCTAGGCCTAGCGTGCTACCATCCTCGACCGCATCATCACTTACCAACAGGTGAGATAGTGGTCAATTGCTAGCCTATATGATATAAAAAAATATTCTAGGTATTATGCAAGATCATAGAGTAAGTATAATTATATGCTGGTAACCCTTGTAGCACAGATATAAAATAACACTACGCTATGCTATGCTGTATATTACTGCCAAAGAACTTTAAAATCTACAGATTATAAGATTAAATGCTCTCAAATTGACTACTCTAATACAATGCAAAGCAAAAATGGAATGGTCGGCTCTTGTATCGACAAGCAAATATTCGTTAATTTGGCAAGCTACGAAAAACGCATTACAAATAAATCCCGACAAGATAAAATACAAAATGACACACTACTTACAATACACTATTATTACGCCTATGACGTAACGTTTATGATCGATTCTGTATTAGCAATGTTAGCATGAGAGGTAATTAATAAGTCTTTCGACTATCGGTATTCGGTATCTGATACTTTTAATATTTCTAACATTATTATGAATTTCACATCAGTTGTAATATAGAACATGCTAAATAGAATCTAGCCGTCAATAAAAAGCTGTGAATGGAAGTAATATAATGCTCACTATCGATTTAATCTATCTAACCTATAAGCAGGTAAAAGTGAAGGGCCCTAATCTAGGTCTAGACTTGTGTTCTGAACTAGATTTTCACATGTCTTATGTAAAATTAACTATTTTGTGCTCATTTTAAAAGCTTTAGTTGCCTTTCATGTGCTTTATAAGTGACAGTTACTTGATACTTACAAGGCTTTATTAGGTACCCACTTATTTGTGGTTTTATTGTGGTGGTAGTGGGTTGTATTTTTATTTAAGCTGTTAATAAAGATAATATTTTCTATTTCGACATTATTTTTGTATTTAATTTAGTTATTGTTTCAAGAACTATAAAATAGTATTATCCCATAAATACTTGTTAGGCTAAATGTCGCTCACCTACTCATGAAAATGTATCCTATCTATTTTAGATTCTCCTTTAAAGTTGATAAACTATATAAAAATACTTGTATGCGTATATATATTATTTTTTACATTACTCGCAATTTGGTTTGCACATTACTAGTATTCTTGTTAACCCCTCCAACTAAGCTTAATATGCTTGTGTCTGGAGTGAGTTCACGTCAATAGTGCAATGGGTAGGGTGGGAATCGAACTCACGACCTCTCGATCGCCAGTCCGACACCTTATCCATTGGGCTATTGCCGCCTTTTAATATTAATAGACTCGATCGATCACTTAGATAATAGAGTGAGTTATCTAACATTCGACTTTTTCTGCCAGACTCTAACGCATACTTTGTTTTGCCTCATCATCAAACACAATGTTTACAACTTAGGATTTGATTATATACCTACATAAAGAACTATGCAATTTTGATAAAAAAATAAATATTGAGTGTCTTGTCTTTTATTATGTTTCTTTGAAGTGTTACACACTTTATATATATATTTTTTTTGTAAATTGTTAAACACAATCCAAAATTTCATCGTACCGACGGGACTTGAACCCGCAACCTCCGGAATGACATGTCTTGTCTTTGTTATATTATAATTTAAGGTGTGAAAGTACATGCACGTACCTACTTTGTGTGAGAGAAAAACTGTTCATGACATGTGTGTGAAAATATGACACCATTGTTGTGCATGACTACTCACTGTTAAAACTATTTTATAAAAAATGTTTCTTTACAAGAATTATAAGAACATTGGAAAATATCGTGGTTTCAAAACACATACGTAACTTAAGTTTTCGCCATAACTCGTTTTCACGAATAGAAATATTTGCTGTACCAATGTCATCGAGTTTTATTAGCTATACAGATTTTACTTACATTATTCTTCTTCTCCTTTAATGTTGAAACTGCTTGAAGCACAAATAATATATCCACATTCAATTAATAATGCCGAATTGCCAACTTATGTAATTATAAATCCGCGCGCAATTTACGGACCATCAACATTCTACAAGAAAATTGTTAAAAGTCCAATAAACTATGTGAACAACTTGCGCGCAGATTTTAAAGCACCTATATATAACTTATTTATTTATGAGATTAAAATAACATAAAAATACAGTCACTAATACTTTATTACATACCTGTTACAATAAACACATGTTACAACAACATTGTTTCATTATTATCCTTACAACAATCCTGCGTCACGCTTGTATGTACATTGTACAGTAAAGTGGTAACATTAATGTTAAAATTAGGTACTATTTAAGAACCATTAAATAATGTCTATTCTATTAATAACCTACCAAAATTTGTATGAAAGCCTTTCATATACCAAAACGAACTAAAATTACAAAATATACATTTTTTGGTACATAAAACTTTCGTGGACACCTATAAAATATTTTAAAGCTATGATTTCTATAATTATGACTACAATGAAACTGTTGATACATTCTATATGTACAAATGGTTACATATATGTTTCAAAATCTTGAAAGGCTACTTGCATAAAAATATTAAAGTTGTTACGTACCAGACATTTTATATTGTTATGTTATGAAAATGGATTGATTTGGGATAAGGCAAACTTTGCCTGAACTATCGGACTCGCAATGTGGTCATTATTAAACTCCAATTTAATTTACATTATCAGTCATTTAGTTTTCTATGGCCAGAGAAACCAGGTTCTTCCATGTCTGAACCTATTAATTAATTACTGATAACTACGAATCTACCGTAATTGGTGGAAGCGTTGTTCTCCTCGGAATAAAAGCAGGTCGGAAAGTGGGCCTTGACACTTTGAAATAAGGCTTTCTTTCTGTTGTCGTTCTCGGCGATTCTGTCGTGAAAACTTTAGGCGTTTTCGACGAAGGCTTCTTTCTGATATCTACTGGAACGTTTTGTGACCTAATAGCAGAGAATCTTGACTTACTAGGACTGAATGGAGCTGTTTTATTAGGTTTCTGGAAAAGGTTGCCTGTTGCAGTCGCGTTGATTTTTTTTACTGTTCTGGGTACATTAAATCTTGTCAGATTGCTTGGTTTAATAAGAGGTCTCCTTGGAAAACCCCCGTATTTGGCCCGTTTTAATTCCACCGGTGACAGTTTTACCGTAGTCGTTTCTTCAGGTGCTGTCTCGGTGGTGGGTGCTTCCTCCGTTGTTGATACAGTAGTGGTTTCGGCCACAGTTGCTGGGTCATTAGTTAGCATTTCTACTATTGGGCTTGTCGCTGTTTTTTCTGTTGAAGGTGAAGCAGCTACATTTGTTGTTGTAGAAGTTGTGGGGCCTTCAGTGTTGGGAATAATTGATACTAATATTGGTGATTTGACTGTTACATCATCTGCTATTGAGCCACCATTAAACTCCTGTCCTTTAGCGAACGTCAAGATACTACGGCCTTCTGGTTTTAGAACATCTAATTTCACAAGTTTAGCGTTCTCTTGCTGTGTTGGGACAGAAGCGGAATAAACGACAAACGGTTGGCTGTGGTCATCGCTCACTTTCCTCGCAGTTATAGGCATCTCAGTTTTGAATAGACCTTCCAGCGACAGTGTCGACGGATTCGTCAGCATAGACCGTGGCGTAACTATGCCTATGTTTTTCGTTTTTTTATTATTTTCATTCTCATAAGCCGCTGGGACGAATTGCCATTGAGCGTATAATGGTTCTTCCTGTCTTTTTTCTTCCGACTTCTCAACGTTAATGTAACTCAAAAAATCGTCTTGGGGTACGTGCTCCACTTGACTCGTAGACATATTCTTTTTACTTAAATCACTTAACGTCTTAATGTGCCTATAAGCTTCATTGACACTTTCTGAAGCGATCAAGTTTTCTCTAGGTGCTTCCACATAGTTAAGAGCTCTTGCATTTCTGGCTTCATCGATTCTTATGAGATTATCTGGAGGATTTTCCACTGGATACACATGACCAAGTTTGGTTAGGTAGATTGGAATTTCATCTTCAACTATTTTGATAAAACTGAATCTACTTACTTCTCCGATTTTATTGAGAACTGGTTTTTTCTCAACCATTACTTGGCCCTCTTCTATAAGAGTCGTTTCGTTGTTTTTATTTAACCTATGTTTATCTAACTTTGAAGAAACCTCGACGACTCTACTCACAGAAAATAATTTATTGAATTGTGTTTTAATAACGGGTGGTACCGGCGTGGTAGTGGTAGTCGGAGGTGAAGTATCAGTTGTTGTTTCAGTGTTAGATATGATATTTGAGGAATAAACAGTACGTGCATTAGTTGTATCGTCTTGAGTGCTCGGGAAGAAAGTTGTTTGTTCCGTATATTCCAAGTAATCATCTGTGCTAATATCTATAGGCGCAGTGGCTGTCTCTCCTTCATTTGTGTTTGTTGACAATGTTTCAGTGTTTGTGCTATCAGATAAGGTGGATATACTCTCTGTCATCTCTAGATAATCGTCATCTGTTGTTGAATCAGTCTCAGTTGCAGTAACTGAAGCACTTGTAGTGGTGATTTTATTTTCTAGTTCGTCGTCTGCATTTTTCAATGTGACATTTCCTAGAGAAGAGTTGTATCCAATAGGTACATTTGCAATACGTTTCTTAGTGTCATTTACCGGCTTGTTGCTAGCAAATCTGTTATAAATCGTAGTTCTGTTCTGTGTTCCACTCAATCGTTTTGGCAGTTCTGTAGTAGAAGTTGAAGTTCTGAATGTGTTAGAATTAACTAATCTTGGTCTAAGAGGTCGTTTAGTTGTAGTTGTAATTCGTTGTTGTGGTTCTTCTTCATCGTCATTTTCATTGCCATCTTCGAAGATTTCTTCTGATTCTTCATCTCCTTCAGCATTCTCATTATCTTCAGGTTTCCTTGTAAACAGTTGCCCAGATGGTACAAACACGAATGGATTGTCTGGTTCTTCGTCAAATTCTTCATCTGAATATTCAGGATCCTCTTCTTCTAATCTTGTAGTGGTTCTTGCTGTTGTGAATGGTCGTCTGGTGAATAACGCCGGCCTTCTAGCTATGGAGGGTCTAAATGCTACAGGGGCTCTCGTAGGCACGCTAGCTGGGCTAGTATAGACTCCTGGGTTGTATTTTCGACTAAATGTTCTACTACTAGATGGCACTGACTCAGTCGTAGAAGTGAATAAGCGTTTTTGAGATCTAAACGGCAGTCTAGCTCTAGGAGTTGGTAAAGGCTGAAGAGTAGTACTGGTTGTAGTAGTTTCCGGTAATATTTCAGACGTTTCAGTAGGTTCACTTGGTTCTTCAGGTACGGTTACCTTTGTTTCTGATAAATCTATAGATTTCTGATCTGTGTCAATAGCTACTTCTGGTTTTTGGTCAATTTCTGTTTTAATAGTTGTTGGTACTTCGTCATTAGGTTTTTCTTCAGTTATGGTTTCTGATTCAATCTTCTCAGTTTCTTTAATTATGACCTCTTCTAGTTTAGTATCAATTTCATCAGTTTGAACGGATTTTCCTTGATAATTATTATTTTCAATATTTTTCTCTTGAATGACTAAGTCTCCTAAAATTTCCTCTTTGGCAGCTTCTGTCACTTCCTCAGTGAACTTTACCGTAACTTGTTCTGTAGTTGTTTGAGGAACAGCAAAAGGTGCATTTGTTGTAATAGCTTTCCTTTTATCTCCGTAATTTATAATAGCTACGGTAGTAGGAGCGGTTGTGGATGGTACTTTTAATGTTTCAACTGAACCAATCGACTTTGCAATTATTTCTGGCTCATCTTCAACAATTCTATTAATTTTCTTACGAATTACTTTACGAATCCGTGGTGTTTGAGATACGGCTTCTGCGGAAATTGTACCCTCCGTTGTAGTAGTAGCTGGTCTTCGCCTAATAATTTTAAACCTTCTCTTACCAGAATCATCAACTGGAATAGATTCGGTAGATATTTCTTCTGTTGCTATTGGTGCTCTAAGTTTTTTGACTATAATCCTGCGTTTTGGCACTTCATCAATTACATCTTCTACTGCATCATCTAGATGTTCTTTCTCTGCAATGGCACTTTCTGATAGAGATATATCGTCAATTTTGCTTTCAGGTTCATCTTCATCATTATCGTCACTGACGTCACTCGTTAACGATTGTGGCGTAGTTAAAACACGAGATGGGAATGCTAATCGACGGGGCTGGAGAAGAGGTGATATTGTTGAAAGGGAAGGCCTGGTGGGTCGGATAAATGATAAGCGAGTTGGAGTTCTCTGTGTGATTTCTGTGGCTACCTGATTACTGTCATCGATATCAGGTGAAGACAAAGCGGAAGCCGTTGTTCGACCAAATGGACGAGGTGAGAATCGAGCAAACGTGGGACGTCTTTGGCTTGGTGTAGCTTCAGTACTCGGTGATATCGTTACGGCTTCAGTTGATGAGCTAACGGTAAATCGACTACGGCCTCTAGGTAATACTACTGGACGTCTGGTTTCAAAGGTAGCAGCAGAAGCTTCACTATCAACTACCGCTTCAGAAGCAGTAGTTCTTTGGCGGAATCGTCTTTCAGTTCGCGGGTTAAAACTTTGTCTAGGTACAAACTGAGGTTCTACGTCTACCGGTGTTAGAGAAACTATTTCATCAGCACTAAGCCGCGGTCGGAATTGGCCTCTAGCAACGGCGGCCGCTGCGACGGAATCTTCAGCCTGAGCGGATTGTAACCTACTCCTAAATCGCCTACTTTGCCCGGTTTCTCTTGCCACATTACTTCCATCAACTTCGCGACTGTCGGGAGTAGTAGATCTAATTTTTCGCGAGAGTTCGACATCACTATCCGAGTCCGATATTTCATTGGGGTTTTGGATGGGTCGTCGGCGTCTTACGAAAGTATAATTCCTTGCACTTACCTGTGTCGTAGACGTCGATGGAGTTGGTGTAGAGGTAGTGGTAGTGGTGGAACCACGACGACGCAGGATGTTGCGTCGCGTGGTGGTGCTCGGTGAAGCAGCCGTCGTTGTAGTGGTTGTGGTGGTAGTGGGTCTTGATGTTGTGCTGGTGGTCGTAGCTTCGGCTTCAGTGGTCTGAACCACGATATCTTCCTCCTCAGAGCTTGGGGAGTTTAGCAAAGAGGATATTTGGACAGCGAGAACGGTGGTGGGTTCAGGACTGCTGATATCCTCGGGAGCGATGGTGGTGTATCGAGGACGATTGGAAGGAGACTCAGAGCTACTCGGCTCTTCAGAAACAGAGACTGTAGTGCCTCGTGCTCTTACAATGGAAGTATATTGGGGTTGAGAGGAAATTTCCCTTTCTAATGCAGTTTCTTGTTCGAGTTCTGGTTCTTGGTATCTGTGAAAGGAAACCAGAAAGGTAAAATAAACTGCGTTTGCTAAAAGGGACAGTCAGACGCAAAAATATTTATGCGTTGATTTGGTAAACTTACTGGATGGTAGTTGTTTCCTCCGTGGTTGGCCTTTGTCTTCGGATAGTGACGTATTCTGGACCGTTCTCCTTTCTCGAACTTTGGATATTCAATGCGTTAGGCTCGGAGACTGTTACAAATGTCTCGGTACGTTCAAATAGAGCATTTCTGAAAATGTTAAGTGTTTTTAACAATTTTATTTAAATGATTTATAAAATAAATAAATATAAAATAATTATTAGACAATGATTATTTTTGGAATTCTATTCAAAAAGTTTTAGCAATAGGTATATATTGATGTAGACAATGAAGATTTTCGTAAAATATTTTTTTTTAATTTATTTATATATTATTATTATACATAATGCTTTTGCATGCATTGACATAGTGGTAAATCGTTTGCCTATCACAAAAAAAGACCTAAAGCTTACCTAGAAGCAGTATCATCAGCAGTATCCGAAGTGGTAGGTCTAGCCCTCCTGATGTTTACATACTGCAGCGGTTTAGACGTGGTACCAACTCTCTGAGTCTCTCTGGCAGGACTTGACTGTGACTCCACTGCTCGCGCTCTGCTTGGCTGGACTACTTCCTCTGACTGGGTTTCCTCTTCTTCGCTCTCTTGGGGCTCAGGGGTGACGACAGCGCGTTGACGGTTTATAGTTGTGTACCTGGAAATATGTGAAATTAATTGGATATGGATAGTTATGGGATTTAACATTCTACTGTCTTTTTGGCTGCCGTGATAGGTGTTCTATTTTTAATGTATTATACCTTTCACTGGAAAGCTGGATAGTGAATCAGGTCACAGAAGCCAAGAGTATGAGTCGCATTTCTTCAAAACAGTACAGATGCGGCAATATATGATATGAAATCTTATGTTTCTTTAAGTACACACTGTATATTTTTGTCCGGAATCCCGTCGGTACGATGAAATTTTGGATTGTGTGTTACGATGTACTGTACTGTACTATATGATATCATCTCTTCTTTGTTTTCTACAAGATTTACCTCACTTGCCATGTTAGTATGCATTTATTTCAGTAATCTTACAGTTTGCGTGAGTAAAATATTGGCTAGGACTAACACTTCGTGACGTTAGATTGGACTCAAATTTGGTATACTTGTGTATCTTTGGTGACAATGCTATAATATGGTACCAACAAGCTGACCTTATGGTGGAGTAATGGCAAATGTTGGGTTATTTGTATTTTTCATTAAACATGATAACGCCTTAAAAAAAATTTAATTTTTAATTATATAGTTTTTTTTACTGTATTAGCGACATTTCTTATGTAACCTCATTCACTTATTTTTTAGGTCGTCAGTCTGGACAAAAATTGTGACAAGCTCATTTAGGTGCCTCTGTACTCGGTGGATGTGAAAGTTCTACCGTGCAATACTGCGCTAGGGTTAAATATAGTGCCAATTATAGTTTAATAGAATGCGGTTTATGTTTGACTTTTGTTATGACTTACTGCGGCCGATCTTTCTTGAGGAACCTATCCTTATCGTCGGTAGCCTCAAGACCTTGGGTCTGTGGTCCTCTGCGGCTGTTCTGAGCATCTCGCTGAATGCTGTTTTTGGTATACCTGTTAATTACAAACACAATAATATTAATTTATTTTATATATATTAATTTAGCACACACATTTTACCACTTTAGAAGTGTCTATCTTTCAAATGATTGACTTTGAGAAAAAGGTTTTGGAAGGGATTGGTATTAGGAAACTCATTGTAATTTTTAAAGACCTATCTATAGATACCCCGAACGTATAGGTTTGCTGAAAAAAAATTTTTGTAGTTTTAGCCCTATGTTTGTTCCGTCCCCCTTAAATAAGGATTTTTTTATTTATTTTTGTATTAAAATCGTACAGTGGTTCACAGAATACACCTACCTATCAAGTTTTTACTGTGTAGTTTTTATAGTTTCAGAATAAAGTGGCTGTGACATACGGACGAACGGACAGACAGACATGACAAATCTATAATGGTTCCGTTTTTTTCCATTCGGCTACGGAACCAGGAAAAACTAATGGAACTGACTTATTCTTCCCACGAGCCCTCTCCAACACTTTCTGGTAGAGTTTCTTGTTGAACGGCGTCGGTGTGGTGGTGCTCGCGCCGTCGGTGCTTGCGCTTGACTCCGCTAGATGGAGCTGCTTCTCTAGTTGTTCCACGCCACCTGTTGGAAGAAACATTCAACTGTTAGATGTCTATAGTTGTATTGCAAGCTGCCTTGGATGTTGCTAAATGGGAGACCGGCTTTTCGAATTTAGTCACATGACTTTCCGAAATGAAATGTCAAATGTTTTCGATCGTAGCATTGAGAATCGCAATTTCACAATCACAGTCGAAAATGATGCACTTTCCGACTCCGAATGGGTTTTTGAATGAATGAGAATCAGGGGGCGAAGTTTTGGCGGGAGCTTTGTATGTTTTCCTAAAACTTGTGTGTAAGAACTCAAGTTTTCGAAAAGTATCGAGTAAGGTAAGTAGTGAGCTAATCTACGCGTTCTTGAGAAAAAGCATCTTCACAGACGGACAACAAAGTGATACTAAAAAGGTTCCTTTTTCTTTTGAGGTACGAAACCCTAAAAATATCTATGTACATCATAATATTACATCATACATCGCATTACATAATATTACATATACATTCATAATACAGACATAATCATATCTGCCAAAATTGCCGTCGCAATGGCGACAGAAAAAAACTAAGTAATGACATACTTTTTTTCTGTATTACTATAATTCAAAGGGATTATAAAGGATGACTTCTGTTTTATAAATATTCAGAGGTTCAGTACTCACCAACTTTCTTGATGAGGTCTATAAGTTCCTTGATAACTCTGGGATCTTCTGCGTCCTCGTCATTGATGTCATCTGTGATGTCTTCTTCGTATTCTTCACTCTGGAATAAAATTAAAGAATCTTAGCGCGCTGACTTCAAAATTGCTATCCAAGTTGTCTCTAATCTCTTACATTTTCAAAACTCAAACCACATGAGTAAAGAAAAGGTTCCCTTACTAATGTGCTCAAACCTCAAAGCCTTTATTCAGTATATGGCCAAATTAAAAATCTGCACTTACACACATCATGATCATATTGTTACGTCGCGATGTTTCGCCAAGCTTCTCGAACAAAAATAGCGTGGGAAACAATAGAGTAATTAGGGGGCTATAAACACCCGACCCGACCGTCATAAAAGTACCTTCCTGGAATCCCGACCCTAGTGAATGTACCTAATAACAGTTTTGTAGTTAAGATTGAACCTTATTCATAAGAGGTTAGAGATCAAATTAGCATGTATTGTAAAGTTGTTTACATCAGATGTTCAAAGGAAAGCCGCCCCTTTTGTTTTTGATTTATTGCTTGTTTGTCTGTTATTTTTATTCATTATTGATCGAGGATTTTCTAGAATAATTATTGTGTCCTATATAAAGCGTCGCACCGCGGCGTTGAGTCAGTATTACTTTGGAAGCGACAGTGTAACTATCTAAGCGCGGATAGCGACCAAGTGATCGTTAAGTGTTATCAGTGAACTCGTGTTGTGAACTGTGAACAGTGAAATCAGTGATTGTGAACTAACGACCTCAGTGTGTGTTAACGGACTTTTGATAATTGTGCAAGACGATTTGGACAACTACTGTGGAACATTGTGCTAACCTAGTGGAAGTGGAAATAAACGTTCATCTCATCGGATTGGCATTTTAATACCACCTCGCACGTAACAATATCAATAATAATTATTGTAAACTAGCTGACCCGGCGAACTTCGTACCGCGAATATAAATAAACAGTCCAAGTGCGAGTCAGACCCGCACACGCAGGGTTCCAATTGAACAAAATTTGCCGGACTACCATTAATTTTTAATTTAATAGTTCTTATTATTTGATATTGCAACCATTGCATTACACACCATGAGTAAATTTTAAGTCTTTATCTATTAAGGTTTGTAAGATCGAGCATAAAAAGCCTCAAAAACTTGTTGCTTGTATGGGGACCCCCTTTATTATATAATTTTATTTTGTTTTTATTGGTTTTTATATACAAATAGCGAATACCCATGTATGGAAGCGCTATAATGACAACCATCAAAATATATCAATACAATGACAAAAAATTCTGAATGGATTAACAATGACAACCATCAACCAACACTGGGACAACCATCAAAACTCAAAATATATCCGAGTAATGTGGATATATTATGTTGTCGATTCAATCGATATATTATGTTGCGCGGGGTAGAGTGTTTATATAACCTAAAGATAAATTAAGATCTTTTTACAAAATCTTCGCAATAGATATTTTCTTTTCTATTATAAATCTGGTTGTCCACTGCATTCTCACTGCATTCTATAACGATATCTTACCTCAAGTTCCGGAGCAGTAGTAGTAGTGCTAGTCCTGAACAGAACAGAGTTCTTAGTACTAAGTCGCACGGGTTTCCTCGTGGTGGTGGTGACGGTGGTGGCAGGTTTGGTGGTGGGGGCCTTCGTAGTGGAGGCCTTCGTAGTAGCGGCCGGCAACTTGCAGAGCACGTTACGGGCGAAGTCGCAGGAATCCGCTGCCTTGTTGAAGAAAAGACCTGGAATATGGAAAATAGGTATACAATACAATACAAAAACTTTTTATTGTATACCAACATAAATAATACAAAGAAAAAAAAAACACATAGATGTAATAATTTATTTCGCTAAGGAAACTAAAAGAACCGCCTTCAAACGCCACGTTAGTCATTTTCTATAGCAATATTGGGGTGTTCATCTCCATATCTCTGAAGATACGCATCAGATCTCCATGAAATGTAAATGGGAGCACGTGGAAAGTATACCCTTTTAAACAAAAAAAAAAAAAGAAGATGCGTAGAAAGCTACGCGTTAGAAGTAAAACTTCCAAGATCATTTAATTTTTGTCTCAATACCATTAATTATTTTTTGTACAACTCCATCTGTAGAACTTTAGCGAATATGTCTTGGTAGTTACGCCGTTCTACATTAGAGGGCGTAAATAATATAAATATAAAATACAACTTGAAGCTTACCCCACTTCCGGTGCCTTCGAAGCGTGACGCTGTGTCATTTCCGTCAAATTTTACTCTAATGCGCCTAAAGAGGTTATACTTCAAAAATAATTTTTCGAATCAGTACAGGCGTCTTATAGTAATCGGTGAACATAATACATAGAAAAAAGATTCCCACTAATTGAGATCCTTCTGCTTTTTTTGAAGTCGGTTAAAAACAAGTATTTAAAGAATGTACATACCAGAAGGACAAGTGAACTGATGCGCGACGATGCCGAGGTTGGAGGGTCCGGAGTCGAGGCACCAGAAGTACTTCTTGCAGTCGCGGGGATGCTGGAAGAATCCTTCGTCCACGCACTTGAAGTCTGCAATACGGATTAGTGAATTACGATACCAAATTATTTAATGATTTTAAGTACAAGAACAAGCAAGACGCTCGTCTGAAGGTAAGCATGAGCATCAACTATCTCCACAATCTTCAACGTTCCGCCTGACTTGCTACCAAAAAGTAGCTTACCACCATCAAGGAGAAAAGCTCCGCCAAAACCTTACGGTGTTCCGGCAGCACACAGATCATTCTAGGCCTAGCGTGTTCACCATCTTCCACCATATCATCACTTACCGCTATATACTATAAAAGCATTTGTAACTTTGTCACTCTGAAGGAGATACTTTATAGCATGAGGTTATCCTTATGATTATTCATAGGCTACTTTTTGTAAAATAAAATCATGATTTTTTACATAACTTAAATAATTCAGATTACACAAATATTGATTGACAGAGCTTTACAGTAATACAATTTTTATATAGTCCTATGATATGTTAACCTTTGACTTTGGTGTTAATAGCTAAAATAAAAATGGAAAAAAAATAATTACAAAAAAGGAGAAAAAAAAACTAAGTAAATACTAATACCACAAGAGTAAAGAAACGGAATAGAGACAAACCTTCTAAGGAACGGACAACACGTTTACCTATTCTTGTAGGGTTGTTACAAAAAAAAACAAGAAAAATCTTGATCGTAATAAAATCCTCCTTCAAGTAAACATGACCTGCTTTTTTATTTTTCAAGCTTCATCATTGTCGACAACGATCAATGTCCTGAGATGTCTTGGAATGTCATTTAATGTCATGATTATTATGTCATAAATGTCATGAAGTGTCACGAAATGTCACAAAATGTCATGATATGCTATAAATGTCACGAAATGTCATGAAATGTCATGTCATGAAATTTCATGAAATGTCATTTTATGTCATAAAATGTCACAAAATATCATGATATGTCACGAAATTTCATTGAACCTCCTCAGACAGGACTATAAATAACATTCATAAGCCAAAAATTAAAAAATCATTTTCCCGTCTTAGGGCGAAAAATACCTACTTTGCGCGCACTTATCGAGGAACCAACCATCACTTTTCGAATAGATGGGATGAAAATTAATATAATATAACGCGACGCGTCGTGAGCGACAGCCCTGAGTTAAATCACCAGCTGAGCCACTGTAAACTAGTTTCACTCCGTACATGACAGGCGGCACACAGGCCGCTAGTGCTCAGGCACACACGCGCGTCTACGTCATCATCACAGCGCAGTTGTATGAAGCTTTGTCTCTGTACCTTTTCTTTACTCATGTGCTAATACGATAAATACTGTGTGTGTTGTGTTGTAAATGTTTACCTGATCCAGGATCGGGAGTGGTGGGTGGTTCGGGGGTCACGTTCCAAGTGGGAGTGGTGCTGCTTACAGAGCTCTTACGTTTGTTGCTCCTGAAATATATTTTTTGTATTAGATAGATAGAAAATTATTTATTGTAGCCCTCATGACTTAAAATAACATTCTGTAGAATGGCATTACTTTAATGTTAGGCTTACAATAGGCGGCCTTTTCGCCAAAAAAACGATCTCTTCCAGGTAACCTTTGGATGGAGAGGACTTTTTGTATTATCACTTATATTGTCAGCATGTCCAGACACAAGCATATTTAGCTTAATTGGAGGGGTTAACAAGAATTCTAGTAACGTGCAACCCACATTGCGAGTAATCTTTAATTAAAAAAATAAATAATTGGGACTGATTCTGATTCTGAGGACCTTAGTTAGTCAAAGTCAAAGTCAAAGTCAAAGCATTTATTCAGTATATGGGCAAATTAAAAATTTGCACTTACACACGTCAAATAACATTAAATAGATCATATTCAACAAAAAATATAGATATAACAGAAACATAACGCTTTGAATTTACAAAAAAAAAACAAAGGTATTGAGCCATTCAGCTTTCATCTAGACGTCGAACGTCACACTTAAAACACATGTTTAATTCCCCTTATTAATGTAGGGTTGCCAACCGTACCATTACGTGCACCCGCAACCCAGTGCATGTTTCAGTACTTCAGACAATTTTTATCCAAAAAATTGTGAAATAATGAAACATAATAGATAAATAAAACGCAGACTAATTGCAGTACAAATCATGTTCCGAATGGAACTGATTGTCCGACTATCAGCCGCATAATACCGTCGTAACAGGCAACCCTAGATCTGCAAACAAAAGATGAAAACTGATTGACTGTTGAATCTACTGGTGTTTCGGAAGTACTCCCATCAGAGAAGAAACACCAAGAAACTCTATGGGGACTAGTGTACTAAGTACTTTGGCATATATTTTTAATCATAACTAAGCTCCCACAGAAATCCGTGAAAGTAAAATGTGTACTACAAAATTGTCCTGAGAGTTACACATATTATATTATAGTTGAAAATGGTTAAAAATTGAAGGACATTTTATATGCGATATTACATGTCCTTCAATTTTTAACCGCTTCCGTCTAGGAGAATTGTCTGAAGTGTTGAAACATGCTTTGAGGGTGCACGTAATAGTACGGTTGGTAACCCTACATTAATCAGGGGAATTAAACATTTTATGAAGTGTGACGTTCGACGTTTAGATGCAAGCTGAACGGTTCATACATTTTGATTTTTTTAATATTTGAATAAAAAAAATCTAGTTTTAAATAAGTTTAAAAAAAGGTTTTTAGGGTTCCTTAGCCGAATGAAAACGGAACCCTGATAGATTTGTCATGTCTGTCTGTCTGTCTGTCCGTATGTCAGAGCAGCTTTATTCCGAAACTATTAGACTACACAGTTGAAACTTGGTAGGTAGGGGTGTATTCTGTGAACCGCTTTACAATTTTTTTTATACAAAAATAAAAAAATAAATAAGGGGTCTCCCCAGACATGGAACTGAAACAAACAAAATAAAATAAAACATTACCGTGCGGATACTTAGGTCCTAAAACCATTTTTTCTCAAAGTCAATCATTTGAAAGATAGACAGTCTAAAGTGGTAAAATGTGTGTCCCCTCCCCCTCTAACTTTTAAAGTAAGGGAGTGAAAAATACTGAAAAAAATATATGCTGTCAATAAACACTTTCAACTAAAATTGGTTAGAGTATAGAGCTGTAGAGATATAATCAGCAGTTTTTGAGATATAGCAACCGCATATATACATTTGTTTTTCATACAAGCACTATGAAAAACAAAGTTAATTTTTTGCTGGCAAAATATTATAGTTATAAAATCCGACTTGCACTTGGCCAGTTTTTATATTTAGAATAAAAATGATTTATATGATTTATTTAATGTTATTTGACGTGTATTTAGTGTAGATTTTTGATTAGCCCATACACTGAATAAATGCTTTGAATTTTGGCTTAACTTTTGATTGTTGGACGGCGGTGTTTTTATTTTATACTATGAGTATTTACATTATGAGTAATTCCGGTAATCTAATACGTGAGTAGGTATTAGTCGTTGAAAAGTACTCGTATACTACTACTACTACTTTAACGTTGGCGAGGCCGTGTCGCCAATGATATAAATAATCTAATTGTAAACTTACTTGGCAGTAGTAGGTTTCTCAGTGGTAGTGGTGGAAGACTTGGGTCTGTTCCTCCTGCGGTTGCTACCACTGGTTGGTCTACTGACTGGTTTCGACGTCACCACCGCTTTGTCGCTTGATCTGAAGTGGAAAGAACAAGCCTTACATATTGTCTCTGAACAGATTGTAGTGGTAGGACTTCGAGTCCGCCTGGGGCGGTATCACCACTTTGCCAATTAATGCAACCGTGAAGTAGTACTGTTGTTAGGTAGAAATGGCATAGTGTCCAGTAAAATTACAGGGCATGTGAGATTTTACATCTTTATGTCTCGAAGTAACAGGCACAGTGCTGTGAGATGCAAAATTCTGGCTATCCAGAATGTTGCATGTCGCTGTACCTGTAATAGGTAGACGTCATCGCTTACCATCAGGTGAGCGTTGTGTATGTCCTATTACCGTATATCATGAAAAAATACTCCTATCTAACAAAAAAAAAACGAATTCTAAATCGGTTCATCCGTTTGGGCGCTACAATGCCACAGATAGGCACACACTCACACACAGATACACAAGTCAACCTTATAACACCCCTTCTTTTTGCGTCGGAGGTTAAAAATACAGGTGTCCGATAAATCTGCATTATCGTACTAGGCGAGATAGTGGTCAATTGCTAGTAATATGATAATAAAAAATGCTTACCCAAATTTAGCGATGTAAGCTTCTTTAGCGGCTTCTATGAGAGGGTAGGGTTTCTCGTGGCAGTTACCTCGGAAGTCATCGTTGTCGATCGACCAGAACATTATACCTGAAATATAAAATATTTAAAAAAATATATACTCGTATATATCGCCAGTATCCAGGAAAAAACAACAACAACCAACAAACAAATATTTTAATGGTGTACAACGCCATCTATCGGATGTCATCATCATCAGCCGGTATCAGTAGGCCTCTGCCTACGTCCAACAGTGGACTGATACCGGGATACCGGATCTTGGGAAAGCCCAAGATGCGCCACTGAGCCCGATCTTCGGCTCTTCTTTTCCAGTCACTGTCCACCGCTTCGCGTATGTCGTCGCTCCACCTGGTCACAGGACGTCCTACGCAACGATTGCCGATTCGCGGTCTCCACTCTAGGACAAGTCTACCCCAACGGTTATCAGTCCTGCAGCAGATATGAACAGCCCACTGCCACTTCAGTTTACTAATCCATTGTGCTATATCTCTAACTTTAGTTCTCTCTCTCTCTCTCTCTCTCTATCTCTACCGGATATATTAGGAAGTTACTCGAGCCGACTTTATCCGAACATAACCCGAACGAGCGTTACATAGAGCTAGGGTCTCGAGGTCGTGACGCACAACGCTGCGGTATGCGGCGCAACGCAACGTCGCGTATTTGCTCTTGCCGCTGACGCATATTGCGACGGAACAAGATACAATTTTAGACGTTTTTCATACAATTATGTATCCGTAACCGCATGCCGCATAATTCAACGTTGTGCATCACGATCGCGAGACCAAAGCTTTACATAGCCGAGCGTTACGGCTCAGTCTCATTCAATACCCACAAAATAAAAAAAAGCTTCAAAATCCTCCAATTAAAACCATCCATTCTTACCTCCAAGTCCGTTTTCAGCGACATATTCACCCTTCTTCTTGACAATGTCTATGTCATCATAACCCACCCACTGGTTGCCCTTGTAAGCCACGGGACCCATCGCGTCAGCGTTGGGATGCATCACCGTCCACTCTTCTTCTTCCTCCTCGTATTCTTCTGAATCCTCGTCTGATGCACTGCGCTTCTTGTTTGGCTTGGGTTTTAGGGCTTCGCAAATCTGGAATTATAAGTGTGATATTTATAATAAACTTTTTACTTTTGGGAACTTTACCTTCTGGTAGTGGTTTGGTAGACTAAATTTGAGTTTTTATTGTTTTTGTTTTTGGTTTATTTATGTGTTTATAGTTAGGTAGTTTTAAATTTTCATTTGTATATCAATAAAAAAATTGACAGCAGTTATAATAAAAAAGTGACAACGCGTTATAGTTCCGCAATATTATACCTGTTTTCCCATTTTTTTTATATCCTATAGGCTAGCGTTTGACCACTATCCGCCTGGTGGTAAGCAGCGATGTAGTCGAAGATGGTGGCTAGGCCTAGAATACTTTGACTCTCAAGGTGTGTAAAGTGATTCTGTTGGTGGTATGGTAAACAACTTAGCATTGCAAGGTTTTGTATTATTTTATATATATTTATTAGTTTATTATTTTATTCATTAAAATTAGCCGAGAAAATACTGATGATTAAGTGCATATAATAATTGAACAAAACACATTAAGGTGTGGTGACAGTGCGTTGACGAATATGAAACCCTCACTCAACTGTCAGCTAGTTGGTATAAGGAAACCCTCAATGAGTTCCTGGCAGGTTGCAAAAGAACAGCTGAAGATCGATCTTAATGCCTGGGTCATTGAGAGTCAATGAGATATGTATGCTCATTTTTTGAGCAGCACTTACCTAGTTATTTTAATTGTATAATATCCTATTTTATACGTATAATATCCTATAATATATATATATATATATATATTTATATATATATCATATCCTATATTTTATCTATTTTTTCTGCGTTAGTCCAACACCCGCTTCAGGCCTTTCAGAAAATCAGCGTCCAGATATTCCAGGGTCTATGATCCAAGAAATCGTGACAATTTTGCTAAGACTGGCCTGTGTCAGCATCTCACATTTTAATTTTTCTTTATTTTTGGTTTATTTATTATGAATATGCTGAATAAATACATTGATGATGAAAAATAATGTAACCCACCTCATAATAAGCCAAGTAGCCTTTCTCCCTAGTAGCGTCCCCTTGCTCGCCGGGCCCGTCAGCCGGCGAGCCGATCTCGACCGCATCAGCGTTGAACAGCGTGTACGAACGACCGTATGTTGGTATACCCAGCACCAGTTTATCAGCATCAGCACCGTTTTCTAGGTAGAACTTGATGGTGTAATCCTGAAAAGAGATTTAGAATATTAAATGACTAGCAGCGCCACGCTGTTTCACCCGCGTAGTTCCGTTACTGTACGAATATGGGGATAAAATATAGCTGATGTTACTTGCTGATAATGTAGCTTTCCATTAGAAAAAGAATTTTTGAAATCGGTCCAGTAGTTTTTTAGTTAAATCGTAACAAACAAACAAAATTAAATATTTCCTCCTTATAATATTAATATAATTTATTTATAAATTTTCAAACATTAATTAACACTTTAAGCAACTTTTAAACATAAGATTTAGATTTTATTTCTTAAATTCTGCCACACCATCTCATGCTTATTATATTATGTCAGCATATTATAGTACATTCATGCGTCATCATCAGGTATCAGTCCACTGCTGGACGTAGGACTCTCCCGAGATGCGCCAATGAGCCCGATCTTGTGATTAAATTAATTATTAATGCATGTAAATAATTAAATCTTCTTATATATAAAAATGAATCCCAATTGCCCTTGGTCACGGCATCACGCGTAAACGGCTGGACCGATATCGCTAATTCTTTTTTTGTTGTGTTTTTTATCGTCAGGAGATGTTTCTTGTGAAAAAACTAAATAAAAGTTGTTTTTAACGCAGTCAAGGCCGCGGGGCACAGCTAGTACTGAATAAAAGGCCCCATGCCCAATATGAAAAGTTGGTATTAAAATTATGCATCACGACCAAACTTTACTAAAGTTGAGTTGAGTTGAGTGGAAACGAGTTTCAACAAACAATAGGATTTCATATCACGCAACGCACGCTTAGCAACGTTAACAGAACATGTATTTTATCGAGATATTTTGGGAGAGGCCTATGTCCAGCAGTGGACTGATATCGGCTGATTATGATGATGATGATGTATTTTATCGAGGGGTTCTGCTCTATGTGCACTTTGGTGGAGTTTCATTTGGTTAAATGTGTTCGGAACTCTAGCCACATCTGACTTGCCATTCAAGAATGTAACTAGATAAACGCTAAAAACATATTGGCTGTTTAGAAAACTAAAAAAGCGATTTCACATACAACGCTAGTCATTTTCAGAATCAAATTTGAGATATTATTCTTCATATCTCAGAAGATACTCATCAGACCTCGATGAATTGTATAATGGGACCAAACAAGAAGTATACCATCTCAAGCACAACGTAATTTTCCATGTCGGTTAACAATTAATAGAGTTATGAGATAGAACACATAAAAAAATGCAAGTGAATTGAGAACCTCCACCTTTTTGTGAAGTCGGCTAAAAAGTCAGGCATGTTGATTGTCCTGTCTATATCTGCAGTCTACCTTGACATAGTGTTGAGAAGTATTTCATATCTAGGTTTCAGACTGCACGATTTTGAAAGCGTCATGCGGCATAAACAATTGATTCTATAGTTTAGACATGCTTTGGTAAGCACTAGATTATGAACTTTACTGTAGTTTTGAGACTGGTCATTTTATTAAGACAATATGAGCAGTCTCTTTGTTCCTGATGTATATCAAGAACAAAAGTCAAAGCATTTATTCAGTATATGGGCAAATTAAAAATTTTGCACTTACACACGTCAAATAACATTAAATAGATCATATTCATTAATAATTATTATAAATATAACAGAAACATGAATTATTGCTTTGAATTTACAAAAAAAAAACAAAAGTATTGAGCCATTCAGCTTTCATCTAGACGTCGAACGTCACACTTAAAACAAATGTTTAATTAAGGTTGCCTCACGTACTATTACGTGCACCCCCAACCCAGTTCATATTTCAGTACTTCACACAAATTTTATCCAAAAAATTGTGAAATAATGAAACACATTAAATAAATAAAACGCAAACTAATCGCAGTACAAATCATATTCTGAATGAAATGAACTGATTGCTTGAATGGAATAAAAATGTGATTGATATATTCTTCAATACATCAGATTCGAATTTAATTAGTGAAAGTTAAAGAGTTATGCATACGACAAATTAATTTAAAACATATATTGAGAACCTACTCCTTTTTTGAAGTCGGTTATCGTCGGTCGTCGAATACTAGAGCGGTATTTGAAGTTGGATTTTAGTTCACTAAATGACCTTAATTTTTACAAACTGTGCTACAACTGTTACATTGAGTTAATATATATGTAGTAGATACTATAACTTACAATGTTAAGTTCAGTGTCCACGCTGTATTCGTTGGGTTCCTCGAGGGGGTAGAGGGGGGCATGGTGGTTCACTGCCGGCTCGAACGCGGAGTGGTAGTCGTACGTGAGCAGGTTCATCCAATCCAGATATCTGTGGTTAAATAAATAAAACAATCAACAGTCAGTCGTAGGATTGCACGTCAGAAGTAAACGCTTGAAAAATAAACTCTTGCGTCGTAGACGGAAATCAATCAAAAACCAATGGGCACTAGAGCTGGAGGCAGAACTGGAGCCAAACAATAAAATCGCATATATGCAGAGAAGGATTAAAAAATAAAAAGCTAATAAAAATCCGCCTCGCTCTCTCATATTAGTGATTGTATCGTTTTATCCTTCACATATTATTATTGTTATTTGAATGCCAGGTCTATTTTTAACCGACTTCAAAAAAAGGAGGAGGTTTCTCAATTCGACCGTATATATATATATATATATATATATTTTTATGTTTGTTCGCGGATAACTTCGTCGTTTATGAATCGATTTCGATTATTCTTTTTTTGTTCGAAAGGAGATATCCCAAGTGTGGTACCATGGTAATTTTATCGAGTTATGATAAGTATCTCCAGAGATATTGAGATAAACATCTCAAAATTGGTACTGAAAATGAATAGCGCGGCATTGAAGTCGGTTGTTTTTCGTTTTTAAACGATATTATAATATACTCCGTCTACGACTTGCGTGTTTCGACGGTGTAAAATGCCATCTATCGTATTTGTTAGGAACTTACTCGAGCCAACTTTACCCGAACGTGACCCGAACGAGCGTAACATAGATGAGCATTACGGCTCAGTCTCATTAAATTCCCGCAAAATAAAGTGCTCAGCGCACCTAAAAAAGTTTTGACTTCAATTAGGTTAAAGGAATAGTAAGGTGGTCAATCTATTTCTTCCCATTTTCACATAAACAATTTTGTAAATGTTGATTACCTATCCAGTTTTTATGTCACCGAAATCCGTCCATACTCGCATTCGTCAAATGATAACATAAGCAATGTTTTAGATCTCTCTCTCTCTCTTGCTCTCTCTATATAACTGATCTAAAGTATATACTATCCGGTAACTGATCTAAATATACGAAATCACATAATGACAAACTGAATGGCTGCGTCAATATTATGCAAATAAATACTATTAAAATAAAGCCAGATAAAAGATACCTTTTATAATACTATACTTAACCACCAACAAGTATGCATTAAAATAACAGTGTCCGGTTATCAGCTGGACATCCTACCCATCTGCAAAGGTCAAGGTCAAGGTCATCAAGCTCCACTACGTTTTTACAGACTATTTTCGAATAATTGGTATCTAGTAATTGGTCCCGGCTTTCCGGGTATTGTTACCTGCAGGTACCAAAAATAAACTTGATTTAAATGTTGTTGTTCGTATAAGCTATTTATGGTATGTACTTGCATGAAAAACTTGTTAAAAATATCTACATATTAGGCCAAGGTGAGTTCATAATATGAGTAAGTTGAATTTCCATTTTTGTTTTGTATTGCTAGTAGTAGTAAGTATTACTTTTTACAGAATATCATAAACAGTAAATAAATACGAAACATCAGCTATGATCATAAGCTATGATCTACTCGTCTTCGAGCATTTACCAATGGAGATGTTAACGTTGTAATCCGCCATCATTTTTTTGCCGATACTTACGGGGGACGAGGTAAACACGCATTGCACACACACAAATCACTCACTTTAACGATCCCGCACACTAGCTTGAAACACGCACACAGTATTAAAAATACAGCGTAGTTACGCTCTACACGCTCATATGGCCAAAAATGGCTATATGGCCAGCAGAGGGGTACGACTTGCGTTAACATCTCCATTGGTAAATGCTCGAAGTCTACTCGTGTAAGAAATATTTTTTCAGTTCGAGACATAAATATCAAATTGCAACAGTATCATTTTTTTTTTAATTTTCTCTATGCTATGATGATACCGAAAACCTACTAAAAATGATAATTTAAACAATCCAATTTAAAAACACACAAATCTCCTTACATTGAAGTTAATTTAACTTTAAATTTAACTTGTTCTACTTATCTACACAACTCATCCATACTCATACACGCATCACATATACCGACATAAATTAACTCTGACCATCACTACCATCCGGATATATCCCTCAAAACTCATACCCCAGTATAAATAGTTACTCTATGACTCATACTGCAACTCACCACTTCATCATATATCAAAACATCTTACACACACATATAGGTAAACCTAGTCTGCAATTACATAGTAATTATTCTTAAATTAAGTTAAACTTAATACGTTAATTTCTACAAGCTGGTATCTAAAGGTACTAAACAATGCATTGCTTAATGAGTATTATATCCGCGGGGGGGCACTGGTGACCTGTACTACAGGTACCTACTTCAGTCTACTCTACCTCACCAGTCTCTCACACAGATAGGTACACATTAAAATATCCTACTATGTTCAATGTTACCTTATTGTGAGAGAAATAAACGATATTATTATTATTATTATTTAATGCTTACTATTAAAGCGGGTTGCGCATTACTAGTATTCTTATTAACTCCCTCCAACCAAGCTAAATATGCTTGTGTCTGAAATGGGTTCACGTCAATAGTGCAATGGGTGGGGATTGAACTCACGACCTATCACTATTACCGATATTTCATTGTGGTCACACCAGCATTTGGCCACTTCTTACTTGATGTTACCGAATGCGGTCTAAGATGGATTCGTAACCTAACAGTGGGTTGCGACCCCTACTTAGGGAACTCCTGCTCTAGATTGTAATCCTAAAGAATTGTTTTGTAACAATGTATTTGTCACAAAAGTATTCACACCTTATTAAGCCCGGTCTCCACTGTGGCAACAGCAATCTACAACGTTAAGCCAGTCCGCCTCATTATGCATCTACGTTGCATACGAGTAACGTAAGTGTGTAGCAACTTCCTCGCAACTAAGATTATGAAGTAAACAGAGCAAGGAGGTGAGATTCAATAGGCAATGCTATTTCGAACGCTGCATTGTTAATGAATGTTGGTATTTGCACAGTAATTTTGCATTTACTTTTAAAACTATCAAAACAATTTGTAAGGAATCTAGAGGTATTTTAAGGCACTTAAGTCTAATGCTATATTGTTCGGACGTGGTTAGATAGTTACAAGACAGTTAAGTAGATGGCATAATATCATTATGTCGATAGTTTTTTGGATGCAATTTAAGATTGTTTAAAAAACTAAAAGAACCAACTTCTAATGTTATGCTAGTCATTTTTAGTCCCAAGTTTGAAGTGCTTATCTCCATATCTCTAGAGATACTGAATATCTAAATGAAATTTGAATGAATTTTGAGACCATTTGGAAAGTATACCCTTTGAAACAAAAAAAAACATTTTCCAAATCGGTTTAGGCGTCTTTGAGTAATCGGTGAACAATAAAAAGATACCGACGAATTGAGAACCTCCTCCTTTTTGTCGGTTAAAAAGATAATTTTAATCATCATAACTATAATATTAACAGTATATTTTTTTAAAGTGTGACGTTCGACGTTTGAAAGCATTCAGCTTTTATCTAAACTTCGAACGTTACACGGCTTATTACTTTTGTATTCTTTTCAATTTAGAGCAATAAGTTATGTTTTGTTATATAATATGATCTATTTAATGTTATTTCACGTGTGTAATTCCTGATTTTTAATTTGCCCATGTACTGAATAAATGCTTTGACTTTTGACTATGCAGCCCAGATTAGCCCACTGGCTGAAATAATTCTATCTAAAGACACGCCGATGAGTCCAAATTTCAGCTCTCCTTTTAAACAGCGATATTAAAAACCGACAAATTGGGCTATGTAAAAATTTAAATCTACTTTTTTTAAAAAGTAATAAGAAAATTATTTTAAGGCTCTAGTTTTTATACAGATTATCAATGTCTAAGTTAAAATTTTACTAAAAATCAATTGAAAAATACCGTGAGAAAAGCTTGCAATATATTTACTACATAATAAATTGTTCAAACGCCACAAGAATTTAAACAATCTATACATTAGGTTCTCAAGTGTATAAGGTCAAATTCTAGGTCATAGTACCTAAATTAAACTTACCTTTAACATTTTAACTGTATCTTGTCATTACATAGCAGTAGCTAAAAATAATTATTAAAGCTACTGCTACTACTTTAAAGTAAAAACAAATATAAAATATATTTTTTTATCTTACAAGCTAGCGTTTGACAACTGTCTCGTAGTGAGTGGGATCAGACAAGTTCGTCAATAATTAAAACAGTATAATATACGCAATTTTCTCTTTCATTCGGTATCTATAATAGTAATAAAAAAATGAACGGTATAAGCTGAATATATAGATTTTTTAATATCATGTAGGCTAGCGTTTGACCACTATCTCACCTGTTGGTAAGTGATGATGAGTAAGTGAGATGAAGGCCTAGAATGGGAACTGACTCTCAAGGAAAGCTGCCTTCTCAAGGTTTTTTACAGATTTTATATCTTGAGGGTGGTTGGTAGCTGGCCAGGCGGACACTAGATAGTGCCCTACCACCATGCGGGAGTTGTTGGTTTCTTAACGATGTTTTGCTTTCACCGGAGGGCCAGGTGAAAAGCGCACATACATTTTTCAATAGAAAAATCCATTGGTGCACGGCGGGATTTAAAGCTGACCGTTCTCCCGATTACGCCCCCGGGCCCTCAAATTGAAGTAAATCTAATCAAGACCTTTCCAGGAAACACAAGCTTTTTTAAAGCTCCGGGAAATAATAGTAACCTCGATGAGTTATAAACGCGATATCATCTTATTTCAATTCAGTGAACTGAGTCATGTAAGTCTATTCACCACCTTAATCGCCATCAATTTAAACTTTACGAAATACAAATACACACAATCATAGTTGTGAGCTAATGCTACGAGTCATGAACATTAAAATGTCTTAAGGCTGCGAAGATAGTTAGCTCTAGTAGCTTAACTGCAATGTATGGAAGCGTAATGCCAATACTTTCAGATCGTTTACTAAAACAAAAAAAACGACTTCCAATTCCGCGTTAGTCATTTTCAGTACTAAGTTTGAGATGTTTACCTCCATATCTCTGGAGATACTTCTCTGGAAAAATATTTGCCAATAAGTTATTAATGGGATGTAAGGGAGCACAAATACCACCTCAGTGCTCCCAGCCAACCTCACCTGCCCGTGGATCCTGCTGACCAACAAACGAGGCTATGGCGACCGACAAATGGCGGTATAACCAATTCACAATTATGTCGCAGCTAAATACTACAGGCCGGTGACGAGCAGCAGCGTCACCGGTACGAGAAGCTACGTCCTGCGATCGCCAACCCGCCTGCCCAGCGTGGCGATTAGGGCATATTTCTCCCAGAGATGGAAAGTCACAAGTAGAGCTAGATCGGGCTAGATGAGGCGAAGATCGGTCTCAGTGGCGCATCTTGGGAGAGGCCTACGTCCAGCAGTGGACTGACACCGGCTGATGATGAAGATGATAAGTAAATATCGAATAACTAAATCAAGATTTAATATAGCCATCGCAGCATGGGTATTCAAAACTCAAAAGGATATTTCTGACCATGAGTAAGTTAATAGCATTGCGTCTATATTACTCCAACTAATTCGGTATCCAATAAGGCAATATGGCAAGTCGTTAACATAATTTTAGTTTAGCA
Organism: Cabera pusaria; assembly: GCA_954871355.1. Taxonomy (NCBI): domain Eukaryota; kingdom Metazoa; phylum Arthropoda; class Insecta; order Lepidoptera; family Geometridae; genus Cabera; species Cabera pusaria. Next base: position 2,752,538 of record OX940897.1, read on the forward strand.
AACACGAGTTTTTGACCAAAACTTGTTTGAAGTTTAGGTACTGCGACATTCCGGTCGGGCGACCGCTTTGAGAAGAGCAGACTTTTGTGTGTGGTGTGAAGGACAAGAATTTAGCATTTAGAATTTAGCAGGTCTTGATGTATGTTTGTCTAAGGGTCGGCGCACACGGGCCACCGGCCACAAGCCGCCACCGGCATATTTCCTATAGTTTTCATACATTTTATATGGACTCGCCGCACACGGTGACGCCGGTGGCCGCCACACGCTACATGATAAAATGTATGAAAACTATAGGAAATATGCCGGTGGCGGCGTTTTGTGGTTGTGGCCCGTGGCCCGTGTGCGGGGACCCTAAGAGTAATGTTGAAAGTTTTATTTAAGTCATGTTCACTTCATTTAGCATCGGTCGATAGGCCAAGTGCCTTCTCTGACATAAAAATGAAGTTTAAAAGCAAAAAAAAAACCTACGTTACATGCCGTGCGAGTCAGTTTCAGTACCAAGTTTGAGATGTTTATTGTCATATCTCTGGAGATACTTGTCAGATCTCGAAGAAATTACAATAAGACCACCTCGAAAACGTACCCTATCGATTAAAAAAAGAATCATTCAAAGACAAAGAAGCAAGACCTAACATTTAACAAAAAAAGTAATTAATTGAAAAAAAAAAATTTTGAGTCTAGAAATGTCATGTGCCGATTTCACGATAATTCATTTGAATCATTCTCATTTAATTGAGCCTGAGTTTGAGCTTTTCATTTGATATTTTAAATTATATATATTTAAATGTTATAAGGATCTAAACTTTTTTACCTTCTGAGATATGATGTACATATAAAAGAACTAACCTCATCACTTGCACCAAGTACAAACCATTAAGTAACGTTGACCTTGAATTAGCAAATTAGGCAACTTTCGATGTTGTTTGATAAGTAACCCAGTAGCCTATCATTGCCCAATTGTATATGTATTAAGCATGTCACACGATGTACATACGAGTATATGCAAGTAGGTGTCATAAAGTCGTCACGCTACCGAGACTCATGCCCGTTTGCACTAAACTTAAGAATCGCCTAAGATTTAAAAATATCTCGATTAAAGCAACATTGCAAATCAAAATCTCAAAATATATCTAGCAGATAGGCTAATGATCCTATATTTATTTATAATTTGAGATTTTGGTAGCCGGATTTGTTTATTTTGTGATATTTTGACAAGCTATGGCGATTCTTAAGTTTAGTGCAAACGGGCATTAGTGTCAGTGAATTTAGGATCAGCACAGACCGCGACGCGGCGCGCACTTATTAAAAAGTGATAAAAAAGAACTTTATTTACTACAATAAAAGAAACACATTTCATTGAGTTTATTCGGCGGTTTCAGGCTGCGCCGCGCTTAGCCGCACGGTGCAGCTTGACGCAACGAGACGCGCGGTGTGGCTGAATTATCTCAATGAAATGTGTGTCTTATTGTGTAGTTATAAAATAAAATTATGTAATTAAAAAAAATTATCACACGGCTTCCCGCTGCGCCGCGCGATACCAGAAGCATTGTCACGTCGCATCGCGGTGTGAACTGACCCCTATTTGATACGAGTACTGCGTACTTGATATATATCTGGGTTTAAAGGTTTATAGCTCTGTCAACATCATACAGCTACTTATGGTAACTAACTAATGCAACTCATATTGATATGGAGTACAATGTAGGTACCTATGTAGAAATATTTGATTACGAAGTGTAATCTTGAACGAGTCGTTGTTTTTAGGGACTTATGACACCAGAATGAATGCGCATTCTTATTCAACACTATGACTTTAGACTTTTTAGATAGGGATAGATGGAAAAAAATGGGGCAGACTTTTGCTCAGTGGGATAAAATAGGTTAGTTAAAAAAAACAATTCAACACTAAACTAAATTCAATCATAACTTTTTAACGTTTTATTCTGAGTCTTTATGTCTGACATTCAAATACTAGTTGCGGATTTTAGTCAGAAATATCCCAACCCGTCTTTTATATCGAAATATTTCCAATGCATTGCATTGCTGTTGCCATAATATTCGGGGTATCGTTTGAATTTAGTTTTCCACCTTCAAACATGCATGTTCGATCTAAGAGCGCATGGTCATTTTCCATCACTAAAACTAAAAAATACACCGTAGAAGTAAAAAGAGTATAACATTTAGACAAATAACAAACTTAAAATAGATATTACAAGGGTTTTTAGTAATACATAAATTATTAATGTGAATAAAGACGTTTAGGTGCGTAATCTTAAGAATAAATTTTACTGACCGGTTCAAAGTCTTCACGTCGAATCCTTTCTGTATGTACTCGATACCAGCCGGCACAGCCATGGTCAGCAGTAGTCTCGGTTTCCCGGTCTTCTCGGCTTCTCTATCGAACTCCTCGCGAAGCTCTCGGACCAGCTTGGCGTAGTTCTCGCGGTCTTTCGGCTTGCCTCCGTCGCGGTAGGCGGGATACTCCCAGTCAAGGTCGAGGCCGTCGAAGCGGTTTTGTCTGAGGAACTGTAAGGGACGAAATTAGATTTTTTTTTAGTTCTAATAGACGACCGCTATCTCACCTGATGTCTAATGACGAATTGACTATGCGATCTACAATGTAGCAAGCTTACCCAGAACGTACTTGTTTACTCGCGACTTGAAGATTTACTTTTTTTTTAATGGCCAGTTTCACTGGTACCTGATAAGGATTTGGAACTTATCCGACAGATTTCTGACAACTTTTATATGGCGTCATCTGTCAGATAACTATCTGTCACTTTATCATGAACCGGTGAAAATGGCCCTAAGAGGAGTGGCTTTATTTGATAGATGATTGATGTTTCACGCGACTACATATTGAATTTGACATTCAAAATGTAATCGCCAGTTGTAGGTAATCCGGATTGTCCAAATCCGGCCGTCAGTCAAACGTGAATATCAACGGCGACTGCAGAGTGTAGTTCATCGAGCAATTAACTTAGTGGAGTTGTATTTGTTCTGTGCAGGCTTCCGCAACTAGTATGTGATTTTGCACTCAGAAATAGCTGGGCTGCGCTAGAAATCGTAGTTTGATATAGGCATATCAAATTACGTTTTCATGCAGGCAAGCCAATAACAATATTACCTTATGGATAAGCTAATAAAGCTAATGAAATCACTGCAGTAACTTCATATATTACGTTTAACTGTTTAGTGCATACATTTAATATAGTGAAGAACCACAGATCCCTGAGTGATGCCTATATATGACTGGCTTCAGCCAAAGCTTGAATTATGCAATAGATAATATCAGAGTTTACTAAGACTAGACGTTCCATTAAGTTGATCAAATATAATGATTATCAAAATATTATTATTTGCAAAATCAGCCATGAAAGGTTAAATAAAATTAATGCATGATGTTTTTTTCTAAAATGTGAATTCCTAGATGCGATTTTAATGATTCAACTTGAAATTACACTCATGCAAAAAGCGTATTACTTTTTATTGTCATACTTGACCGTTATAAAAATGACTTCCTACAACAAAAATTCATAGTAAACTAAAAGGTCAAGTTACATATGCATAGATACCTTATATTGTGCATCTTAATACGTAGTAGGACTTTTTGTACTTGGACCGTTATTAAATTATGTTTGTAATCTACTAAAAAACTAACTACCTACTATAAAAAATGGAACGCTAAAAATTATTGTGCAAACTTGCAAAGCAAACCAGCATATTTGATTATGTGTTAAATTAAGATTTTTTGTGATGATCCTCACGGAATAGACATAGAAATATCGTTAAGCTTCAATAATGATAAGCTGAATTAATAGGATGTAATTTTGGCTGGCTTTACAACAGAAGGAGGTTCTTAATCACTAACGCGGCATGTTAGTTGTTCCATTTTAAAGTTGAACAATCCTATTTGACTGCCTTTTTGACTTATAAATATCCCAAAGATTCAATGCCGACTCTGTTATTGCTTTAACTAAACAATAACTAAAAGTGACAGCTTAAAAATTCTTGTCGTCGGCCGACTGCACATATACTTTTTCCTGATTCAATTTTCTAATTCGGTTGCCTGTTTGGAATCATGAATGCTCGCCTTTCAAACAAAGTGTTCCACATTCTGCTAAATTTGTTCCATTTTTGTCACTTTTCGTTTGGAAAAAAATTCTCATGTTCAATTTGGAAGCTAACGAATAAATGTCAAATGCAACAACAGAACAAGTACGCAAGATTCACGGAAAATTGAATCAGTTTTACAAATTCTAAAATCGAATTAAGAAACTGAGCATTTGCAGCCGGCACTTCACTCTTTGCTATGTCTCTATTGTTAAATTTACTAAAAGCAAGAACAGAGTTGGCAACAGTACCCTTAACTTAAACGTATAGTATCTATGTTACCTTGATAACATTCCTGACGAACTCCTTTCTTCTTTCCCTGGAAGCGACCATGGGTGAGAACCGCGAAGAGCCTTCATTCCAGCCTCCAATAGCGAGGAGAGTCTTCAAGTTCTTATTGTAAGTCTTGAGGCCAGTGAACTTGGCGTAACCACCTGATAAACAAAGAATCATTATAATTGTAAGGTGGTGATTAAACTACAAAATAACGAATAATTAAACAACTAGTCCTTAAGTAAAGGTACATGACTCAATTGGACTCAATAGTTGGACTACGACCCTGGAATGAATGATTTATAGAAATACTTGTTATTTAATATATTCGTAGAAAGATAAAACGTCTTTGAACTTATTGTACATTTTTCATTCAACGTTCAAATATTTCTCTAAAAGTATGTAGCTATATTTTTACTAAAATACCCATAAAAAATGAGCTGATATTAAAAGTTCCATAACCCAGAGTTTAAATTATTTAGTCTCATTTTGATTGGCGCCCAACGTGGGGCAGAAATGTAGCATGCTTTATTTATTTTCGTCTTAATACTAAAGCTAATATTCCTAGGCATCTTTTTTGTAACTCTTTATTAACTTTTAAATAGTGAAATCATATTTTTTATGTAAAAAACAAAACAACAAAAATAATTGTTCAAACTAGCGCCCAAATGTGGTACTCATCACTCACCTTTCTCAATATCTTGATACTTGTCAAACGGTTTCAGCGTGTTGTCTTTTGTGAATCCTCCGAAGGCGTAGATAAGATGCGTGCAGAGATAGGGGTTGATGTTCTGGGGGTTAAAGCGCGCTGTGCCGGGCCGGTACACCGACCAGTTTGTGTAGTAGCACACCACTCGAGGCTCGCTTGATAGAGCTGGAAAACACAGATATTTTTAGGTCTTAATACGTTACAATTAGGTCTTTCTTACTAATAGAGCTATTGGTATATTCTACAATACAACATTATACACCTATTCAAATTAACTTTTGAAACAGTAAACACTTAAAACTACAAAACAATATTCGTACTTATCGCTAAAAGCGACCTCTTTAGTATTATTGGTGGAATATTTAAAATTTTATGATTCACAAGCGTGGTTAGCAACTGTGTGATTGCATCTTCAGTACAACACGAAGTAACGAATCGATGACACGCAAATTAGATGTAGTTAACCAATGTAGTAGCATTTTAGAAATGTTTGAGAGCGATGTAACGCGATGCAATTGCAGTGAGCTCACGTAAACAAAGGGTTACATTACCTAATACAAGGTCGTTACCCACCCTGCCGGAACACATTAGATGTTACATGACAGAATTTCCCACTTGAGGGTATCTAGACTCTAGAGGGTGGTACAAGTAGCTGGCCAGGCGGATACTAGAAATACCCTACCACCATGCAGGGAACGTTACTAGAATGATATATTCTTACCCAATACCACTACCCTACCAGCTTACTAAGCCAGGAGTTTCTTAATGATGTCCTTTACCGGACCTATGATATGTATGGCAACTGTGTACACAAGATTATTTATTGTACATAAAGGAGCTAACGAAGTAGCGTTCGCTTTAGCTGTATTTAAGTAACAGCATCCCATATTATAAGCAACATTGTAGGCCCGTATAAATTGTACTGACCTAGTAAATTATGAAATGTCTATGACTAATGCAGCAGAAAATTATAGAGAAAACAAAAAATGGTTGAAAGTACGGACACACCGCAGCGTCTTGCGTGCGCGATCTAGGCGGCGATCAAATAGCGCAGTAGTAATTGTACCGACTAGTCTACATCAAACGCGATCAGAAAACAATTGAAAAGTACTTAGATCGCTACTGCAGATCGCAGGACGCCGCGGTGTGGCTGTCCTTAACTCTGCAATGTTATTCATAATCGATGGATCTTTATGTATCCGTAATGGTGGATAGGTTTAGATGCAAATTTAGATATTATTATAGATATAGATATAGTTAGATTGCGTCTATTATACCTGTACTTGAATAACTTTTACACATACTTCTAAATAAAAAATGGCAATAATCTAATGATTAAGGCGTCGGTCTGACGATCAAGAGGTCTTGAGTTCGATCCCCACCCATTGCACTATTGACGTGAACCCACTCCAGACACAAGCATATTTAGTTTAGTTGGAGGGGTTAACAAGAATACTAGTAATGTGCAACCCACATCGCTAATAAGCCTTTATTTAAAAAAAACTGACACTTACGTACCAGTTCTTTCTGTACCTCAATTGATTTAACTAATTTTAATGAATGTCTTTACAAGACTGAGACCAGAAAAAATTTATAAAAGTCATTTATTTCATATTAAATATTAATTTTAGAATCGGTACAATTAGCGTAAACACGGTAGGTAATTGAGTGGAAACCACGGATATATCCGTGATTTAGAGATGATCTGACTCTAATTTCATTCTTCTATACAATTTCAATATAACTCTATGGAATTCAAATTATGAATAGTCAGCTATATATTCTAACTTTTTACACGAATGCGCGAGTGTCTGTGGTGTCATTAGAAGCTTACATTAAGAGTGTCGGCAACAGTGTCTGTAACTGTGTACACCTCTGTCACGGCATTTGATTGCCTTATGTGTCAGACATAAAGCCGTTGCATGTACTGGTTACAGATTGTGCAGGATTGTCAGATTTATTAACGCCGATACATAAGACGGGTGTCATATATGTTTGATGTTAGTATTTGTGTACTTGTTTGTGGCATCATAGCTCCTGAAGGGATGAATCAATTTTAATTTTTGTTTGTTTAATAGGTGACTTAAATGGGCGTGTTCCTATGATTCAAGTTACCTTGACCGAATAGGTTTTTTATTAAATGTGTTTTTGATAAATGCCACATGACATAACTACTACTACTGTACTAAAACTACAAGTTGTATCTTGTGGTTTTACTCAGATAGCCAATGACACTTAGATGTCTGCAATCTACAAGAAACTTATGAGTGTAGGTATCGAGTGCAATGCTATGAGCCGTGCAAGGGCACGTTTCATAGCAATGCACTCTTTACTCCTCTTCTCTTGAGAAATTTAAGTATTGTTCCTCATATTCCCTCTAATTTCAATGGTTACTTACTTACTAACCCTTTCAAAAGATTTTTAATTTCTAATTTACATTACATACAAAACGATAGTTTTTCTCCGGACGGACGAAATCTCCTACTGCCAATAATAATAAATTCATAATTAAATACCTAGATTTTTACCTTAATAAAATCCTCAAGAAGATATCTATTCGCGTAGGCTTGATAGATATATCAACGACCTCAGTCAAACATCTCACATGGCATTCAGAGGCCCAGCCGTGGGCAGCTGTGGGAGTGATCGACTATTGTTTTACATTTGTTTCTTTGCTAATGTGTGGTACAAATTGCTGCTTACTGTGTAGATAATAAATGTTTATTTGTGTGTCTTTGTAAGTCGTGACTAAGCTTATTGTGTGGCTTTTAGGATGATAAAAAAATAATATTGAAATAATGTAACCATGAAAATAGACATTACCAACGATTTTCAGTTTTCCTTAACTTTGGTAAAACGTCAATGGCTGGCTCACCAGAGCAGACAAATGTTCCCCCATACCCGACTGCTTTTAAAAATACTGTAGCTACCACTCATATGCACGTATTTCGACTGACTTCCAAAAAGGAGGAGGTTCTCAATTCGTCTGTATGTTGTTTTTATGTATGTTACGCGATTACTGCATCAATTGTGAAACCGATTCGAATGATTATTTTTTAATTAGTAGGGTACATTTTCAAGATGGTCCCATTGTAATTTCATTGAGATCTGATACGTATCTCCAGAGATATGGAGATAAACACCTCTAACTTAGTACTCAAAATGATTAGCGCGGCATTTGAAGTCGGTTTTTTTTATGTATGTGGGCTTTTTTAATAATCAATTCCCGATACTTTCTTGACAAAATGTACTATGATAATTTAAAAATGTGTTCTTACCTGGAGTGGCTAGTGAGATTACACCTAATATTAACGACATCCATATCGTCATGTCCTGAAACAAAATAAAAACAATATATTACTAAATTTTCACTAAATAACACATTTTCTAGGCACCATGAGAAATGGTAAAAGCGGATTTAACAAAGTATTTAATTATTGAAAGCCTCAATCTACTTCGAAACTATCGATAAAATAATGCAGTAGTAGTAGGTTTTGTATTTTTTTTTCGTCTTACACTTCCGGACTAAAGGTACGGTTAAACCATTGCGATTTGCGTGCGTACAAATACTACTGCACTATCTGACCGCGCCCGCATACGCGCCCGCAGATCGCTGATGTTTGACCGTACCTTAACAGATACCAAACTAGACTTTATCCTCTTTTCCATTAAGGCTAAGTTGCACCATCTAACTTTAACAATAACAAACATCAAAAATCTGTCAAAATCCATATAAAATCACCGGTTAATAGTTATAGTTACGGTTAAAGTAAGATGGTGCAACTCAGCCTAAGTGTTTTAATTCTAACGATGAAAACGAAAACTTAATTTTTATTTTTTTTATGGTAAAAGGTAACAAGACAAGCACGACGCTCGCCTGATGGTAAGCGATGACGTCTACCTATTACAGATAAAGCAGCATGGAAAATTCTGAACTGCCAGAATTTTGCACGTCACTGCACTGCGCCTGTTACCTTGAGACGTAAAGATGGTAAGAGTCTCACATGCCCTGTAATTTTACTAGACACCTTGCCATTTCAACGGCAAAACATTTCTCTTTCAAGGCTAAAAATTAATTGGCAAAGTGGTGGTACCGCCCCAAGCGGACTAGTAGAAGTCCTACCACTACAATCCACGGAGACGCGAAATCAACAACAACTTTAAAAGACATTCCTCCTGAACTGTTCATTGTTCAACCTACAATGCAGAGAACTTGAACCACCTCTGTCATACAAACAGACGGACAAAGAACATAACTTCCTATGGTATTACACAAGAAGCGGTCCATTGTGCATTGTTGCACACAATGTTAGGGTTAGCAAAAAGATGGTCGATCGGACGCCGCGCGTTGATGTCTTTTGTATGGCCAGTATAGAGGGAATGTTAGAGCAGTGCTCGAACCTATTCGACGTATCATAGTTATAAATTTACATGGAAGATGTTAATATTATGAGGTTTACTTAACTTAATAAAGATTTTTTTTTAAATGTTGATACTATCTGAGTCACGTCAGCTCACCTGCATTAAAAACTTATTGTTAAACTAGCCTATATTTATCCAGAATATGAAATTTCACTGTGCCAAATTGCACCCAAATTCGCAGCATAATATACAGATATTGATATTGATATATTTTTTTTTTTTTTTTTTTTTATACCGAACTGGGTAGCACTTGATCACTATCTCACCTGATGTTAAGTGATGATGCGATCGATGATGTAGCGTGCTTACCCAGAAGATACCTATTCACTCGCGATTTGAAGACCCCCATATTGTACTTAATCGGAAACACGGACTCAGGCAGGGTATTCCATTCCTTAGCGGTTCGTATGATGAACGAAGAAGCAAATCGCTTCGTTCGGGTAGATGGTATATCCACCATAAATCGGTGGCGCCTTTTAGTGTCTCTGGATGTCCGATTATAAAATGGGGATGGTGGAATCAAATCATGCAGTTCCATTGCACACTCTCCGAAATGTATCCGATAGAAAACCGATAAACAAGCGACTTTGCGGCGATGCGCGAGACTCTGGAGTCTCTTGCTTACTAATAGGTCATCGCTGATGAGTTTTTTGGCTCTCCTCTCAATAGCTTCCAGTGTCTCCAGCTGGTATTTAGCAGAACCATCCCAAAGGTGAGAACAGTACTCCATACACGACCGGACTTGTGCTTGGTAAAGATTAAGCAACTGTCCCGGTGTGAAGTACCGTCTCACCTTAGCCAAAATGCCAAGCTTTTTTGAGGCTAGCTGGGTTCTAGACTCAATATAAGAGCCGAAATTGAGAGTTGGTGTCAAAGAGATGCCAAGAAGCTCGAGATTGTTACTTATCGGAACGGACACATCCCGGAAAGTAGGAGCCAGTAGAAATGGGCCCCGTTTAGCGGAGAAAAGACACGCCTGGGTTTTCGCAGCATTGAACTTGACCAGATTGGCATCGCCCCAATCAGAGACTGCCTTCAAAGAAAAGTTCAAGCGTTCGACCATCGCTTCTCTATGAGACTGGATTTGTAATGCACTGGTTCGTGCGTTGGATGTATAACTCTCTACAACAGTGCTGTCATCTGCGTACCCAAAGATACCGGGTTTAAGCAGGTCATTAATATGCAGCAGAAAAAGTGTTGCAGAGAGAACTGATCCTTGAGGGACTCCGGCATTTATGGCCAATTGGTCGGAAGAACAGCCATCGATGACCACTCGAATCGACCGATCCCTTAAGAAATCTGCTATCCAAACACATAAACCAGTGGGCAGGCCGTATGAAGGAAGCTTGCTAATAAGGCTATCGTGCCAAACCCTGTCGAAAGCCTTCGAGATGTCAAGAGAGACGGCCAGCGCCTCGCCGTGGTTCTCGATGGCTTCGCTCCAGATGTGCGTGGCATACGCTAGAAGATCCCCAGTAGACCGGTTTCGGCGAAACCCGTATTGTCGGTCACTGAGGAGATCGTTCACTTCTAGGTATGCCAGGAGCCTGTGGTTCAGTACACGTTCCATAGTCTTACAGAGTATGGAAGTGACTGAGATAGGCCTGTAATTGACAGGGTCTGCACGACTACCCTTTTTCGGCACGGGTTGCACGTTTGCTTGCTTCCAGGACTTAGGCACTTGACCAGTCGTCATAGACAAGCGAAAGAGGCGTGTCAAAATAGGAGCCAACTCAGGCGCACACGTCCTCAAGACTACAGCTGGTATACCGTCTGGACCACTAGCTTTGTTCACGTCTAGATTGCGCAACGCTTTGCGTACTTCAGTCTGACGAATGCGGATTTCCGACATAAACGTCCCGCAAGTCGGCAGACTAGAAGGTACAGCATTGCCAGCATCTAAACGTGAAGACTCCGCAAACAGAGTAACAAATAAATTCGCTTTCTCTTCAGCCGAGTGTGCTAGTGATCCATCGGGTTTCAGTAGTGGAGGCAGTGAGGGACGGCAGAAGTTCTCTTCGATCGACTTCGCCAGGGACCAGAACGCTTTGCTACCCGAGGGGTAAGAAGCAAGTTTGTTCCCTGTTCGGCGTATGTGATCGAAGCGAGCCCTCTTGAGAGCCTTTTTGCAGGACTTGGCGGCTAAGTTAAAGGCTTTCTTCTTTTCGCGTACATCTCTAGTCTTGCGGGTTCGAGCATCAGCCCAGGCTAAGTAAGCTTCATGTTTTGATGCTTCTGCATCTCTACATTTGGCATTAAACCATGGACGAGCTTTGCTTGACACCGGAACGTCAGAAAATGGTATGAAATACTCCATACCCTGACGTAACACTTCTGTCACAGCATCCGCGCAAGCTGAGGGATCGCTCGAAGAAAAACATACCTGCCGCCAAGGATAAGACGCGAAAAAACAACGCATCTCATCCCAATCTGCTGACCTGTATCGCCACACCCGCCGGGTGCCTTTTTGGCTGGGATCGGGCGGGGAGTAGACGGATACAGACTTCACTAGACAGTGGTCGGAGCTACCTAAGGGTGATGAAACCGACACCGAGTAGCGGTCTGGTTCTGTTGTCAGCAGAAGGTCCAAGCAATTGGCTGTATGGCCATCAACGTCCGGTATCCTTGTTGCTCCCTGGACCAACTGAGTGAGGTCTAGCGTTAAAGCAAGCTTTCGCATCTCTCGACCAGCGTGGTCAGTGCTCTGGTATGGGTATAGCCAGTCTTGATGATGGGCGTTGAAATCCCCCAGAAGCACTAATTGAGCAGAAGGATACCTCTGTTGGGCCACATCAGCCGCCTCACTGAGGTGGTTTGTGAGCCTGTTTGTCTCCTCGTCTCCGCTGTGCGAACGGTAGACACTAGCATAAAGAATTTTCTCTATGCCAGTGTCCACCAAAATCCACATGACGGAAAGTTGAGGGTCTTCAAGGTTGCGGAGACGCCGATAGCAAATGTCATCGCGGGCATACATACAAACTCCCGCCCTCGCCCTAAAGTTATGCTCTAGAACATAGCCTGGGTAGGCAAGGTACGCCGCGTCAGCTGGACATTTGATCTGCGTCTCCGTGAGGAACAGAATATGCGGTTTTTCGGTCTCAAGGTGGTGGTGGACCGAGAGGATATTGGAGTGCAAGCCTCGAATGTTTGAGAGGTGCACTTGAAGGGAGAGGACGTGCTTCCGCTGTATAACCTTTATTCTGTTTCTGCCTTTCATTTTGTGGGGAGTGAAGTTAGGTAAGGGAAACGGAAGTGGAAACGAGGCGCTAATTACCAACCCGTGATACATATTAGGTCTTTTCACCTATTGGGAACCAATCCTGGAGACCGCGGGGACGCCCGAGCCCCCCCAGAGGTGTCCATCGGGTCCTCTCGTCCGGTCGCCAACCGGCACGATGGCGCACCTCCGAGATTTTTCGCGAGATGGCGGGGCAGCCTTTCATGAGTGGCTGGCTCACTACTTGGGCCCCCAACTATCTGCGGTCGGCCAGCGGAGAACCGTGCCTCGGATCCCGCTGCTCTCCAAGATTGGCTGCCAGGTAAATTGACCTTCAATGTATCACGACTAGCTATAGTAAGCAACGCAACTGTTTCCGACCCGTTCCCCATAATGGCTTCACCAAACATTCATGCCGTAAAGCGACCGCTTGGCGGCATGGCTTTGTCTGGTGGGTGGTAACACGCCGCGGCCTAAGCCTACCACCTGAAAAGTACTGCTCTTTTGGCGCCACCCAGGGGACACGTGTAGGACATCGAGGGCTAAATCCTACGGACGCGAGCAGTAATAGTCCCCCCAAAGTATACATCAATAATATATATATGATATATATTATTGATGTATACTGATATTGATAATATTTCTTTAGGCTTACACATCACCAGCTTACACATTTAGATGGAATAACCAGCTTATAAATAAAAAAACACTGTGTGTATTTCTAGCGGTGACCATTGTAACCGTTTTTAAAATTATCGTGAATTTGTAACATTATTGTTGTTATATTCCGGCTGTAATTCACGTACCTTTAGTCGAATTTTCTCGACCTAGGTTTCGAGCGAGTCAGTCGCTCTTCCTCGGGAGTGAGGTCACGCGGTGAGATCGCGATGTTCACTGGTGTGTGTGGTGTGTCACAGTGAACATCGCGATCTCACCGCGTGACCTCACTCCCGAGGAAGAGCGACTGACTCGCTCGAAACCTAGGTCGAGAAAATTCGACTAAAGGTACGTGAATTACAGCCGGTATATAACAATAATAATTGTAACCGTTGTGGCTTATATCTGGGAAAAATCAATGGTCATCATGCAAAATAGTTTTTGAGTCTTTCGTATTCATCACGTGTTTTCTACATAGATTAGCTATTTATGAGTTAGATTCGTTTTTTTTTTAAATATAACCTATTAGTTTTATTTAAACATTGTTTCGCTTTTTAAATTTTATTATTAAAGACTATTATACCTACTCGTTAGGGATGTAATAAAAAGTATTATATGGTGCAACGAATTAATAATTCTTAACTCTCCAATGGATAAAGCCCATACTATACTGAAAAAAATTGAGTCTTATATTATTTTGGATCCTGTTCCAAAAGTCCAAAGGCCCTTTCCAAATATTTTACGATGAGTACACGACCTGTCCGGCTGCACGTCACTTCAATGTTTTATAGTCGAAACATACAATATTTGAAAGTAGCATCGTTTAATGTCAAGGAACTTGCACATGACATTCAACATTTGTATAGTTATTTAATTAACAGTAGTTGGAAAATGTTATTCATAGCATAGTAGTAATAAAACTATAAAGTATTTAAGATAATATTTGTGTGATTTAGGATGTAAGTTTAATGTTTACCTTACTATAAAACAAGATTAAGCAGTCAAGGATTTTTTGTGATCTTCTAATCTCTACATACAGATTGTACTTGCTAAATACACCCAATAGCATTATACCATACTCTTTTTAAAGCATTTAGGCTAGCCTTGGACTTGTTGGTGAGTGATGATGTGGTAAAGGATGGTAACACGTTAGGCCCTGAATAGGAACTGGATCTCAAGAACGAAGAAGAAGAAATTTGGTGACAGATTTTTCCAACATTAGTCAGACACTAGGCAGTCTCTGTCCTACCACTATGCCGGCGGTTTCTTAGAGATGTTTTTCCTTTACCAGGGGTCACCGTGAAATGCGCAAATATGTTTTTTGATATAAAATCCATTGGTGCACGGCAGGGATTTAAACCCACTACCTCTAGCGTGTAAACGTACGGCCACACCGCTGCGATCTGTGGACGCGATCTAAGTACTTTTCAATTGTTTTCTGATCGCGTTTGGTGTGAACCAGTCGGTGTTAATATTACTGCGCTATCTGAATGCCGCCTAGATTGCGCACGCAAGACGCTGCGGTGTGTCCGTACCTTAAATCGACGCCATCTGATCTATTCGTTTGTCTAAAGATATTACTTTACAATAAACAATAGATGTCCAGTTGCCCTTAATACAGTTACCGCTACCAACCTATTTATTCCTGTGAATATTCATAGCGTACTCTGTAAGTAACTGTAGATAACCACTAGAAGTTACCGTTATATCGACAATAAGGTCCGTAACTGTTTCATAGTGTGTTGTTATTTAGGTACTGTTTAGGAATATCGTCTGGTGTACTTCCTGTTATACTTTTAGGTTATGTGAGCCCATATGCACTATAAAATAAATACTATCAGCTGATGATCGAGCTCAGTGGCGTGCCATAGGCAAAGCCTACCTACCTCAAGATAAACATGTGCTAATAACGAAATATGGTAATAACAAGATTTGTACATTATTAACACGTTCTCTGCCGACGCGGTCAGTGCTGACCGACAGCGAACTTTCCCCTTAGGCCTAGAAAAAATCACAGTTCTGCTTCAAAAAACCAACCGTTCTCTGCCGACGCGGTCAGTGCTGACCGACAGCGAACTTTCCCCTTAGGCCTAGAAAAAAATCACAGTATTGCTTCAAAAAACCAACTTTATTTAGAGAGAGGGCCATGCGGGTCAATGCATATGGGATTTACTTTGATAGCACTGCCCGACGGCCTGTAACAACGAAACGAAAACCCTCGTAAAATGCGGTCAGCGCTGACTGACGCGGCCCGAACGGAAATTCTAGATGTCAATCAGCACTGACTGACGCGGCCTGAACGAGAAAATGCATTTTTTCCCTTGGCAGGGAACGTGCTAACAATAAAGTAACTTTTTATTCAATTTAGCCAGTGAAAAAAAGTCAGTGAAGTTTTGATTTCATCAAGAAGAAGATCATCAGCCTATTAGCCTACTGCTGGGCATAGGCCACTTGAACGCTACTGAGCACAATGCTCGACATCTCTCATCCAGCTCCTTCAAGCCGCATTATGAAGATCATCTCTAAGTAAAACGTAGTGTATGACGCCCTCAGACTAGGTGGAGCGATGATCTTCTTCAAGATTACGAGCGATCAAATATGTATAAAATTAAACTATCCATAGCTTCTTATTAAAGATACATAAACACTAGGTTGTAGCATAACATTATGAGGTAATCTAAGTAACCGATAAGCTTGGTTAGCTCCCAATTGCATTAGATAATGCAATTATTCCACATAATTAGTTTTTACTATACCTGTGAAGCTACTAGTTACAAACAAACCTAGATCTAGTTAATTACTAGATAGCTTCCTTGATAATACAGATATTTCTTAAAGGCTACTTAAATCAGATATTTTAGTTGCGTCACACGCTTTGTTATGTCGTAGTAAGTAAAATTATAAGTAACAAAATAGAAAATAATTGTATTTTGATTGTCCCTTTCCCGTAATTATTTAATAAGGTTTGACGTAACGTTATTGTATCTGTAGGTGTATTTTATTTTAATTATCGTTGTACAAGTTACAATATAATTACATATTTATCTAGGTATTCAGATAAATATATACCCTTGAGCTTATACGTCCAAAATTTTCTTGTCTTGTGTCGAAATTGTATATTTGTCAATGTCATACGACATGCCCTTTTTGACAATAATTAAATCGAGCAAATGCTGACATTGTTCTAAGAATATATGTACGAATAGAAAGATTTTTTTAATTTTTTTATTGCAGATAGGCAAGCATTTGACCACTATCTCACCTGGTGGAAAGTGACGATGTGATCGAGGGTGTAGCACGCTTGCCTAGAAGATACCTGTTCACTCTTGACTTGAAGAGACCCAAGTTATAGCTACTCGGAAACAAGTCAGCTGGCAACGTGTTCCATTCCTTAGCGGTTCGAATTAAAAAGGTAGAACCAAATCGTTTAGTGC
Organism: Cabera pusaria; assembly: GCA_954871355.1. Lineage (NCBI taxonomy): Eukaryota > Metazoa > Arthropoda > Insecta > Lepidoptera > Geometridae > Cabera > Cabera pusaria. The sequence goes on from OX940897.1 coordinate 2,769,363, forward strand.
GGATTGCTGGGATATCCACCACGTAAGGATGCCGTTGTTTAGTTTGCCTTGTTGTCCGATAGTAAAAGGGGGAAGAAGGAATCAAATTGTGTAATTCCATCGCACACTCACCGACATGTATCCTGTAGAACACAGATAAACTAGCAACTCTACGCCGATGCTCGAGGCTCTGAAGCTTGTTTTTTGTAGATTCAGTTTCGCCAATTAGCATTCTTGCTCGTTTATCGATAGAATCCAGAGCCTCCAGCTGATATTTAGCCGAGCCGTCCCAGAGGTGGCAGCAGTATTCCATGCAAGATCGGACTTGTGCTTGGTACAGACTTCGAAGCTGTCCCTGCGTGAAATACCGCCTCACCTTTCTGAGAACGCCAAGCTTTTTACCGGCTAGTTTAGCTTTAGATTACCTATTAGATGAAGAGAAACAAATGTTGGTACTATTTATCCCACTATCCTACGTCTATATCGTATCCTATTATAAATGCGAAAACGATGCAAAACGCTTCAGCGCCGTTTAGATACTTTAATTTTAAGTTAATTTGAGTATGAACGAATGGATGATTGTTTGTTACTCGTTTACGCAAAAACGGCTCAACGGATTTGGATGGAATTCGGTACACAGATCGTTTATAACCTGGATTAACAGATAGAAAACGTTATAACGCGGGCGAAGCCACGAAGCGCGCCTAGTAATAAATAAACACATTTTCTGCTCTATTCTATGATAGAGATTGTGCTCTCTTACAATCTCTTCTCAGAGTGTGCAGAATCATAACAGCAAAGCCGATGGTAGATCTAGTAAGTATGATAATATCTTGAGTTCAGAAATTTAAAAAGATCTACACACAAAATTGAATGGAATATTCGTCACATTTTTTGTCTACTACAGAACTGATGCCTTTATGGCCTCCCCGTGTCCCTTACTAGTTTAATTCTGACGGTCACTCTCGGGAAGGCAACAAAGGTCAAGTCGAATAAAAATATAATTCAAACCCTCAATATCCAAAGCCTATATAGTTGTCAGTTTCTATCGCAAAAATTAACGCAGGTATTACGTTGTCATTGCCCGGCATAACTGAGTAATTTATAATTATGTCAGATGATAAACATCCATAACGGTGGTGCGGTTGGTATCAGTCTAATGGAGTGTTCACTGTTCACGATCGACGAGAGATTATATAAGGAGGAGCCAAACAGACATGAGGTTGCATGATGCAGGTGTCTGCACATAGACAAACCTGCCAAATGCCCACACATCCGCAGTGTACTGTTTATCGATTTTTAGGTAAAACCACAGACCTGCTACATATTAACTCGATCGCGTACTCCGGCCCCCATAAGAACGACCTTGAACGGAGTTTGTCCCTTTCTTTTATATGGACAACTCATATATACCATACGTATACCATACATATAGTATAGAACATATATAGGACTATCAGATTGTTAGACAAGGACACACACCCACCCTGGTGTCTCTCTGGGCCGTTTTGTTCTACAAAGCAATTACAACCTTATAGATTGGTTAGAAAAATAATCGACACTTGCAATCGAAAATGTTTTGAAACTGGATACGCACAACTGTACGCGATGGTACATCTATTGAATAGGCGCAAATGTGGCTCTACATTTGTAGACACATATTATGCAAGCATATTGTTGTGCAGCTCCTGAAACTGCGTATTCTGACGTAGTCTTGGAATTTGATTGCTTGTCTGACATACCTATACATTGTGTTACTCATCGTGACTTACGCGATGTCGATATAGCTATCGACATATGTTTCGGCCTCATCTCAGTGCGAGGCTGAACGCGTCGGCGAGCGTCCCGCACTCGAGATCCTGAAGAAGGCCTCCGAATGAGGCCGAAGCCGTCAATCGCTATATCGACATCGCGTAAGTCACGTTAAGTTCCCGATTTTAGAGCAATAAGTTTAAAATGAACGTGAGTTTTTATAATAAAATTGTGTTACTCCTCCAGCCTCCTATAGAGAGCCTCTGTGATATCGCCAACGGCAAACCATCGTTGATTATGCCAGTAATTACCAGTAAATTTCTGAGTTGGATCCTACTTTGCACTAAAATACATGTGCTTCGTAAGTTGTATTTAATTGTTCCACACAGCTGTTTCAGATTAATTCCGTGCAACATAATTTGTAGTAACATATACCTTAAATTCTTCTATTTTATGGTAAAAGGTAACAGGACAAGCGCGACGCTCGTCTGATGGTAAGCGATGACGTCTGCCTATAACAGATACAGCGACATGCAAAATTTTGAACTGCCACAATGTTGCATGTCACTGCACTGCGCCTGTTGCCTTGAGACATAAAGGTGTTGAGTCTCACATGCCCTGTAATTTGACACCTTGCCATTTCAACCGAAAAACATTCCTATTTCACGGCTGAAAATTAATTGGCAAAGTGGTGGTACCGCCTCAGGCGGACTAGCAGAAGTCCTACCACTACAAAGATACGTTTTGATTGGTTTATTTGGTTTTGGTATAAAAATGTCAATCAACATTAAATCTGATGATAACTGATAGTGGACTTAACCGTAGCTCTGAACTACCCACTGAAGATTCGCAGTAATTGCATTATGATGTTGAATACCAGCTATTTCAGAAAATATTTACCACTTCCAGACAAACCCGGCATCATCATTGACCACATCGTCCGTAGATGGAAAAATAAATAGACAAGACATTAGCGTATGCGAACTCTGGGTGCTAGATCTATCTGGTTCAAAACAATAAAATCGCAATGCAGAGAAGGATAAGAAATTGTTGTCCATCTCGCTCTCTCATACTAGTGATTGTATAGTTTTATCCTTTTCATATTATTATTGTTATTTTAATGCCTGGTCTATTTTAATATACTCTTTCTACGACATCGTCACATAACCATAGGTGAGATAGTACATTGTCATATACAATTCAAAATGTCAACGTCATCGTCGACCACCATATCAGCTAGATCCTGCTACTGACAATACAGTGCCGGGCATCGTTCGCAGGAGGGTGCGGGTTCGATTCCCGTCAATACGATGACATTTTGGATTGCATATAACAATGTACATAAATATAAAGTGTGGATAACATTAAAAGAAGAGAGTCAGATAGTGTTAAAGTGTTTTTCTGTACGTAATAAAAACATAGACACATAAACGAGTGTGAATGGGCCAGTTGGTAGAGGCCGACCTAGGCGAACGTATCACGACCAGATCAGAGACCTTTTAAAGAAAGGCCAAGTCAAAAGTACCTATAACCGGCGAGCATGTATGAAGGCGCTTATGAAAGTGGAAGAAGCGAAGTAGGTATGTCAGGATCGTAGCATGTGGAAAGAAGTAGTCTCTGCCTACCCCAACGGGAAAAAGGCGTGATTCTATGTATGTAATAAAAACATCATTATGCGACCAAAATCTCTCTATATATGATCGTCTGTTCACAGCCTAACATTGGTGACAGTCAAGCTTTCAAACACAGCCATTAAACTGGCAACACAGATTGCCACCGATTTTCCATATTGCGTACATAGATGTGATTGTTGCCACATAGGTTACACCATCGGGATGTTGCTACAACACCAGGACTTCTGTATTGTAAAATTTATTGGTTTATTGCTAGCTGTAAATAAATGAACTTACTAGAATACTAGAATAGACCGCTCGATCCGATAGACCGCCGATCGGGCTTAGTGTCGTTTCTTGGGAGAGGCCTACGTCCAGAAGTAGACTGACACCGGCAAATTATGACGATGATGATGATGAGACCGCTCTATCTAACCCTCCAGCTAGGTGGAGCGATGATATAAGCAAGCTGGCTGGCAGTGGTTGGAAACAAAGAGCTGAAGATCGTGCTCAGTGGCGTGTCATAGGTGAGGCCTATGTCCAGCAGTGGACAGAAATAGGCTGATGATGATGATTAAACATATTATATAATGATTATATATTATGTAAACGCGCGGCTTCGCCTGCATCAAAAAGTACTGTAACAAGTATATCTGCGTTGTAGATTATCTGACTACCAAATTTCCTACTATGTGCAAAACCGATTATGGATCAGTTTAGATAGTTGTGGTTTTCTTAAAACTTATATAGGCTAGCTACTTATAAAGGCACTATCTCACCTGTTGGTAAATTATGATGCAGCCGAGGATGGATGTTACTCAAGAACAGCAACTCATAAGATGTTTGGCGATAGATTTTCTAACTTGAGGGTGGACGTTGCCCAGACGGGCACTAGACGTGTCCTACCACCACGCGAGTTCAGTATTGGTTGCCTTGTCCCTACGGATTCGGAGTAGACTAGAGTAGAGTGAACTACTGTCCGGTTGTCCAGCCGCCGACTAATCTGTATATCCCAGATTCTACCTAATCGCGCCCGCAACCATCACATCAATTCAAAATCATGCTTTTCATCTGTATCTAAAGGTACGGCCTGCGTGCGTGATCTAGGCGGCGATCAGCTAGCGCAGTAGTATTTGTACTGACTGGTTCACATCAAACGCAATCTACGGCGATAAGAAAACGATTGAAAATCGGATCGCAAACGCGCACGGGGACACAGGTGACCGCGGTGTGGTCGTATCTTAATAATAACCTACTTGGTTCAACAAATTTGGTGAATTAAAAACAAACAAGATCTCAAATCTTGAAGGGCAATATCACTAGCAATAAACTAAATGACCTTGAACTTTAGAATCAGCCTTTCTCTCCGAACTACGTCAGTAAAGATCCACATTCGAATGAAAGTGTAAGTAGAACTATCGTATTTTACATAACTGCGTAATTTTCCCACAATTTAATACGATAAACCACTCTATGAATGGTATAATTTTCTTGTACTTTCTCACAAATTTACTTTTTACGAATCTTAATGCCTTCTCTAGACTATGAATAAGACTTAAAACTGTGTTATGTAAAGTCATTAAAGCTTGCATTATGATTATAAAATGTCGTATACGTTATAACTGAAACACTGATTTGGTACTTATTGTAAAGAAATTTTACTTGTGTGTCTGGAAATTAAAACACTCTATCTCTCTGTATTCTTAACTTAAATGAGAAAGTTAGTGAGTTAAAATGTTTGTTTTTTCTTCACGCTTATGCTACGGTTGGATATATTTACTTTCATCCTGTAAAGCATGCGATTAGTGGATTGCGCCTCGTCTCCGTGCCGTGCCACCTTTCAATTCCAGACAAGATCATGCTTCTCTGTTTTTTAAATATCATATAGGCTAGCGTTTGACCACTATCTCGCCTGTTGGTAATTGATTATGTAGTGAAAGGTGAACTCATCTAAGATAGCATCTGCATCTTACCTTATTATTTTACTTATTGTCTCACTTAACATCAGCTCCCCTTAACTAAATTCAATTTTAGAATGATATTGACTATGATTTTGTTGCGGAAAACTTTACGTCATTCCCATACATTTTGGAGTTCCATTAGCGTGAATGAGAACAGGAATTGGATTTTGCCTAGGAGGGCGATGAGACAACGGTCAAAAGTTTGTCTGGCAGACAAAACTTATATACTATTAAATATTATATAATATCGTTGAAAAACTAAAAAAGAACCGACTTCAATGCCGCGCTATTCATTTTCAGTACCAATTTTGAGATGTTTATCTCGATATCTCTGGAGATACTTATCAGACCTCGATAAAATTACCATGGTACCACACTTGGGATATCTCCTTTCGAACAAAAAAAATAATCAAAATCGGTTCATAAACGACGAAGTTATCCGCGAACAAACATAAAAAAAAAAATATATATATACGGTCGAATTGAGAAACCTCCTCCTTTTTTTGAAGTCGGTTAAAAATGAATGTGAATACAAAGGTTAGACAAAGTCGTAAGAATGGCAGATAAGATAAACGTATTCTAATTCACTAATTGTATTATAAATACTCACGTTGATTTTGAACATATTCATTAAAAAAATATACGGTCGAATTGAGAAACCTCCTCCTTTTTTTGAAGTCGGTTAAAAAACGGGAATGTAACGTGACTAACGCAATTTCGATATCGCGATCGACAATTATTTCGGCCTCATTTAGAGGTCTTCTTTAAGATTTCGAGTACGGGGTGGTAAGTAAGTCGAGTAAGGGTAAGGCACATTAAATTCCCGTTTTAAAATAAATAAATTATCTCATTGTAGAGCAATGGGTTACGCAATTCATGTGGGTTCGATTCCCGCGGCATTCTTGACATGAAAGCCGTTTCACTTTCTGCGCGCACGAGTGCCGACAGTCGATTTGTTTCAGGTAATAAATGGATCAATAGATCCGATTGTTTTCTTTAGGAGCGTTGTTTACTTTAGCTTGTGTTATTGTTCAGAAAAGTTAATTGCAGTTTAAGTTTTTTTTTATATTTTTGTTAAGCATTATTTTATTAATTGTAAAACTACTAGCAATATTATGGGTTGCACTTTACTAGTAGTCTTGTTAACCCCTCCAACTAAGCTAAATATGCTTGTGTCTGGAGTGGCTTCGCGTCAATAGTGCAATAGATGGGGATTGAACTCACGACCTCTTGATCGCCAGGCCGACGCCTTAGCCATCGGGCTATTGCCTCTTTTTTAAGCTCATATGATTCGTTTTGACTAGTTCAATAGTTTGACCTGGTAACGAGGGTCTGATGATGGAGGCATGTTTTTTTTTAGTTCGACGTTTCGTATTTTATTTCTAAAAGCTACTACTATTGTACCCTACTCTAAGTGTACTCTAATTAGAATAAAGCGTAGTCTATACATCTATCTATCGTCATGCGGATGTAATAAAAGATACCAATGACCTAGTGAGTAGTGGTGGCACGTCCGGTTGCCCTATAGAAAACAAAAGATGACTCCTGATCGGACCTAAAGATACACTAACATAATTTCCAAGATAAGCTATAAGACACTTCTAAATTGACTTTTCAAAAACATACTAAAGCGCAATACTAAGACAAGTACACCAGTAATACCCCAATAACCATAGAGAAAGTATATGATATGTAGACAGAACATTAGCGTATGCGAATGAAATAGCTATAGAGATATAACCCGACTAAAACGATAAACACGTGATACATATGCCAGGTATAAGATAAAATGAACAACGTAATTTGGTCGGGTTGTACATGACAGCGGGTGAGATCCAATGGGTGCACTAGAATTTGTTTTCAAACATTGCTGGATCCAGTTTAATCGCATACGCAAGTAAGGGATAAAAATTGTTGTTCATCTCGCTCTCTCATACTAGTGATTGTATAGTTTTATCCTTCTCATATTATTATTTTTATTTAAATGCCACATCCGCTTAATATTTAATCCATGCCCAATAACGAATAAGGAATTAAAAGACAAAAACCATAGACAACGAAACCCAACTGGCCTTACAAGTGCAGGCTATTCAGCCAGATGTTTGTCCGGTCTGAGACCAGTGCCTTCCGTAGACACGATTTCTCCGTAAACGTTTCCTAGTTGCACTCCGTATGTGTTCTATGTAGATAAGTGTTAGTGTACATGGTGTTCTGATATATACTTAAAACATTTTTTCTACGTTTAAAAAGGTTTTTACATATAGATGCTGTTTTCGTATTATACACATTTTCACATAATTCACAATTATTTGGAATATCTGCGGAGGAATGAATATACCACAAAATAGAAATATTTTTGGTGCCTACTACTACTTGTTTTGTCGCTTATTTTTTTTTTTTGTTATTTTCATGACTCAGCGTGATCAATACGTAGAATACCTACGTGGTGTAGGGTGGTAACATTATCATCGGTTTATCAGAACATTAAAATATTACTGGGAATAAAAGATATAAAGATTAATTTTAAATTATAAAATAAAAATGAGTCGTTGCTCATTGAGTCTTCAGAATTTCAAACTGTACGTTGTATTGTGAATATAAAGGACACTCTGTATATGCTCTGAATAAAGGTGGATTAGTGGAATTACCTTCCAAGCTCAAGTAATGACAAGTGGCTAATGACAGATGTTTACGTAATAAAAAAGAATCCGGACGATATGCCACGTTTTCTTTCTGTTTAATAAAGTTTAAATAAATATATACAACTATCTATTTGTCCTCGCGAGTTCCAGTCCCTAAATCCCTGATCCATCATCCAGATCAGCTCAATTTTTTTCATTGTATGTGAACCAACAGTATACCAGATTTCAGCTCAATTAGATGTCAGCAAGCAATAAGATGTCTGCAAGCAGTTGAACAATGTTTTGAGAATTTTAAGAAAGATAGGTATAGGTTACATACGAACATTGCAAGTTTTACACAAATTTATAATATACGCAGGTACGTAAGCTGTTCAACAATCCTTCTTATGATACGAGGTAACAGAACATGAACGACCTCACCTGATGATAAGCAATGACGTCTACCTATTACAGATACAGCGGCATGCAAAGTTCTGGACATCCAGAATTTTGCATGTCACTGCACTGCGCCTGTTACCTTGAGACATAAATATGTAGTCTCACATGCCTTGTAATTTCATTGAACACATTGCTATTCACACCGAAAAATATTCCCATTTCACGGCTGAATTAGCTAATTAGTACCACCACAGGCGGACAAGCAGAATTTCTACCACTAATGGTAGCCACACCGGGGTGTCCTGCGATCTGCGGGCGCGATCTCAGTACTTTTCAATTGTTTTCTGATCGCGTTTGTTGTAAACCAGTCGGTACAAATACTATTGCGCTATCTGATTGCCGCCTAGATCGCGCTCGCAGGACGCTGCGGTTTGTCCGTACCTTAAAAGTAATATTTAAAACTAATAGAACATATTTTAATAATATCTAGGCCTGCAGTAATATTGTATAATATTTTCAGAAATCAATTTTAAACTACAACAAACTTTAAGAGTTTTTTTACCACAAATACTACTACGCTATCTGATCGCCGCCTAAATCGCACACGCAGGACGCTGCGGTGTAGCCGTACCTTAAAGCATTCCTACCAAGACAGATTCTAATATCTATGTATGGTTATGTGTATGTATGTATGTATCATATTTATGTGATATTTATAATCGTTGTATGATAACAAATCAGGAAAGATATTTAATAAAAGCCCTTACATTCACCAATGCTACAATCATATCGGAGTTTAAAATTCATACTACCAATCTGAGTTATATATATTTATACCTTAAATACTGTTTGCCATTTATATTTATACCTTAAAAGTTATATGACTCATTTGAAACTCGTGCTCTAGAGATCCTTCTATGATCTATAATCTGGATTCTTAATGCATTAGATCATTATGGATGGTGTGTACTCTGTGCAATCTGTCGATTTTGTCGGTATTCAATATTAATTTAGGATGAACGGCAAAAAAAAAATCCAGACTAATATTGTAATAAGATCGTTGAAAAAACTAATAAAACATTAAATTAAAAAATCAAAAACCCGACTGCGCAAAAAGTGAAGTGTTAAAAAACGAACTGAAAAGAAAAAAACAAGTAAGTCTAGTAGTTTAGCCTTCTGTTTAGGGATTTCAAAAAACTATACCATTTAAATTCTTTCTCGGTCGATACACTCATAAAATAAATTATACTTTAACAGTACAAAAACGTAAGTAACAAATTAGACTTTAACAGTCGGAACACATTAATGGCTTAACGAATGGGGATTAATGTGTCCCGACTGTTAAAGTCTCTATATTCCATATAACAATGTATAATTTATTTTATGAGTGTATCAACCGAGAAAGAATTTAAATGGTATAGTTTTTTAATATCCCTAAACAGAAGTCTAAACTACTAGACTTACTTGTTTTTTTCTTTTCAGTTCGTTTTTAACACTTCACTTTTTGCGCAGTCGGGTTTTTTGATTTTTTAATTTAATGTTTTATTTTACACTTTTTAGTTAAGTAAAGGACGGCAAATTCCGTCATCTGAACAAAAAACCGAAATGCGTGAAATAGATAGGGTATTGCTTTTTAAGCTTACTTACTTTACAGTTGTACTATTAAACGACTATACCAAAAGGAAGAGGTTGTTTGTTACCTCAGAGCTCCATCAATTCTTAACCGATTTGGAAAATTCTTTTTTTGTTTGAGTTAATATGAGTTTCGTTTGGTCTCATTGTAATTTTATTGAGATCTGATAAGTAACTTCAGAGATAAGCACCGCTAATTTGTTACTGAAAGTGACTAACGCGGCATGTAAAATCGGTTTTTTTTCCATTTGTACGATCATAAATTATTTGTTATAAATATATTTGGAATCTCCATTTTAAGACCTTTAATTCGATACCCCACTCGATAGGTTTTAAAAAAAATATATTTTTGAACCCCAAATTTTGGCGTCTGAAATCCGCCATTTTGAATTTTTCATCTTTTTATGTTTTTGTTGACTCTCGCGCTAGCATGCCAAATCTATTGACGTGCCAATTATCAAAATCAGCCCACGCGTTTGGTCTCTAGTGTGCCACAAAGGAACAAACATACATACATATATAGACTGATAAACACATTACCTCTCCTTTGCGTCGCGCAGTCGGGTAAAAAGAACCGACTTCAATGCCGCGCTATTAGTTTTCAGTACCAATTTTGAGGTGTTTATCTCCATATCTTTGGAGATACTTACCAGACCTCGATAAAATTACCATGGTACTACACTTGGGATATCTCCTTTCCAACAAAAAAAGAATAGTCTAAATCGGTTCATAAACGACGAAGTTATCAGCGAACAAATATAAAAACATATATACGGTCGAATTGAGAAACCTCCTCCTTTTTTTGAAGTCGGTTAAAAACGTTTGTAACTCTGTTTATTTGTTACCTAATCACGCCTAAACGGACGTACTGTTCTTTCTGAAATTTAACAAGATTTATTAAGTATCTCTTAATAGCATGAGGATGAACATAGACTACTGATGGTTAAAATAAAATCATGATTTTTACATACACGTTCATACATCTGTTCTGTTCATACTCATCTGAGTTATTTAAGTTATTTATCCCATAAATGTTGATTGACAGTGACAGCTTTACAGTGATAAAATTCTTGTACCTACGTGAACGAAGTCGCGGGTATCAGCTAGTTTCGTTATAATGTTTGAGTAAGATTCAATCTATACCACATTTTAAAAAGCTTTTTATCTAACTCTCATATTAACTTAATGGTATTTGCATGTCTTTTATTGCGTTTTTAAATTGGCTAGTTCTTTTGTTATTGGTCCAGATTATAGTCCGGCAATCTCGTGCGCGACCTTCCTGTTGAGTGACAGACGGTGGACGAGGTAGCGGGAGTAACTATTATATAATCTGTGACACGGCTACACACGCTTCCCTTCCCCGCTACACCACCCGCTACCCGCTGACATCTTGGGTACCTCGTCCCCGCCACCGCCTGACACTGCGCGGGACGGTCGCGCACGAGATTGCAGACTATAGTACTCAAACAAAATAGTTGGGATCCCATTCTGACCATATTGGGTGATTTTCTTAAACTTTCACATATTCACCGTTTTCTAATTATAGAGTTAGTAATCGACATTTTCTTATTAATTAAACGCAAGTAACACACGTTTAACAAAACCAATAACAGACGTCGTGCATTTCACGTGCTTATCAAAACGCATATCCTAACTACGTATACCAAATTTACAAAGTATATTATTATTATTCAATTAAAATCACGGGTCGTACACGCCCGGTCTTTTAGAGGGCATTGATGGAGCCGAAGCCAACATCAAGAGGCCCTTTACAATTTTAACTTAGTTATTACTATGGATAAGAAGGAGATATGGGAAACTATGTTACATTATATTATAAATATGGTACATTATATTATGAGACTATTGAGTGAGCTGATTAAAGGCGAATTGCTGGACTATGGGATGAGGTACGGCACCCGCCAATTATGCCTCATTTCAAAATATTAAGGCGGGTGGTGACTCGCTATACACTGAATGGGCCCCCCATAAAGGCGGACCGGTATGTCGGCGCCGAGAGGCAACATTGGCGTGGATAGCTAAGGGTGTTGAGAGGTGTGCTGCACTTTCACTAAACGCTACTAGCAGCTTTATGCCTTTAACACTTCCACCCTGGAGCTTAGGTCTTAGCTCTTGCGATTCCCACCACCGGCCAGCCGGTCAAGGCAAGCCGGGGGTCAGTAATTATTATTATTATTATAATGACCAAAATTAAGACTTCTTAATAGTTACACATTTACTAGGAAACCTTTTAGTGATGGATTTCCTGCTGGAAATCCATTAGCCGCAAATGTAGTCCACGCTGTCGTGTAGCTACACGACATTTTTCGCTAAATAAGCAGGTACAATTTACGTCGTCCGAATAAATACGAGTTCTGACCACACCTTATCAGATCAACGGCTAATCGGAATTGGTTAACATTCGTCACAACATTTCCGAATCTCTAAATATTCAGATCACCGATTTCGCAAGCCGACTCAGATGCCACGCACGACTAGTGTGGAAAATCTATTAATTTTGTTACATATAATTAAGCAACAAAGTAAGTAAAATGAAGAAACGCTGCAATAGCTAAAGCATCCGCCTGGCGATCGAGAGGTCATGAGTTCGATCTCCACCCATTGCACTATTGACGTGAGCCCACTCCAGATACAAGCATATTTAACTCAGTTGAAGGAGTAAACAAGAATACTATAGTAATGTGGTGCAACCCACATTGATAATAAAAAATAAGCTTTTTACTAAAGGTATTCACGGTCACGCCATCGTGTCGAATGGCGTGATATACAGCCAAATTTTGATCGTGTATGTTGGAATCTATTGGCATGATGTAAACTCTGGAATGTGCTCTGGATTTCCAATCGCACCAAAATCCATCCATTGACGGAAGTCGTTTGGAGGCACGCTGAATGGCCTAACCGTGAAAAACCTTTAAAAAAAGAATAAGTACCCCGCTGTCTCCTTGCTTTTATCGGACAATCAGACGTACTGTATGTATGATGGTAAGTGATGACGAATATATGAAGTTTTATGATAAGAGGTATAACAGTAAATAATACAGTACCTATTTGTATTGTATAGTATTGTAAGGTAGATCATGTTTGTTTTTACTTTTATACGCTATGTTTTACTGATTAAGGGGGATCTTTCAATATTAAATTTCGATCCCATTCAAAAACCTTCAAACAAGTTGCTCAAAGCTTCGTTACACATAAACTAGCGCCCAAGGTATTGCAGATATTTATAGACTATAGTAACCACTTACCATCAGGTGGGCCGCATGTTTGTATGCCCACTATTACATAAAACAAAACTAGCATGTAAAATGTAACATATATACTCAGCAGTTTTTATTTTGCGATCAGTCAGTCAGTCAGTCAGTAAGTCAGTAGTCAGAGATCAGTGTTATATTCTGAATACATATTTAGCATAGTAATAACCATTGTAAAATATAGCAATGATCTAAATACATTAGCATATTCGTGTGTAATCTGAATGTAATTCGACAAAAAACGAATATCTCTTACATTATGCATACAAAGAACTCGTGACAAAAACCCATAATGTCTGAATAATTATTAGGTCTCTGTGTTACAGATAAAAGATTCGATAAATGTTTGAGAGTTACGAGTATTATTATAAGGCGTTGGCCAGATAGGAAAGACCTAAGGCCAGAACGGTAGGCGGACGTGGCGTCTTATAAATAGACTTTCCTACAAAATGTATGGAAGTCTCGCGATGCAAAACATACAGACAAGACGGAGCACGGACGAGGCGTAGATACGGTAATATGTATTATGTATATCTTGTAGACGCGTCTTATAGACGTCTTTGTCCTATTGTAAAACAAACAGAGAACGCGAGGACAGGACGGCGCGAGGATATCACATAGGCGATGCAGGGGTGCGGAAAGTGCGCGGGGTGCCGAGGAGGGGGTAAAAACTGACCATTCAGATAGTAGGTCAGTGCCAAAAAGACAAATATAAACATAGTTTATATAAATTGTTAAACACAATCTAAAATTTCGTACCGACGGGACTTGAACCGGCAACCTCTTGGAATATAAAAAAATATAAAACCTATTTAAAATATATAAAGTGTGTAACACTTCAAAGAAACATAATATGGTTATCTGATACAAGTGACAACTATTAAAGTATGCCACACCACTGTTAGAACGAGATACAAATAGTAAATCCTAGTCCTGATCTAAAGCAACTTCTTTGTACCGAACGTCTTATGCACGTCCGATGCTAGCCTCTTTTATATCATTTGAAAATTCCCGTCTGCACCGTCTTCATGCTGCCGTCCTATGCGTGCCCTCGCCTTAAGTCTCTTCTATCTGGCCTGCGCTTTAATCTGTAGAATATTGTAAGTAACTGTGAAGCCTGTGGAGTCACTTTCAATATCATAAAATGCTTTAGTAAGTTCATGGCTATAAAGTAAATCAAACCGATAAAATGATTTCATGTAATTTAAATTAAGACGCAAGCTTGTTTCATAGGATGGCATCTCTCATTGGTTTTCTCTATTTCTCTCTCTTATTCTATCTGTCATTCATTTTTTTTCTCCTTCACACTCGTTGGCAAACTTAATATATTTGAACGTTTGTGGGACAAAATCTGATCTCATAAAATCTACAGGCGACCAATACTAAGGCAAACTTCTTCATCATGAAAACTTCCACAATATTTGATAATTAATAGAAAAGACCTCTGCAGTGACTTTATTACGATAAATGACATTTCTCACATCTTTTTTATAGCATCGTCGTAATCACGCATGAAACTTCTATGCACAGTCTGTGAATGAGATGATTAAAACGTTTTTTTAATAAGACAAATCGTTCCAACTCTCCCTTTCACATTATTTGTCTCTAATCTAGAGTTGATTTATAATCGAAATTTCTGATTGTGTAATGAACACATGTTACTTTGTCTTAACGAATGAGGTGCTAATTTCACTTCCCGTGAGACAATTATTGGCACGATGATCTTAAATTATATTACACTTTTTTTTATTCATTGAGCATCATTTACGCCAGCGAGGCTCCCAAAATTCTTTATCAAATCGATTAGCCGCTGTAAAGTTACGGCCACACCGCAGCGTCCTGCGTGCGCGATCTGAGTGGCGATCAGATAGTGCGGCAGTATTTATACCGACTGGTTCACACCAAACGCGATCTACGGCGATCAGAAAACGATTGAAAATCGGATCGCGGACGCGCATGTGGACGCAGACCGCTACCGTGTGGTCGTACCTTAACAAAGTTTGACTGTTTCTAATTAAAGCAGGTTATAAAGTTTTAATCATCAAAATCTCCGCCATTTTCGATAAAATAGAAGTGATTGTATTCGTTTGGATGTGACTCGCGCAGTGACGCGTTGCGACTCGCTCCAGTTACTGGCACGCGAGTGGAGGAATGCCGCCGACTGTATCATTAGTGGTTGAACATTGTGGATAGAATAATGACACGCTTCAGGTTAAGCTTACCACAGGATGGTAGTGAGATTTAACTAAAAGTGTGTGAATATTTTCTGTTTTTCACCTGAGATCTTTTCAACCTACTTTGAAAAATGAAGTTTTTAAATTCGTCTGCATGTATAGTTTTTTTTTGTATGTTTGTTACGCAATTACTACGCCAATTTTGAACTAATTCGTACTATAAAGCTATAGCAAAATGTACAGAGAACTTAAACCGATTCAGTCAGTTCTGAGGTAGGTTACCTAGCCTAGGTCAAGTCTTGAGCTAGGAATGGCACTAAAACATACAACAAATACATTTTCACACGAATGAAGTATCTCCTTCTTTTATAAAGTCGGTCAAAACACATGTAAATATCATTCGAAATCTCCGTCACGCACGAGGTTCTGTAAACTACATCATTTCACTTCTAAAATTCCTCACAAGTCGTGAAATGAAGCAACGTTCAAGGTCGTCAGAGTGCGAAAAGGTCAAATCTCGATCACGTTTCGAAATCAATCTGGATTCGCAAACGTGACATACTGCTCTTACCACGTATCACGTTACAGAATCAAACGTGTTATAGTAGACTAGCTTTGCCTTGCGGTGTTACTATTCGTGTTCATAACGGCTCTAAACACAAAACGCGTGGTAACGAAACGCGCAGTAAAAAGTGCAGAATATTTTTTTATGCTATAAATAGCATGTCAGCTTTTTCGTTTTAAATCGCAGTTGTGTTCGGCATCGCGGCGTTTGGACGAAATGAAACGCTCAATGTTATAATAGTGTGCGATGTCGTTGTTTTGTTGGACAAGTCGATACATTAAAATAAACTAAGTGCGTTTTAATATTTACTACATTTTACTTACCTTAAAATCAAACATAAGTATGTAAAAACGTAATGTAGACAACGTATATTTTTTATTGATAATCATATTATGATTGTATGAAGCTGCGCCGCAGAAAGCAGTCTGCTATTTACATAAAAAGTAGACCGCGTCTGCTATATTTTTGAAACTTTTTAACTGCTATCTAATATAACGAGCACCTCTAGGTGTTACCCGCGTTTTTGCTGCTTACTAAGTCAGCCTACAGACTTGTAATAATTTATAAAGCAGAGAGTAAGTTTTTTTATCACATAATGCACAAGCACGACGCTTGCCTGATGGTAAGCGATGACGTCTACCTATCACAGATACAGCGGCATGCAAAATTCTGGATAGCCAGCCATTTTGCATGTCACTGCACTGCGCCTGCCTCTAGACATTAAGGTGTTATGTCTCACATGCCCTGTAATTACACTGGACACGTTGTCATATTCAAACGAAAAACATTTTTATTTCAGGGCTAAGCTATCCCCATTCTTAAGCGTTAATTCGTCAACTAAATATGTCCATCAATTGAGAAAATATTGAACAGAGAAGTTATTGTCACACAAGATACGCACTTGATACGCTACTATTGTCACGCACCAAAGTTCGTTGGCTCGACGAGTTCCGGCATGATGTTTGGAGTCAGCCAGTATGGAAGACGGTTTGGGATAGATGCGCTTAGTAGATTGGACTAAAGTCATTTGTCCAGGGCCTCGTCTCACTGCCGCTTTTCATTTCATATAAGACCACATCGCTACCCATCAGGTGAGATAATGGTCAAGTGCGGAAAACAAATTCACAACGGTTAAATACTCAATATTTTATTGCATTCATATATGTATGTACAATGTATACAGATTATTAATATTGTTTTCGGGATATTTACCATGTTTCCAACCATGTGCCCAGTGGTAGGTCTGTGTCAGCCTCATACAAAATATGTAGTCCACAACAAGAAGCGTGAAGATACTGTGAGTTTTGTGTGTCGTGAACGAGTTTCATCGATAACATATGGTAGGGACACCGAACGACCGAAACGAGTAAAAAAGCGGGTAGATCGCTTTGTTTGCTCGTGATACCCTCTTCACCCGCAATCTTCAGTTCATCCGTGAACATGGCGCTTGTAACAGCACCGAAATATTGGAAACTCAAATCAAAAGAAAAACATGGTAAATATCCCGAAAACAATATTAATAATAGTGTCAGTTACCATGAAAACTTAAAAACTTATATTATAATGTATACAGATGTTAGGGTAAAGGTTTGGTAAAGGACGCAACAAAAGTATTGGAGCGAACAGATCGATTGTAAAACAATCAATATTTCTCAAATCAAATCTCAAATTAGTGACATCCTATCATCTAAATGTTACTACTATAATTATTAATGTATTGTTTATCATTTCATATCTCAGGTTATGCACCTTCGTTAGACTAGCTTCACGACTTATCTTTAATGGCATTGCTCGTATGCGAATAGTCCATTATAATTGCCATGTAGAAGACAGCTCAATCACGTATTGTAATCACCATGTGAATTTTGAGCGAGTTGCGATAGTAGGGTCATTGTCACATTTGGAAATAAAGCCTAGATTCCCATACAATTTGTTTTTGAAATAGTAATTTTATTGTGAAGGAAAAATGATTGGACGGCGCTTGATCTTCGTAGTTACAGGACATATTTGAAGTTAATGATAAGAATCTTGTTTAATTTATTTGGCATAGATTTTCGATAATTGCCCAACACAATGTATTTATTTAAAAATAGATATTATTATAAAGTTTCCATATATTATTATAAGTTCCACTAGGTGGAGCGATGATATACGCAAGCTGTCTAGCAGTGGTTGGAAATGAATAGCTGAAGATCGATGGCGTTCCATAGGAGAGGCCTATGCTCAGCAGTGGACGGAAATTGGCCGATAATGATGATGATATGGGTACCTACTTAGAAACCGATTACCCGTCGAACTAGAATTGGACTCGAAGTTCCCTTGCATAGTAAATTGCCTTGCCTAAAATCTATTATTACATTCCCAACAAAAACGTTTTGTCAACTCCATTATCACTTTTATATTCGTACAACTGAGATTGCGAACAGTTATGTGTTTTAGTTATTCTACAGTTCTCGACAGTTTATATATTAATAAACAGTATAACTACTCTTTCAGACATACATTTAGAATGTGTTAGATCTGTGCTTTGTAACGGCACGCATCGGTCAGGAGGTTCGTTTCTATGAAGGCTAGACTGCCAGTAGCTTGTGCTTTACCCGCTGCCAGCAGTGTGCTTTTATTAGGCTTCTATAATGCTTTTTAAGTAATTTGCTTTCCTATATTGTAATACTAACAACGTTGACTAAGTTTACGAAATGAAATAAGTACCTATAAGAATAAATTCATATGAATATCAATTTGTTTAATTCCACAAAAATTTGAGATCTATAAACAGAGTCTATTAATATTAGAATAGCCATTAAATCGATGTGTTTGCTCTAATTCCTAAGTATGTGCTGGGCAGTGACATAACAGTAACCGGAGCAGCCGGCACAAGGTCTTCGATTCGATCTACTTAATCATAGTAACAGGATATATTCATTTTATAATTACGAACGCTGCGTAGTTGTTATGTAGAGTATCGGTGACTATCTTCGAGTAGTGTTTGAATTTTTTTTATGTCAATCAACGTACCTGTATGTAAACCTTAATTTGGATAATATATTTTGAGGAACATTATCTAATTATTTAAATGAATAGCTGACGGATTTGCAAACTTTAGTGTTTTGATGATATCGTTTACCGGTCGCAAAGAAAATATACACGTATTTTTTGTTATGAAATCTATTCTTGCCAAAAGGCACTCACTTATTTTAAAGCCTATATGCTGGACGGCCCGTGGGCCCAAAGAATACATTGCCGTTTAACCAAGAGGTCGCAGGTAGAAATCCTAGCCTAGAATTTAAGTCATTATGAATTCTATAATGATGTTTACTTAATGTAAATCAAATTAATATATTGTAAAATTGCCTATAACACATGTTATTAAGAAATAAATGATAATAATAATAAATGTTATTTTTGTGAAACTAAGTTATCTGAATGAACTCTATTCTTGATTTCAAGATAATTTTTCTAATTTCACGAAACGTCAAATCTAGGTATAGCTTTTAGCAATGATGAACGATTCACCACAATCCATCGAATGCTGATTGCAAAATGATTTTGCAAAATCTTCTGAAACAAGGAGCCTTATAGTTCAAGGCTTTGAACAATTTGATGATTCGTTTCAATCTGCGAAATCAGAAAAGGCTTTAAATGGTATCAAGATTGGTCACGAACTGGGTCAATTCAATAATTATTGTTTATTGTAAGTAATCCTCTCTACTATAAAATTGTTGTGCAGACATTTTGGTACATGAAACATAAAATAAAATCATTATTTATGGTTCATTTTAATTAGACATTTTATAGCGTGTTCTCGTTTTAGCCCATTAGGTCTGCGAGCGAGAGAGACTATTTAGTGTTTTTAAAATCTGTGAGCTTTTGGTTCTTCTAGACTTCTCCTTTTAGGTCTTTCGAGATTAGTAACTTTTGTGTTCTGCTATAATGATAAGCCGAGGTGAATATTGTCATGGAGTTTACTTACCACGTAAGTCATTTTTGGATTGGATATGCCACGCTTATTTAGTATATTTACCTGACTACGGCAAAACGAAAGAGGTATATGATTTTATCAAAAATATAAAAAGTTTTATTATAAAAACTCACGTTCATTTGAACTTATAGATTCAAAATCGGGAATTTAACGTGACTTACGCGATGTCAATATAGCGATCGACATATGTTTCGGCCTCATCCGGAGGCCTTCTTCAGGATCTCGAGTGCGGGGCGCTCGACGACGCGTTCGATATATCGACATCGCGTAAGTCACGTTAAATTCCCAATTTTAAATCTATAAATATAAAAAGTTCGTGGTAAACTTAAAATCTATTTTATTGTCATTTTTAAACGATTTTATTTTATCTATTATACCGTAAGTAGATACGTACAATATATACAGAATGTTTGTTAAAAATAACACAACAAAAATAAGTGTAGGTTACCCAAAATATATACCTACCTAATCTGCAAACAAATGTACTGCCGAAACACAATACTCATATTTTTATTTACGTAATTTTTTTTATTTGTATTCCCAGAAGCCCAACAATTTTCCATCATCATCACGATACGATCTATAGTTACAAGCATTACCTTCATACAGCGGTCGTCTAAGGCTAAAAACTCATGGAGCGGTTTTCACCCGCACCCGCTGCATTAGTAGGGCCATGGCTTTTGTAGTGTGCAGTAATGCGTGTCAAAAATTGAAGCACACATAATGTCGAACTTAAAGCCTACACTGGTGACGGGTGTTACGGATGCTGACCGCGCAATTTGCGATCATTTCTAGGGATGTCCATTCATCATGATCATTTCCCGCCAAGCTTATACATTTTTCCGCATTCGCGGCGGCAACATGACAACACAAACCCGTGGTCTTGTAAGTTTTGAAAATAAACAGCTGCCCGTTAACCCGACAAGCGCTGTTGAAAACCGCTCCGTGAGTTCTTAGCTTAACAGAGCCTACTTCCGGCACCACAGAATACACAGTAGGTAATTCACTCTCACTTTCATTATGTGCTATGGGTGTGGACGACAGGTTATATACACATTATTATATATGAGTGTGTGAGATTGACAGGTTATTGATTACAACATACTATGACACCTCTTTGTTGCCTGTGCGGTGTTACCCGTTTGCTGATTCCCAATGGGATCAAATATTTTTATAAATTTCTGATTTAAAAATAATTACATCATTCTACCATAAACAGATAGTTTTTTAAAAGCTTACTAGCAATATAGGTTTCACATTACTAGTAGTCTTGTTAACCCCTCCAACTAAGCTAAATATGCTTATGTCTGGAGTGGGTTCATATCAACGGTGCAATTAATGGGTGGCGATCGAACTCACGACCTCTCGATCGTCAGGCCAACGCCTTAGCCATTGGGCTTTTGCCGCTGTCAGATTAACTTCAACATATAAATAAACTGCTTCAGTAGTGTGAATTTAAAAATAATATTTAATATTTATACGCTGAACGGCTGAAATACGCTGGTACGCTGAAGAGAGATATTTAAATGTTTATGCAAATAGCTCAGTGGCTCATTGGAGTAGGAGTAGCTCGTAGGAGAGGCCTATGTCCAGCAGTGGACGCATACTGGCTGTTTATGTTGATGTTACAAATATGTGTAACTAGAACATTGCAGTAAAAACTAAAACATATCTATACATAATCCGCATCGGTCTAAAATAATACATACAAAAGACTTCAACGCGTGTACGACCTTTAAAAAAAAGTGCCATACGTGCACATTTGCAACATTCTTTAAACATATTTCAAGATTTTTAACATATTATTGTGTGCCAGAATTTCACTTACAGAATGAAAGTGTGAAATTTATTTAAATTTAAGACGCCAATTATCAAATTTTGCTGTAATTGGGTAATTGTCCGAAACAATTGTGAGTTAATATTTTTTAATAAATCGTTATTAACCTGTACACATAGGAATCAAATCCGATGATGCATTTAAGTGGTATTTTTTTAGATAAGGATTTAATTATAATTTTTAAAATCATGCTTTGTCGAAGCTGAATATTTATTTATGGGCTTTGTATTACTTTGTACTTTGTATTACTAAACTTCCTTGCAAAATATACATTTAAATGCCGGAAACCCCATCAGAGTTGAATCAGTAGTCTTTGAGCAAATCGCGTACATAAAAACATACATACATACATGGGTAGAATACAGAATCTCCTTTTTGAAGTCGGTTAAAACTTTTCGTAGCTGTTACAAAATTTTTGCACGTAACATCCAAGCACAGCAAACACTGTCAAATACTAATTTGCCTAACCTATTCTAGCACATGTAATGCAATTACTATGTCAACATTCAATTTAGACCCGCATCAAGGTCTATTACACAACGATCAGGGTCATGATGACCTACCATTTAGTTAAAACTATTTTAGCATTAAATTCATGTAACTAGCATTAGCATATTGTTAGCGAATCGTTGACATTTAATGTGATTGTCAATAAACCTTGTAAAGCGTTTCCGAGTTTCTGTTCAATAGTTCAGTTAAATGTGCGTTTGTCATGAGTAGTTTTTTGTTTGAGCTTTTTGCTGTAGTCTGGATATGATGTCAGTTTTGTGTAGCCAAAGTTCTTCTGAGTCATTTAAGGCTATTTTTAACTGACTTTACAAAAAAGGAGGAGGTTCTCAATACGTCGGAATCTTTTTGTTAATACTGTTCACCGATTATTCGAAGACGCCTGAACCGACTTAAAAAGTGTTTTTTTTGTTTGAAAGAGTTTAATTTTTCAAGTGATTCTATTTAAATTTCATCGAGATAAGTTCACTATCTCCAGAGATATGGAGATAAACACCTCAAAAATTGTATATAATTACTAGCGTGACGTGAAAAGTCGGTTCTTTTAGTTTTTAAACAATCTTAAATTATTGCTACCAGCATTTCCTTATAAGTGACCACAGAAATATTATTTCCTTATTAGTGACACTATAGATGAATAGAGAGGAGAAATAAAACAGTATATATTCTCTAAAGAAAAACTCTTTCTGTTCCCTTCATGATGTTCGATTGGACTTTAATTTAACTGCGTATCTTTGGTAGCAACGCAATAATATAGTACCACCGAGCTGACGTGATAAAACCCCCGTAATGGCAAAAGGGAGGACAGTCGAATTTAGTTTAGTATGTGATGTTGTCATATTACATTTAATTAATTATACGTGATAATGTGCTTACAAAATGCTTGTGTACTCATAATATGTTTACTCTTTTATAATCTATTATAAGATTAAAAGTTTAAAAACTAAACCAAATTCCATGCCGCTCGAGTCAGTTTCAGTTGTAAGTTTGAGACGATTATCGACACATCTCTGGAGATACTTATCAAATCTCTATGAAATTACAGTAATACTAACCTTGGTATATTTTCTTTCCCAAAAAAAATAATTATCAAAATTGGTTCATAAACGACGAATTTCCGTTAAAAAATATATATAACCGCCTAAATAAACGCCTCCTTTATTGCAGTCGGTTCAAAATCAACGTATAGAATTAAAGCATTTATTCATACATCATGTCATTTCGGATGTGATCATTCACACCTAGTCAAGAACTTTATTATATGCCGGCATCTTTTAAAAAACTGTGACAAAGGGACGAGGACCCGAGCCTGTTAAGGAACGGAGGCTGTGCTACTCGAGTAATATCATCGACTACGTCATTGTGCGTACTGATGGAAATGATGAAGAGGGGGCGATGCCAATGACGGACGGTAACAACGACTACTTACTCAGCTCTCAGACTAACCAACTAGGTCTTTCTCTAAAAATTTAGTAATTGCTTAAATCAGACATTTCAATCTTTTAACAAGATATTAAAATTTCAAAATAACAAGTAACAGTCGTCTGCGTGCAACACAATGCAACAAGCAAAGGGTTGCCTCATTCTTGCATGCTCAGTATTTCGCACGCTGATGTTTTCGGGCAGAAATCAATTATCACTTCTATTTTGATTGAAATAAAATCTAAACTTAAGTGACTGTTTTTTGGATATTGTTTATCGTTTAAAAATTATACAGTTAATGGTGGTTTTATTGCCTCACAAAAAATATCAAAGATTTGTTCATTAGACAAACAAAGTTGACAGTAAAAACCTAAGGGCCATATCCCCTGGTTCATAACACTACCTGGTTCATGGCCTACTGGGGACTTAGCGGACAGATTTTCCACAACTTTTACATGACATTATATATGAACTTGTCTCTAAAACAAACTAATAACACAATTGTCTTATTTTACAACTATAATAACCATTGCTTAATTAACAATAATACTAAAGGTACACTTCTACATAAGCTTCTACAATTTTGAAATTTCCACAGAATTATTTATTTAACAATTTTTGCGTAAAGTTTAGAAAAACATCATGTAGGTAAAATAATAACTACAATTGTATAAATGTTAGTATCGAGTAACATTTACTGCCGCAAGAAATCAATTAAAGTAATTGACGTTGAAATGTGTCTCCTACGCAACCAACGTAGTTGTTGTAAGGTAGGAAATACGCACATTCTCATTCGAATATGTTACAACCTGTGATACTGTGTCTTAATAACCACTAAAAATATTGAAAAAAGAACGAATAAAACAAAACACGATCGCATAACATTTCTTTTTAAGACCGGAGGAGGAAAGAGAAAGAAAGGAGGAGGTTCTTAATTCGTTGGTTTTTTTTTATGTATGTTTACCGATTACTCGAAGATGCCTGAACCGATTTGATAAAATATTTTTTGCTTCAAAGGGTACCTACCTTTCCAGGTGGTCCTATTTAAATTTTAAGGAAATCGGCTGCGTCGTTTTTAATATATCAAAATTTGTATTACGATGCATTTACTTATCTCGACGACATACACAGACACGACTGGCACAGATTATATAAAAGTTACTACGTCTACCTGCTACGCGCGACGTTTGAAGTCGGTTCTTTTAGTTTTTTAAACGATCTTAAAGTATTGTTATATCGATTACTAATACATATATATATATATATATATATATATATATATATATATATATATATATATGTACATATATATATATATACTAATAGGTATATTTAGAAAATTATCTATTTCATAAGGAAAAATTAAAAATAGGCTTTTTATTTAATACAAAATACTATACATTATTTACCTTCTTAGGTAACACATAAAATTAATTATACATAAGGTTTTATGAGGCATCATATACTGATATATACATTCCATAACACTTCCAACAATATCTCTATTATCATAAACTAGCTGCGCCCAGCGGCTTCACCCGCGTTGAATCCTAATTGTAAAACATCATCTTGAATCACTCTATCTATTGACGAAAACCGCATTAAAATCGGTTACGTAGTTTAGAAGGTCTAAACGTACAGACGGAGGAATGACCTTGTTGTAATACTATGTAAAGATAATTATATTTAAAAAATCATTTATTTCAGGCATAGTAAAAATTGTCCTTCAATCATCTTTTAATAAAAATATAACGTTAAATTTAAACTTTAATTAATATAATTTTTGAAAACGGATGAAGCTGAAACAGTTTTATATCCGTTTTCATGGTTAACAAATAATAAATCTCCTTTGCTCCTACCATACTCAGGTCACTAATCGAGTTATTACTTTGACATAGTACTAAACTGATGTGATATTTACCAACCTGTGTCATATTTGTTGCTACGTTCGAGTGTAGAAAGTGTAATTGGTTTTGTAATGAAACTAAGTCTAGACTTGCATTGTTGTCATTATATTATAGTTACTAGGTTACAGATTGATAGACATGAAATACTACCTACATAGCGTGCAAGAATATTTGAAAGACAAATTTTAAAAATTTGAGCGACATTATTGTTAACTATTTACATAAATTGACATTGTTTCTATCATAATCAATAGTTTAATTTTACAATTATGTTAAGTGTGTGTATTAATTACCTGACATTTTCAGCGAAATAATGTGTATTTTTACATTTTATTATTAATGTATAATTAATATTTTATATGACATTTATAATTTTTTTAAATATTATTGAATGTCTATATGCTGAGTATAGAGAACTTTGTAAATCATTATATAACGAATATCTAGTATGGGTATACCTGTATTCTCAATAAATACATTGATTAATCGATACTCCGTTGAACACGTCTATCAAACAAACTATAGATAGATCACATGATATTATATTTGTAAGTAAACTTAGATTACTTAGCCGTTCTATGAATTCCTATGGTCTGAGAATTAAATTCATCAGATAGTTTCACCCATTCTGCGGATTTCTGCTTCATGGTCACTCCATCTGTTTTTTTATTTTCAATTATGCTAAAATGGTCTGTTACTAGATCTACCAATAACATTTTTTCGTGTATTAGCCAGTTAGCACTTCTTTCAGACATGTTTGAATAATCGCAAAACAAACTCGGCAAAATTTTATTTTAGTAAAATAACACGCACGTAACGAATTACGAAACGAAACGATAGCCAAAGAGAATATAAATACTACGTAAGACGATAGCTACTAGATGGATTGGGTGGGATGACACATTGACACTGACACAATTTACGTTTAAAGTGACGGCTAATTTAAAAAGGTCCTTCTGTATTATACGTACAGCGAGACTACACACCTATTTAATTTGTCTGCGTTCACATTCATTCGTTCATGACGTCACTGAATGTCAAGAAATGAACATGGTACAGATAACGTAAAACACTAACCGAAGAATAGTTAAACTAGGAATAACTTTTTATTGTTACAAAGTGGTGAAATGCGATAAGAGTTAATCTGAGAATAAATCAGGGAGTAATTTTATCCCTGGTAAAGTTATTCTCAGAATATGATACCTTTGGTGAAATCGGGCCTTAGTAATAAAATCTCCAAATATGACGTGATTTTTTAGAGCTTTGCTTCATATCTCCGCAGATTTGTATAGTTTATTTTCTATTATAACCGCAATAAATAGAAACTATCTGATTGTATGGAATTAATTATGTATATCAGAGATTAGTTGTATGGAGAAGAGATAATATAAAGGACTTCATGGTTATAAACTAACGATTATAATACTCACTACTATTTGCTGTCGACTAACTCGACCTAGGTTTGTATGGTCGTCGGGATCTTGCTGCGTAAACTCCCGAGGAAGTGCATCTTTCATGCACAAAACCTAGGTTGAGACAGTCCGCAACAAACAGTAGTGTATAATAAAGTTTATAATCATGATTAAAACTTACAATAACTATAAATCTAAAATAAAGGAGTTCTATCACACTCTACACTACGTCATAATTTCTCGAAAATTCTTACTCCGCTGCAAGTTCTTCAAAAGTTTCGATCTATTTTCTAGTTTACATACCTGAAACAAAATAAAATGCTCATTAGATATATATTATTTACTAAACAATAAACGGGAAATGCTACAACTAACGTAATCGACATAGCTCAATGGATTAGCAAACTGAAGTGGCAGTGGGCTGGTCATATTTGCCGCAGGACTGATAACCGTTGGGGTAGACTGATTCTAGAGTGGAAACCGCGAATCGGCAAACGTAGTGTAGGACGTCTTATGACAAGGTGTAGCGACGCATACGTAAAGTGGTGGGCAGTGACTGGAAAATAAAAGCCTAATGGCTTGCGTACACCGAATCCGTCATCGGGCGAAGTATGCTCGGGCGTCATCGGCCGAACTCGGCCGATCAAATCAAACGTAAGTAAATAAAAGATAGCGCATACACTGCTACTACCGACGTCGTCCGATGACGCCCGAAAACGGACGATCAACTGACGAGTCCGAACGTGTTTGGATTTTTTGTCAGTTTTACCGGCTTCTTTCTGCGATCGAGTCGTTATTTGGATCAAGAATGGATATTGAAAAATTAATTACTTGCATTTATAACAGACCATCACTGTGGGACATTTTTAAAAACACGTCTGTACTCTGTAGTTGCACAGTTCAGACTTCATAAGTTCCACCGACAACAGCCGTTATCATCTGCAGTGTATTCAGTTGAACGTCCGAGTTACTCGTCCGAGTAGTTCTGTCCGCCATCGGCCGACAAAATCGGTTTTGGTGTACGCGTACCGTAAGATCGCGCTCAGAGGCGCGTCTTGGAAGAATCCAATGTTCAACAGTGGACTGACATCGGCTGATTATGATGATTAACGGATTATGCACACCATAATCCGCTAGTACCAGAACCTCGAAAAGTTACACCAAAGCTCTTGCAACATTATTTATGAAAATATATCATCCAATGAATAGAATTCTATTTCTATAGAATAGAATAGAATAGAAATATTTTTATTGTGTCAAACTGTGTACATAGTTCAGATCTTAAGTTTAAAGTATTGTTCCAACAGTTTGTCCATTTCGGACATACAATAATAATGTAGTAAAGTTAACCCGCAGTTGTTGAGGTTGATAGGTGATGAAAGTACCCATCGGTCACATTTCTTGCCATAAAATACAACTAAAACTATGTTTTAAACTAGTTTAGTTACGTATCACAGAACTTGTAAGATTTGTATGTCTGTGTAATTAATATTTGAATTAATTTATTATGTTATTCTACCTGTAAATGTATAACTGTCAATTTTGAAAATCGATACATTGCGTAATAGTCGGATCCTTTTGAGCTGTCAATTTTGAAAATGGAAAGCGAGTTCGGACGTGTCCGGCGCATCTCGGCCCCGCCTCGTTACGTCATTAAGGTATGATCGCTTTCTATGAAGTAATGTCAATACATGAGCGAGAAAAATATGTATAGGTACCTGCTATTTTTAACCGACTTTACAAAAAAGGAGGAGGTTCTCAATTCGTCTGTATGTTTTTTTGTTTTTTTTTTTGGGTACGTTTCCGCGGTGGTCCCATTGTAATTTCATCGAGATCTGATAAGTATCTCCAAAGATATGAAGATAAACGTCTCAAACTTGCTACTGAAATCGACTCGTGGGGCATTGAAGTCGGTTGTTTTAGTTTTTAAACCATGTTAATTATTGTATACAATTTATTCTACCGTACGATATAATATACAGTGCACGCTCGCACTAACTGTTATTTTTTGACAATTTAAGTACGGTTGAATATGATGACTGGGCTAGCATATAGGAATCGAATTTCCCACCGATGTATACAGCCTAAGTCCTGATGTACGAGTAGCCCATGGTGATTCCAAAAGAGTAACCACAGCTGGTGATAGGCTCAAAGTACCCACCGAACATAGACATGTCACCAATCGGTTAACCAAGTTCCGGAGTCCAAGATTTTTAATGACAGTCGGTTCAAAAGATGTTGTGCTAGGCACACGCGGTGTTTCTGCACGCTTCTCAGTAATGAGGGTGGGGTATCTCCAACTCTACCTAACATGAAGCTGGGGTACTGTCAGGGAACACTGTCGGGGCAGTGGACGAGTGCGCAAGTGTTCAAGTAACCATAGCACTAGGCCACGTTCCCACTATGCCGGACCGGTAAAACTGCCGGATGAGGTAGTGGCTATAGAATTTAAATGAAGCTGTTCACATTATGTCGGGTCCGGCAAAAACACCGAGCCATTTAAATTCTACAGCTTTCCTGGCAGTTTTACCGGTCCGAAAAATCCGCCGGTACATAGTGGGAACGTGGCCTAAGTGTGTAACTTGGAACACTATGGAGTTTTAGTCGGTTAGATTCCGACATAACCACTTCATTGCCCATGTTATGAAGTGATACACGTGTGACCATTCCCTTGTTAAAAAAACTGTGCTATGTGGATTGGATTAAAGTCAGTTTTCGAGTGCGTGCTCTCGTACGTCATAATGTCTGAACTAAGCGAAGCTTGCCAATGAAATAGACATGCACATATTATACATTGCATACCCAAAAATAATTAGCTAACAAACGTGTAACAAGAACAGCTAATTATATCCCTGCCATCAACGCCAAAACTTTGTCCAAAACATTTAAAATTTCCGTTTCCCGTTCTACGTCGCCTAGATAACCCTATTCCCCGCTCATAATAAAACGACTCACGTATGCAGGTTACTGATCGAAGAAATTAATCATTAGTATTCTTCGCACTGCTAGGGCTGTCCCTTGACACATAATTGTCATAATGGGTTTTTAGTTGGGTAACGCAAACATTTGATTACTTGCGGCGGTTGGTTTCGTCAGATGGGCATTAAAAAACAGAGCTCATTAGTGTAGCTTAATTCTCACTGGCTTAAAGGTTTATGCACCATGGTTATGTTATATTTATTCAGCATATGACAGTATTTTGTAACACCAAAATAGACGATATATTGATGCTAATAATATGAATGTTTTTATAATTCGTGATGCAAGGCACAAATACCACCTAAGTGCTCCGAAAAACAAAAAAAATAAAAAAATTGGCGACTGACAAATGGCGGTTCAACCATTTCAAATTATGGCGTAGCTAAATACTACGGGCCGGTGACGGGCAGCAGTGTCACCGGTGCGAGGAGCTACATCCTGCGATCGCCAAAAAACCTGCCCAGTGTGGCGATTAGGGCATATCTCTCCCAATGAGACGAAGATCGGGCTTAGTGACACAGGCTGATGATGATGATGATGACACGCAGCCTGTACTCCACTAATCAATTGAGTTAATTGAGTTTGTATCGTGCTTATTATGACAATAAGATGAAAACTTACATAATTAATATCGTCGTGCTAGTGCGTAGCGTAAATCCTACGCGACGATTGCCAACAGCCTACTTTTGCTATATAAAAAAATATTACCGTGAGAACCTGTTTAGACCCTGCGCAAGCGCAAGTGTCAATAAGTGCTATAGATTTCATTTCACCGCTGTTTAGCGGTAATTCGTTAATTTTAACGTAACCAATGTTTTGTAACTGACCTTACCAAATACTGTTCAGCAATTTCGTCAGTTAGCATGACTAGTACTCATGTCTTCTATTTTAGCATCAACTATATTCGCATATGTTTGAATTTAGGAACACATTTCTGTTATTTTAAACTTCTATTATTCTTTGTCCTGAATAGAAAAGTAGATTAAAAGTACGGATACACCGCGGCGTCCTGCGTGCGCGATCTAGGCGGCGATCAGATAGCGCAATAGTATTTGTAGCGACTGGTTCACACCAAACGCAATCAGAAAACAATTGAAAAGTACTGAGATCGCGCCCGCAGATCGCAGGACGCTGCGGTGTGGCCGTACCTTAATATGAAAGTAATACATCAAATGAATATGTAGCTTATTTAAATGTAAATAAAATAACTTAAAATACGAAGTTCGTTACGAGTCACTCTGTCCCTCCGTCTGTAGAGTAGATTGAATTTGACGGTATTTAGCTATGGAGCTGCG
Organism: Cabera pusaria; assembly: GCA_954871355.1. Classification (NCBI taxonomy): domain Eukaryota; kingdom Metazoa; phylum Arthropoda; class Insecta; order Lepidoptera; family Geometridae; genus Cabera; species Cabera pusaria. Next base: position 2,800,669 of record OX940897.1, read on the forward strand.
TAATGTCCTAATTCGTGGTTTTATATTGAAAAGCATATGCGTAGCCGTCACGTACGTAGCATTAGCTACGCACGTGACTGCTACGCATGTACCAGCAGTGACGTACGTAGCTTATGCTACACTTGTATTAAGGCATAGCTACACATACTCGTGCATATAGCAATAGAAAACCACGCATTACGACATGAAACTACGCAGCTCCATAGCTAAATACCATAAAAAATGTAAAAAACCGTGAATGCAGTAGGGGTGGCATTTGCTAATGTTTAAATTATGTTTAAATAAATTGTTAAACACTATCCAAAAATATAAAGTGTGTGACACTTCAAAGAAATATAATATTTGATTTACGCAGTGCAACATCTCTCGTCGGATTTGAAAACTGTAATGATTTCTTCCGAATGATTAACTTACGTAATAAGTAGTCATAGATGGCGCCACCAATGCATAATTGGGTTAACAAATGCAATCCACTAATTTCGTCGTATCGATGGATCGAACCGTGGCTTAATTGGCAGAGCACCTGGACGTGTAATCCGGGGGGTGCGGGTTCGAATCCCGTCGGTACGATGAAATTTTGGATTGTGTTTAACAATTTACAAAAATATAAAGTGTGTGACACTTCAAAAAAAAAAAAAATTTATGTTTAAATACCTATTATAAACCACATTGATCCAGAAATGCCGTTTAAACAACAGCTAAAAATGTGATGAACCCCACCTCAATGGAATAGATAAAAATGTGGTTAGTTGGAGCATAGAAAGTATTATAAACAAAGTAGTATAGCATTAACCATGTTTTTGTATTATTGTTTCGATATTTCATTAGCATACAACAGAGAGCTTTTTGTTCCATTACGACAGGTCATTGCGCTGTTGTCGGAAACCAGTCAATGAATAAATTGGTATCTTTACTGATGAAACGACGATGGGTCAACTACTCAAGCGGTAAATGGAAGGGTTTTTTGTAAGTGATGATTTGGTTTATTGGGTAATATTTTGTTGCGGTAGTATTGATTGAATGAGTTGTACTGCAGATGCTGTGACTTTGTTTGTGTTATTTTTTAAATATTTTGGATGGCTTACTAAGTAACTACTGCACTGTTAAGGTGTAACATATTATACTTTATTCGGGACTGACAAACACTTATCCAATATTTCATTTGATGCTAAGTGATGATAAGGTGCTGTCTGGTAGTGGAAGATAGCTCCTGTCATTACAATGTTAGATTTTAAATAAGTTATCGTGGTGTAAACATTTTAAGAAATATTATTTAGAACCAAAATGAAATAATTAAGTGATATTATGTAGCTTTTCAACCGACTTTAAAATAAAAGGAGGTTCTTAATTCGTCTGTATGTTTTTTTTGTATGTATGTTACGCGATTACTCCGTCAATTGTGAATCGATTCGAATGATTATTTTTTAATCGGTAGGATACATTTCTGAGGTGGTCCCATTGTAATTTCACAGAGATTTGATAAGTATCTCCAGAGATATGACGATAAACGTCTCAAACTTGCTAGTAAAATTGAGTCGCGGGGCATGGAAGTCGGTTCTTTTAGTTTTTAAACTATCTTAATTATTACACTGAGTTATATAGTTGTACTTCAGACAATTCTTTTCAAAAAAAAGTATATAATGATATAGGTATTACTTTTTTTTGTAAAGAATTGTCTGAAGTACTGAAACATATTGAACACGATAATTTACAAAACTCTTAGAACATCCCGAAATTACGTAAATAAGCGCCATCTATTATGCTTATTATGTCAATTACGTATGATCCGCTTTAACCGGCGGTTTCACAATAGGACGCACGCATCGCGGTTTATTTAGCACTTGTGAAACACTCCCACCTTAGGTAGCGAATAGTAGCATGCAATCGTGAGTCTAATTTAGCACGAAATAATATCATTAGCCCTTAATAATATCGTTTAAAAACTAAAAAAGAACGGACTTCAATGCCGCGCTATTCATTTTCAGTACCAATTTTGAGATGTTTATCTCAATATCTCTGGAGATACTAATCAAACCTCGATAAAATTACCATGGTGCCAGACTTGGGATATCTCCTTTCGAACAAAAAAAGAATAATAAAAATCGGTTCATAAGCGACGAAGTTATCTGCGAACAAACAAAAATATATATATATATATATACGGTCGAATTAAGAAACCTCCTCCTTTTTTTGAAGTCGGTTAATAAAACATTATCTTTGCTGACATATGTAAAATCTATAAAGATACCTAATTTACCTAGTGATTTTAGTTATTAACTGAATAGTAAGATTTTAAAATACACTAAAAATCTATGTATGTCTGAATGATGATGTGATAGCTAGAAACGAAATATGAGTGTATTTTCTGTCTATTGGCTCTATCTAAGATATTTCTGGTTAGTACGTTATTGTTTTCCACGTTACCCGTGAACTCTATAGATGTAAAACAATGCGGAAAAAAGCATAAAGAAAAAAAACTAAAAAATTATATGCATAAACGTCTTCATTATTAAAAAATTGCGACTTTATTTATAAATTAAAAATAAATATTAACAGTTTCTATACATAATTTATAAGATGCCTGGATGTTGCATAGTAGTTAGAAATTATGTCGTCTAATTTTGCATAGATTTCATAATCAATGTTCTAAGTGAGGATAAACTACCATGACAAATCTAGTTAGTGGAATTAATGTCGTCATTTAGTTTATAAAAAGTTGTAACTAAGTTCTAAAAATAGTTTCATAAATGGTTCCACAAGCTTATCTGGTCTGGTGGCAACAAGTGGAACCGTGGATAGAAAATTAAATGGAGAAGAATTTGGCGTATACGATGAAATAGCTATAGAGATAACCCGTCTAAAATGATGAACACGTGATACATATGCTAGCCATGAGATATAATTAACAACGTAATTTGGTCGGGTTATATATGACACCGGGTGATAGCCAATGGGCGCCGCTAGAGCTGGGGGCAGAGCTGGTGGCAAACAATAAAATCGCATATGAAAAAAAATGTTGTCCGTATCGCTCACTCATACTAGTGATTGTATAGTTTTATTCTTCTCATATTATTATTGTTATTTTAATCTCAGATCTTTTTAATTATCCATCTACGAGTGAAACTAAAAACAACAAATTATTCAAATTAAAAACAGCAACAGCGCCGCCGGAATCCAAAACTGCCCTTACTTCTAAGTATCTTGGATCTTTGCAATTCACAATGCTCCGATTGGTTACATTTTGACATTTCAATTCGAAAAAATCAGTGATTCTGGTTGGAAAGGTTTCTGCGACAAAATATGTAGCTGTGTACGGATTTATCAATATTCAAAATTAAAAAGGAAGCTTCCGATTCCGAAAAGTTTTTCGAATGATTGTGAGTCAGGGGACTGGTACATTTTAGAGCTTTTACCTGAGTTTATGCCTAATAATTTTCTGTGTGATTAATAATATCAAAAAAATATATTAAAGTACCTACTTTTGGTTTATCTTCTTTATGATATAACGAAACATAACAAACATGACGCTCGCCTGATGGTAAGCGATGACGTCTACGTAGTCATAGAATATATATAATAACCTAGTATAGATACAGGAGGATGCAAAATTCTATTCTTTCTCCTTTTCTTTCTTTCTTCTTTGATAAAGATAAGATTATTAATTCTTGCAGAATCTAAAAACGGGCTCGGTAATTATAAAGTACCACAAAATATCAGTAATTGCCATCATTTGTAACAGCAACGTTTATTTTAGTTAAATCACAACTTCAATCAACAACAAATTTACCACGATCTAATTAAATAGTCATAAAACTGGAGTAATTAAGGCCACTAAGCATACCAACTCAAATTTAAAGCATTTATTTATAAAATTAAGCATTGTGCAATACCCATCAACAGTAAATTAGGCTAAGATCACATCAAGCTTATTGGTCAAGCTTATTATGGCTACCTGTGAGCCATCAAAAAGACTGAAGTAAAGTGCGATGAACTTATTTATGCCAGTGGATTTGAATTAAAGCTGGTATAGTGAACTGTTAGTCAGGGTATAAGGCATTAATAAGTATAAGGCATTTAGCCTTTACGTGATAATACATAAATATAGCGATCGACCACAAAATTAAAAACCGCAGTTTTTTTATGTTTCCGTGATTTCCTAACGTTTTCACCATCTCCGATCACATTATCGTTTGCCATCATGCAATATAGTGGTGAAACGCTAACCTATCAAATATTAAAAAAAGAAACTAATCCTTCATTTATTTAGCTGCAGTCGGCACCTACTCAATTATACAACTGGTATGGATGCATAGACATATAAAACTGTTTGCAACAACATCAACACCAATGAGCCAACTATATATTACTTAAACTAATCGATTAATAGACGATACAAAAGAGTACACTGAAAACATTTTAATCACACAAACACACACACACACACACACACACACACACACGCGCGCGCACACACACACACACACACACACACACACACACACACACACACACACACACACACACACACACACACACACACACACATACACACACAAGATTAACATACACATAATAGGACATATACTTTAATTAATATATAAAATATAAATAATATATAAAAAAATAAAAAAAAAAAATAAAATTGTTTCCTACTATATAATAATAATTTTCTTTGTTACTAATTTTATATTTGTTAATTAGAATAATATAATAATGTAACGCATAATAATTGTATAATAATAATAATTGTGAATTAATTTGTATTCAATTTAATAATATTATAGTTACTAATAACTAGTATTATATAAAATCCCATCCAACGTAACCACCTAAGAAAGGCATTCCAAATCCGCTGTCATCAGACGGAAGAGGCCTGGAGCCTATCACACGGGTCTCGAGCATAGTTTAGATTCCAGGTAAACCATTTACTTTGTTGTAATAAGCCTAAGTTTCCTCAATAAATTATTCTTATTCTTAAAATTATTCTTATTCTAAGTCTACAAGCAAAGTGTACAAACAGCCTTATAGATGTGACTATTCTACCGTATCAACCACAGACGTAATGACCATGGACAATTTTACCATTAGATGAATGATAGGAAGTTGTACAGTTGACTGGGTCAGGTGAGGCGTTTAATTTTGTATGGTTGTACTTCTTTGAGTGCTAGTACAATTAGTTAATGGGTGGCATTCGTGAATTGGATATAATACGATTAGTATTGACAGAGATTACTAGGCCTTACTTACATATAAATGTTACCTTTGTTTCATTTTCATTTGACATTTGACAATTTTCCTTTAGCGAGAAGTTTACACGTATTGATAAGTTTAGCTACCGCTTATAAGCACGACCAAGATCGTAGTTTGTTTTCTGTTGAGATGCCACACATAATTTTTCGACATAAAAAGAAGGGTGTTATAAGTTTGAGTGTACAAACAGCAGAGGTTGATTTGTCGTCGATTTGACAGTTGAATGTACGTAAGGTTCATCGAAATGGTCAATGGGGTTTTATATTGTACATTAAAGTATTATATTTATTTTAGACAAGAAGCTTACTTATCAGTCTTACTAACAGTCATTAATCGATCACAGAAAATGTTATTACTAATTCAGGTAAGTGGGAAATAGAGTATTATACCTTTTAAGGTTTAAATTACAAGTATCCGTTTCATAATTCCTATACAAAGAAGCTAAAGGAATTCGATTCAGGATAACTATTGAAAACTACTACTTACTCTACGTCGAATATTCCGGCATCGGCAATAGGAAACGACTACTTAGTCAAATTACTCAGAAAAAACAGTAAGGAAAAATATAACCGAACGCGCCTTTAATAGGTTTTCCTGCTACTATTCAAATTATACAATTTATAAATGAGGTGATGATGGTATCTATCTAAAAGTATATTGATGTCATCATCATTAATGAAGTAAGTAGTAACATTAATTATAAACTATAATTATGACGCATCGACAATTTGCCGTAATACACCAATGCCCAATATAAGTTAATAAAGTAATTATATTATATGTATTGAACACTTAATGATGGATAGGCATTGAAATCACAAGAGTCAGGTAAATATGTGTTAGTCCAAGAGAAAGCATTTAATATTAATTTAATGGTAAAATTTTTATTTATCATGTTAAATTTCGGCAAACCAATCCGCGACATGTCTTTTTCTATACTAATATTATAAAGAGAGAACATTTGTATTTTTGTATTTTTGTATGTTTGTAATGATTTAGCTCAAAAACTACTGAACCGATTTAAAAATTTCTTTCACTAATACATAGAATGGACTTTCGGAATGAAAATAGGCTATATATTATCCTGTTTAAATCAAAGGTACATTCGTGGAGACCTAATTTGCAACCTAAGTCGGCAAAAAAACGGTTGAAAAACACGTTTCTAACGAACGCTACTCAATTGAAAATAGATAGAAGAATATTTTCTATGAAAGAGTTGTACAACTTAATAAGACCTACAAAAAAGTCCGCGACAGCATATGTCTATCTCTTAAAGTTTACTCACAGTATCCATTTTAATCTTAAAATTTTTGTTAAAAAATATTACATAACTTCCAAGGCTATTTTCAAGTATATTGTATTAATCCTTATACAAATAATTACGTTAATTAGCTTGGCCACATATTACAAATTAAAATTGTCCTTTACAGTATATAATTCAAATGAAAACTCTAGAAGATATTTCGAATTTCACATACACGCGTCGCAAAATTAATAAAATATTTGTAGTGAAACCACAGATTAGGTCATAGTTACTACGAAAATATTATTATAAGCTTAGCTATGCTGTAGATCCCCATCGATCACAATCAATTTGAAGACAATATAGTATAATAATATGATCTATTGTATAAAATAATATTCATCTATATATATAATAATAATATTTTAAACCACCCCGACTGATCTATGTATAATCTTTTCATTAAAAGCATTCCAATGACTCTAAACACGACATTTAAAATCTGAGCTGTAAGTTGGTGAGGATTTGAGTATTCTGTGTGTAGTCCAGGAGATGTCCCAGCATCAGGTCAATGCTTTCATGTTCTTAAAATATCGTTGAAGAAGAAGATTTTCGAATTGATCAGACCTATGAAAGTTGGTTTCATAGCGCAATTAACTAGAAAAAAGCTCATAGTTTTATAACGATTGAACGAATTTTCATGAATCAAAGCTGAGAACACTCTCGATGAAGACATCTATCAAACAAAAAAAAACTATCAATAATAAAAACAAAATCGGTTCATCCGGTTAGGGGCTAAGATGCTACAGCCAGACACACAGATACGTTAAGCGTATATTACCTCTACTTTTTGCGTCGGGGAACGCCGTAAGGTTCAGGCGGCAGATGTTCTCCTTGGTGGTAAGCTACTTTTTGGTAGATTTAATGATCCCACTACTACTGTACGAAAACTCATGATTCATGAATGCACATAAAACTTTCATTGGTAGATATATAGCTAGGATTAGAACCAACGACCGTCGGGTCAGAATCAGGGTAACTATCCTTTACGCCAAAGGGCCGTCCAATATCTAATCACTACGTAAGTATTATAAAACAAAGTCCATCATCTGTCTGTTCGCAATAATCTCAATAGCTACTGAACGGATTATCCTGCGGTTTTCACCAATAGCCAGAGTGTTTATGAGGAAGGTTTAGGTGCTAAGTTAAGGTTTTGTGTAAATTGGTTGAAATATGACGATGATTGTTAAATATGTTAATATTTTATATTCGATGCAACAAACTGATGCAAATTTTGTAGGCATATGTTCTACCCGTGCGAAGCCGGGGCGGGCTGCTAGTCTTTTATAAAAATGATTAATAGCAATTTGGGTTGCACATTACCTAGTAGTATTGTTAAACCCTCCAACTAAGCTAAATATGCTTGTATCTGGAGTGAGTTCACGTGCAATGAATGGGGATCGAACTCATCACTTCTCAATCGCCAGGCCGATACCTTAGCCATTGAGCTATTGCCGCTTAAAGCGATCTCTTCCAGACAACCTTTGGATGGAGTGATATATTTTGAAAGTGTTAGAATCAGTATCAGAATTCGTTTATTTGTAAGGATATAAGTGATCATACGAAAATTGCACAGATGTTATTGCAGATAAAGTTTCTATATACATTTTTTTAATATCTTACAGGCTAACGTTTGATCACTATCTCACCTGTTGGTAAATGATGATGCGGTCGAAGATGGTAAGCACACTAGGCCTAGAATAGGAACTGGCTCTCAAGGAGGCTTCCGGAATACATTAGATGTTTGACGACAGATTTTCTAACTTGAGGGTGGTAGCTGGCCAGGCGGACACTAGATCTACCACCTACCACCATGCATACATATTCTGAGCCACCAGGCAAACAAATATTACAAATAAGTTTACAGTTTTCTATCATTATTAATAATTAATGTGAAATATAAGTATAAAAAATAAATAAACATACAGACGAATTGAGAACCTCCTCCTTTTTTGTGAAGTCGGTTAATAAAATTTAAAAAACCGTGTATAATAACTTAAACACTTATTTTAACATATTTCAAATTACAATCGAATTAAAGCAACCACTTGATTTAACAATTTATTAATATACCTACTCTTTTTAACTCGAGTTACGTGCCGTGGCCCGAGCATCGCGAACGGGCTTGTAGGGGAAACTCCCTGAAGAAGAAATTCAAGAATGTTTGAAACTGGTCGGAGTTAATTTTCCGGTAAATAAAATCTTTTACGTTATAATAGCCGTTGCAAAATTTATTTTTGTGGTTACCAGGTCATTAAATATTTCTCATAAATACTGTTTTAGCTCATCACCAGAAGACAGGTTCCGAATAATGTCAAAGTTGATATTTAAACACGGTTGGCCTTGGCAAAGGCCGCCGTATGAATATTAAGTTATCCACTTGAAAAACTTAGTCAAAAATATGTTTTGGTCTTCAACTATATGTAGATATTTTATTATAAAACTCACGTTCATTTTAAACTTATAGATTTGAGACGGGAATTTAACGTGACTTACGCGATGTCGATATAGTGATCGACATATGTTTCGGCCTCATCCGGAGGCTTTCTTCAGGATCTTGAGTGCGGGGCGCTCGCTGACGCGTTCAACCTCGCACTGAAGAAGGCCTCCGGATGAGGCCGAAACATAAGTCGATCACTATATCGACATCGCGTAAGTCACGTTAAATTCCCGTCTCAAATCTATAAGTTTATATGTAGATAATTTAAAAACGTTTACAAAACCACAGAATCCACTTCAAATGCCGTGCTACTAATTTTCAGTACCAAGTTTGAGTTGTTTATCTCCATATCTCTGGAGATACTCATCAGATCTGGATAAATTACAATGGGACCACCTTGAAGATGTACCCTAAATATTACCGATGTATACTGATGATACACTTGCCATAGGTGATAAGCATTATATTTAAGTTCCGCCTGACTATCTACCAAAAAGTAGTTTACCACATGCAAGGAGAAAATCTGCCGCCATAACCTTACGGTGTTCCGGCAGCAAAGCCCTTGAGAACTTTCTAGGCCTAGCGTGTTTACCATCCTCAACCACAGGCCTGATTGACCACTACCTCGCCTGGTGGTAAGCGATGACGTCTACCTATTACAAATTCAGCGGCATGCAAAGTTCTGGATAGCCAGAATTTTGCATGGCACTGCACACACTGTATAGTATGCTAACATTGGGTTTTAAAGGTTTCTACCATTTTATTATAAAAACTCACGTTAATTTTAAGCTTATAGAATTAAAAACTTAGCACTTAGAAACTGCGAGGCAGGACGCGTCGGCTAGCGCCCCGCACTCAAGATCCTGAAGAAGACCTCCGGATAAAGCCGAAACATATGTCGATCGCCATATCGACATCGCGTAAGTCACGTTAAATTCCCGTTTTTAATTCTATATGTTTCTACCATGTCATAAAGTTCAAAGTTTATTGAATAGAGAATTTCTCATCAGTTACAAGTCCCGAGCACTTGAAATGTCAAAGGTGAGAGTACAAGACACGACTTTGACTTTTAGAACCGCCGTCCGAGCGTCAAGTTATTTTTGATAGCAGCTGGTTGCTGTCTTGCCTGTAAATTACATTATAAGTGTAAAGTGGTTAAAGTCGACGTTTCTATGACACATTATTATGTTAGTACAGATTTTAATTAAATTATAAATTGTTTTCTCCACAAATTTATTTATTTTCAATCGACTTCCAAAAAAGAGAAGGTTCTCAATTCGTCTGTATGTTTTGTTTTTTTGTTTGTTTGTAACCCGATTACTCCATCAATTGTGAACCGATTTCAAGGATTATTTTTTTCATAGGTCGAATACATTTTTAATGATGTTCTATTTCAATTTTATTAAGATCTGATAAGTATATGCAGAGATATGACGATAAACGTCTGAAACATGCTACTGAAACTGACTCATGCGGCAAAGAAGTTCTTTTTTTGCATTAAAACTATCATTAGTATTCCCAATAAGACACCTCCTGCTCTAAGAAACCCTTTGACACAGGGACCTCACAAACATTTAAATCACGGACACATTTATTAAGTACCTCATCGTTTACCCAGTACCTAATTACTCTAAAATAAGACCAAGATTGTATTCTAATTTCAATTGAAAACAATCCTATTTAGAATCCTATTTTTAAATATGGAATGTTGTGTGAGCTATTCGGTCGTGGAACCTTTTCGATTAGAATCACTGATTTTCGGATTAAAATATCAAAAAGAAACTCAAATCAAAAGAAAAACATGGTAAATATCCCAAAATTAATATTAATAATAGTGTCAGTGACCATGAAAACTTATAAAATTTTAAAGTTTCCGATCGGAGCGATTGTGAATTGCTAAGATCTGAGAGGCAGTTTTCGAATCCGAATGTGTTCACGAGAAGTGTTTTCCCCTCTATACGATGAATTCTATAGAGATATTATGTTTCTTTGGAGTGTTTTACACTTTATATTTTTGTAAATTGTAAATGCAATCCACTAATTTCGTCGTAACGATACTTCGCACCGTGGCTTAATTGGCAAAGCACCGGAACATGTTATTCCGGAGGTTGCGGGTTCAAGTCCCGTCGGTACGATGAAATTTTGGATTGTGTTTAACAATTTAACAATTCTATAGAGATGTTGACTCGACGACCGCTGCGGCCAAATGGTGGGAGATGGACGCATTTGGGTATCAATGACCATACCGTGAATGATAATGACCCCAAGAAGATTAAGTAAGGATAGCTGTGTCCATTGTCCATATTTCTGGTTGATACCATAAAAGGTCCCCGAGATGATCAAATACACTCACGTGATGGAAGGTTTACATGATCGGGGATTTGACGTCTATTGAAGGTGTCGTCAAGTCCAGTATCACTCGCCTACCGATCCTACCGATCTGTATCTGTTCTGTCAAAATTTCTGTCAATTGCGACCAAGCCGTAGACCGCCTGGCGGTAGCGTCAACGCAGTAAACGATCAATATTCGACTGTGCACACTCGAAGTGCACTTGATCGTCTCGGTGACCCTTAACTGTGTCCATTGTCTTTCTGGTTGGTACTATAACTGTGTCGGTTGTCCATATATATGTTTGATACCATAAATGTGTTCAATGGACACAGTTATTCACTGAAATATGTATGTACGCTTAAACTTTTGCCTTTGCATAAACTTTTTACCGTTTGAGGAAAAATTTAAAATGATGATTCACTGAATGCATATACGTGGTATGTCTTAATACAAAAAAGACCCTAACATATTTAATCATCAACCCAAGATTGAAGAAGGTTACCGCAAAATGTCGTACCCGCTGGGTGTATTACGTGGTCATTCGTAATGTTTATCAGCTTCCTTGCGAGAAAGTACAACGTGCTCCGTATACCGATATGATTCTTTCACTTTTCACTCGAATTTTTGCGACACTATCGACCGATTTCTAGAATAGTTCCTTTTCATACGGCTTCTCTAACGAAAGTTGTTTTGGATTAACAACTGGTTTAGGCCGGTCTGTATTTTATTATGCCTAGCTTAATATGCGACTCTGTGGTTTATTGGGAGTTACGATTACTTTAAGATATTATTGTATGGGCTTAGCGTAAGTAATATAAATGTTTACAAACCATGGATGAAATATTAAGCGGATGTGGCAGTTAAATAAGAATAATAATATGAGAAGGATAAAACTATACAATCACTAGTATGAGAGAACGAGATGAACAACAATTGTTTATCCTTTACCTGCGATTAAACTAGTTCCAGCAATGTTTGGAACCAAGTTCTAGTGCACCCATTGTCTCTCACCCGCTGTCATGTATGACCCGACCAAATTACGTTGTTCATTTTATCTTATAGCTGGCATATGTATCACGTGTTCATCATTTTAGTCGGGTTATATCTCTATAGCTATTTCATTCGCATACGCTAATGTTCTCTATACACATTATATACTTTCTCTATGTTACAAACTAATGTAAATGTTAGCATCAATATTAAAGATACATACAGGTTAGCAAAAACGTCTTGCAACGGATTTTTTTTTCTGGCCTGGCAATTATCTAATCTGTGATAAAATTTTATATGTTAACTGTGGTCAGTGACTGAAAAAATATGAACAAAGCTTTTTGTGCAACTCAATAGTAGTATTTTAATATTTTCCGTAACCTACGCGACTTAAAGATGTTTTAACATGAATAAGACTATCCGTAGTTCCACTAAAGAAGTAATTTTAAAGCATACCGCCACTCTCTCTGCTATCGGGGTTACTAGTTAGCAATAGTGGCGCCTCCATTTATTTCTACTCTATTTTGCCAACCTATATGTCTTACAACAAACTTATGCATATCAAACAGTGCTGCAGAACTCTCAGCATCATAGAGTAGCCTAAAGTGTAGAAGTTTTGGTCTTACCTATGGTAGTCTCCAGCTATATGGAGCGATGATACACCGGAAGCTGGCTAGCAACGGTCGTGAATGCATAGCTGAAGATCGAGCTCAGTGGCGTGTCATAGGAAAGGCCTATGTCTAGCATTATACGGAAATTGGCTAAGATCTCACAGTCAAGATAAATATGATGAGAATGGTGGACCTCTCCATAAACCTTATATAAGCGGTAAATAAAATTAGGTAGTCACTCATAATTAATTGTTTTACACATCTTCTCTTTAGATAGTATGAAACACAATCACTCACGCTATGTGTACGCTTAGATCTTTTAAACTATGCAACAAAAAATCGAAATAAAGAGGAATCTTTATAACTAGGAATAAATGAGGGCAAAGCGCAGGTGCAGCTAGTATGTAATAAATATTATTTTGAACGGTATATAGTCTTAAATCATTACATTAAACATATTTAAAAGAATATAAATATTTCTCAATATCAGAGTATCATTGTGGTATCATATTACAAAGCAAGTTGACCAAGAAAGTGATTTCATAACTTACATTTAACGCTTCGCTTGGTAACATTTCCTTTATAAATAAATAGGCTTATTCTATCGTAGCGTGACAACGCGACACTGACGGACCCCAGCGGTGAAAAACATTGAAATGTTAATAAGCTAGATACTAAAAAAACTAGTTCAATAGAATACATCGAAATACCTAAAGTAATTATTCTAACTTAATTAAATAAAAATTAATTAATTAAATAAAAAAATATTCTAAAGTATTAGGACTCGGCTAAATTTTATTAAATAAATTAGTGGTAAAAGGCGATTAAGCTAATAGCTGTTTCATTTGTTCTAATCATATTTTATCTGATCACTGGTTTCAGAATTTCTGTTCTAAATGGATTCAGTTATAGTGTAAATAATTTGCTCGTACGTACTATAATTGTAATACAAATTGTACGAACTTCTCATGCATCGCAGTAACTATTTATTCTTCTACTAGCTTCGCTATGTTCTGTTCTATCATTTTGGTTATAATTGCGTTATAATTAAATTTTTACATATCAGTTCAGCCGCTTGAACGTGAAACATTCAAAAACAAAAACATATAGGGAGGCCTCCCTTTCCTCATTCAACACTTGAGATCTCAAAACTTTTAATTTTACTTTCTCAATTAGCTTAACAACGGTGTACTTCATTTAGCATACGTTATTATTATTCATTATAACAACTTAATAACTATTACAACTTAATCGTTAAACAAAACTTATGTAATAACATATTATGCAATTAAAAAGTGATTTACGTTGTGAAAGAAAACGGGAAATACATGGCATTCCGACAATTTTCTATATTCAGTACGTACATACATACAGTAATTTATGTTTACAGTCCCTTACCAAGTCACTATTACGCTTTTTTTATAATTGGATATATATACAGTTCCGGTTAATTATTAATTTTTTGATACCTGAAGAACCCTTGAAAGACCACCGTGATGGAAAGTGGTGAGCATACGCCATTTTCTGATACGCCCTATAACTCAACTAAGTAATATAATACTCTAAGGTTGCGTCCAACGCGCCATATATAAATAACTTTTACACAAAAGCACAGCACTGTTATGTATTTAGACAAAATAGTAAGTATCTAGTTTCCACATTAAAGCAGCAACATGTGCAGAGTAAACAAAATGTATAAGTTGTATGTGTAAAGCGCGTAGAATCCGCAATGATAACTTTCGCCGGTCTAGTGAGAGCTACCATAGTCAATGACTATGATTACAGATTATGTGACTATGATTATGAACATCACTAATGTTCAATTACACGGCGTGGTTGCGATTACTATGGTACGTATTGGTAACGAGGATGACTGGACAATTGTTGAAGGAATGCTGACTTTTGTTGCAGTCAGGAGTTGTTTTTGGTTGTGTTATGTAATGAGTTGATTATTTTCAAACCTTATTGGGAAGACTGCACTGTTCGCCATTTATTCTTTATCTCGAATTTGAGATTGGAAAATTGTTATTATTATTTAGTAGTTTGCTCTTTCTCTCTCTACCTGTAGGCTATAACACTGTTTCATAGCTGAAGAAACTGAAGTTTTCTATCTATGGGCGTTTTCACATTGGACGATAACTGTAACTACACTATAACTGCACGATATCGTCGGACTGGTAGTTTGACACTTATTTATTTATTATTTATCAATGTGAATTTCGTCGTTATCGGCCAATATGAAAACGCCCTATGTATTTAGAAACAGAACGAGATAAGGAAACATAATTACGATCGAAGAGCTTTCGGATTGCAAGTAATATTGTGAGAGTCTTCAGATCGTGCCCAGACTTATCGTCGACAAGCGAGATAGTGGTCAAACACTAGCCTATCAAAACATATTAAAATATCAGCTATTTAAAATAAAGACAAAAATAAAGCATCAAACCTTTGTTAATAATTAATTGTTTGGAAACAACCGCTTCATGTAACTGAAGGTATCGGAAACATTCATTATTTTTCCAAAATCAATTTAATATGCATGTTAGGCGGATTCGCAAATAAGTCACTAGCGTAATTATATTGGCTTCTTTTATTTTTTAATCAATTAATTTTAGGCGTTTGTAAGATTTTTTATCAACTTTTACACATCAATTTATACACAAAAACGTAAAGCAAACGTGAGGCCTAAATTTTAACAAAATACTAGGCCGGAGATCCGGCAAAATAAAATGTTTGTTAAGTGAATTTTATTTTCTTGTTGTTGTTTAGTCTTTTTATAAGACTTCACGCTGTGTCCATAGAAACCGCAGAAGCCAGGTTACGGAACCTGTTCACCTAGATTACGACCTAACCGCAGCCATGTTGAAAATAGATGTAATTTATTGGTTGACTTTTCGGAACAGTTCCTGTCTTTGAAATTATGTAAGTGATGATAAATAGTCGTGTTAGTTGCGCATATACAAACATTTCACCACTATCTCACCTAATTTTAGGTAAAGATGTGGTCTTGGATGATATTAATCTGCTTGCTGGAAGTAGCATATGGCAGTGAGACGAGACGCTGAAAGATGGGTTGAGACGTATCCGTCTCGACTCGTCATTGCACATGACATACTAATCCAGCTGTTTAGTTATAGTTGTGTATGCAAAAACGTTTTACCCTAACTAGACTTTGCACGGTAGAACATTATTGTGAAGACAAATGAAGAATATTGCTGTGACGCCTCACCTTTGTTCCTATCTCGCTCACTCTTACCGTAAGAACTCTGTTAAACACTAAAATCAACGTGGAGGAAAGAGTAAAACATGATTCAAGGTCATATTTTTAGTCTTCAAAAGTTCTATATTCTACATGAAACCTTGAATGTTATAAAAAATCTTATTACACAGATTAAAATCATAGGTAAGTTATTTATCATCTATATTAATCTGAGATGTAATAAATTATGTGAAGATGGAATAAGGCGTGGCACACATTTAAAACACGGATGTCAATTTAAATAAAAGATTACTAAACCAGTATTCTCTTACAAGTAAACATTAAATATTACACATGACATGGTTAAATACACGTAACGCCATGTCCTAAATACTGTGCAAGCCAATCTCGGTTTTCTCACGGTGTTACATAGAGGTTAAGTTTCATTGGACAATTATGCCCTCAACTATGTAGGGTTTTCATGACCTCAATTTTTTTGTTTAGCATTTTGTTAAATGTTTTAGGAGCCTTGGATGTTTGAAGTTTGATCGATTGATTCTAAGTCAGTTTTTTTTAGATTGAGTTTCAATACATAAGTTGTTTATTCACTCACTTCAAACTTAATAACAACTTGTCAGTATTCGAACTGCCAATTTTTAAGTCATAATCATGCATTTTCTGTTCAACATTTCATACTAAGTAACAAATTAATAATTCGAATTCTAAATAGCAAATTCAAGATAAGGAAAGGAATAATTAATGTAGTTTCCAATTCCGAATTTGTTTTCAAGTAATTTTTAACCATGTTGGTATTAAATTCCGAAATAAGTTGTTTAAATCAGAAAATTACTCTCACCGCCTTCTAAAATTAAAATAAATTTATAAAGTCATTGCAGAACGCTGCATTTCATCAAACGATCATTCGTCCGTTCGTTCATTCGTTTAGTGTCCGCCTGGCCAGCTCCCACCCCCAAGTTAGAAAATCTGTCGCCAAACATCTAATGTGTTCCGGCAGCTATCCTTGAGAGCCAGTTCCTATTCTAGGCTTAGCGTGCTTACCGTCTTAGACCGCATCATCACTTACCAACAGGTGAAATAAAGTCCCCGCCACGAGAAGCTATAAATTATGTAAACAAACATCTTTTACTAAGTAAACATTTTATACTGCGAGATAATAATAAATTGACCATATTCAATCGACATGAAATATAGACGGGTTATATGAAAGTAACAACCTATTTAATTTAGTCGGATCAAATTTTAACGACGCAAAGCGCTATCGTTTGTGTTTCTTGGTACCGGACGCAGGGATTGTAAACTATCGGGACGCCATTTTGAAATAAACGCGTCATTCGAGTTTCAAGTTTATTTTCAAAAATTCATTTTTTTTGTTGGTCCAAATGTTGTGAACTCCTGAACACTTGTTTACATAATTTATAGCTTCTCGTGACGGGGACTATAGTGGTCAAAACGCTAGCCTATAAGATATTTAAAAAAAAGAATTAATCGAAAAAATAAAATGGTTTCCTCTCTTCAATTAAAAGAACAAAAACATCATGCAATATATTCCTATTTTCAAAAAAATTACCAAAATATCTCCCTGAAATTCTTAATGACGATGCACCGTATAGTACGATGTAGACACCATACACATACCATCAACACGTAACCATACAAACTAACAAACAATTAAACAGCCTGACATTCCCATACCAATTAGAAGTCGCAATAATCCTCATAAAGCGCAATTAAAACATAATTCACACGTATTATGTCATAACGCTAATATAAATAAACAAAATTCACTAAAAAGGTCATCGTCCAACTTTTGTTTCGCCTATTCCGGGGAGTGTAGGTGATGGGAACACAGATACAGAAAACAATGTAGAAAAACAATATGTGAGGTATCTGATGGGAAGTATTCATTGAATGGGGAACTGTTACCTTGAGGCGAGCCAGCGATGGACATTGATCTATGCGATACCTTAAGATCGAATGAGCCTGGTACTTGGTACTAGATTCAATTACCTTCTTGGTTTTTTGATTGTTAGGTAGTTTTGCTTTGTTTGATTTTTATCATAGTGGAAACTAGAGACCAAGGATTTATTAACGTAGTGAATCCTAGGTATGTGGTAAAACCCGTATAATTGAGTAATTTACATACTGTAGGTCAAAATGCTGAAAACGTAAATAATAGAAATAGGTACTTGTAGATAATATGTAAGCCGTCCTTGATCATTTTTTTTTAGGGTTCTGTAGTCCTGACAAGGAACCCTTATAGTTTCGTCATGTCCGTCTGTCTGTCTGTCCGAGGTTTTGCTAAGAGACCGCTAATACTAGAAAGCTGTAATTTTGTGGGGGTATGTAAATGAATGACGCCGACAAGGTGCTGAAATAAAATATTGAAAAATATTTTTTTTAGGGTAGCTCCTCTATATGAGAATTGGGGATGATTTTTTTTTCCATCGTCTACCCCATCGTGTGGGGTATCGTTGAATAGGTCTTTTAAAATGACTACAGGGTTGCTAATATTATTTTCCGATTGAATGCTCCATTTACGAAATATTAAACTTTAAAGTGAAAATTTTTGTTCCAGTAGGGCGTCCCCCCCCCCCTCCCCCTCTAAAAGCTAAACTGCTGTCTTGAAAAATCTGGAAAAATTCGTGATAATAGCGCATTTCATGAACTTTAAAGGGAAATTATAGCGGTTAAGACAACTTTATTAGTTTAGCAGTAATAGTCCTTGAACTTGGGTGTTGGATAATTTTGTACCAAATACAAAATCCTTAGAATAAATCCTTTAAAGTGACAAAGACGGAGTACCTAGTTGCTTGTTTATAACGGGTAAAGACTTGCATTGAATAACATGCTACTACGGAACCCTACACTGCGCGTGGTCCGACACGCACTTGGCCGGTTATTCTCACTCAAGTAAAATAAAACGCTTGTAAATAATATGTAACCTGCTTTTGATCAATTCTATTTTTTTCCCTCAAATAAAATAATAAGTTGAATATATGTAAGAGTAAAACCATATAATATTCAACGCGGAATCGGCAATACACAGACATTTATGTCTTCAACACAATAATATCGCTAACATCAGCTCCTGGAAATCTAAATGGAAAAAGTTGTGGTCTGTGATTTGAACTGACTCAATATTTATATTTTTTTTAAATATACATATCATGTATAAAAATCTATTGAAAGAAAGGTAATATTAAGAAAAAAAGGCCACGTGACAGACAGAAGTTAAAAAAATAATATTTATTTTACTTGCTACAAGGGACCTTAAAGTGGATGACGTTATTAGTGTAATTTCAAAATATGCCGAAGCTCACGATCGTAGACTTCATCACCATGTGAACGTCGAGGCTATCTAGCTTCTCGACAACACGGACATAGTGAGAAGACTGAAAAGGATAAAACCTTTTGAGTTAGTGTAGTGAAGTGACATTAAATTAGTGAACACTGCTTTCAAAGAACACAATACAATAGTGTCTTCGCCTTAATAGAGACAATAAAAAAAGTGCCAATGGACACATTCTTAGTTTAACAATAATTAACAGTTTAGGTCAAATGTAAATTACTTATTAGTCTTAAGACTAGATTGTAATATTAATGATATGCCATTATATTGGAATATCATTTTTGAAGAAAAAAAAACTTGCTACAAGTTTTGCACTAGTAATAACATTAATTACAATATACTAGTAATAAAAAAGCGCAAACAATATATACGAGTATATATAATTAAACATCAACGAAAAAAAGTTCACCCACGGTGATATGTATTTGTAACATTTCTTTGTATCAATGTCATTGAATTCCACAACACAGGTGGATTTTTAAGGTTCCGTACCCAAAGGGTAAAACGGGACCCTATTACTAAGACTCTGCTGTCCGTCTGTCTGTCTGTCTGTCTGTCACCAGGCTGTATCTCATTAACCGTGATTGTTAGACAGTTGAAATTTTCACAGATCATGTATTTCTGTTGCCGCTATAACAACAAATACTAAAAACAGAATAAAGTTAAAGATAATAGGGGTCCCCATACAAGAAACGTGTTTATTTCGGCAATTCACGCCATCTATGAACGCTTAGTTAGGTAAACGTCCCATAGATGGCGGTATATTGAAATGTCGATCCCTAACACCTTTGTTAGACGTTAGATGGCGTTATAAGAAACAAAATGTTTAATTATTATTATTTTTTGCTGGCGAAAAATGATAGTGTTATTTTTTGCTCGATCTTATAAAATACTGTAGTGTGGTATGGAAACCTACGAGTGCGAGTCCGACTTGCACTTGGCCAGTTTATATTACGAGTATGTCCATATATCTATTTTGATATTTTGGAAAATTAAATAATTCTTTTGCAATTAAAACCACTGCGATAAGAGAAAGATAGTAAAATTGTATTCAGAAACGATTGTCAACTAGTAATATCTTAATACAATTTACAACTTTACCAATATATCTCCATTGAATAACTTTCTGTCTATTTTACAGTCAAATCATAGGCAATGAGGAAGTGAAGTAAATGTATTCCGTAGAACTACGCAGGTATTAGGAAATTACGATGGCATCCTCTCCGGTAATGTAAATAATTGCCGTAATCCGTGCATATAGAAAGTTTTTACCTTCGTTAGCCAATTCACTAATACGATAATTGTTATTAAGCCTTTATGTAATAAATATATAATAATAAAAATATTGCTGATTGTTTACTGAATTGTTGATTTGCATGACAAGATAGAAGAAAAGACAAGGCCTTGTGTAGAAAAATGAAGCCGCGGCAGACCAATACAAAATAAGATAAGTGGCATAAGAGAGAGGAGGCTTAAGCACTGTAGTGACCTGAAATGAGCTGTAAATGATGATGTTGATGATAAAATATGTATGATGCTAAGAGTCTAGATTCACGATGATGACTTGAAACTTTTATTATCTGTTTCTAGCTTAAAATACTTTGAAACATTTCCTTTTCTAAATGCAAATCATTGAGTCTTTTTCGTCTATTTTATATGATATGTGGTCTTATCGATAAGAATAATGGCTAACGGCAAGTTTCTATTTTTAGCCAACTTCAAAAAAGAATAAGGTTCTCAATACGACTGTATTTTTAATAAAAAAAAATATTATATTACGAATTTCGATTGTTTTTTCATCAATATCCTCGTGATCTGATGAGTATCTCCCGAGATATGGAGATAAAAGTCTCCTAACCTAAGTACTGAAAAGTACGAGCGCGGTATTTGAGTTGGTTTTTTAACCGACTTCACAAAAAAGGAGGAGGTTCTCAATTCGTCTGTATGTTTTTTTTTATGTGTGTATGTTACGCGATTTCTCCATAAATTGTGAACGGATTCAAATGATTCTTTTTTTAATAGGTAGGATACGTTTCTGAGGTGGTCCCATTTTAATTTTATCGAGATCTGATTAGTATATCCAGAGATATGGAGATAAATACTTCAAACATAGGATAATGTACTGGTTTTAGTAGAAGAGTCCCAAGAAGATTATACACAATGGAGGTTGCTATTGCATATTCTTTTGGAGACTAAAGAATATGACCTTGAATAATGTTTTTACATCTTTCTTCTCGTTGATTTTGGTTTTTGACAGATATTCTTACGATAACTGTGAGCGAGATAGAAATAAAGGTGGGGATATATTTTTTTTTTTATATCTTATAGGCTAGCGTTTGATCACTATCTCACCTGTTGCTAAGTGATGATGAGGTCGAAGATAGAGAAGTGGACTAGAATGGCTGGCTCTGGAGGCTGGCACCGACTTCAAATATATAAGTGGGTAGTGCTTATAATAATATTAAGTAATTTATTTTTCGCTTTTGAGTGCCAGTTGAGTTTGAGTGCCGGCTATGAAGTCGGTTTTATCAAATTACATACCTATAAAGTATTCGACCAATCCGAATTTCACGTGACTCTAGAGACTGAATTTAAAATAAAATTGCATCTGAATTGATATATTTATTAAATAAATGGATAATGTCAAAAAAACTCTCCTATTTGAGAGTATCCAGATTGATCGAACATAGAACCAGCCGTTTAACGTGAGTCAAGGTGCAGAAGAATTTTTGAAGATACAGGACGAAATACGTTGACAAACTCCGGAAACCATTCTTGATTTAATGTTAAGTAAATTAACTTTATACATAAAATATTAATGATAAAAGTACTTACAGAGTTATATATCATTTAAGAATATTTTACGGCTGTATTGCCTTTATAGGTAATCCAAGGCATTCTTGTGGTTATTTTTTTAAAATTTATTTCGCTATTTATCATGAATGGCAATGATCTACGAGTATGGTTCATTGCCGCTTATTAATTAACTTTATTTTAAAATGTTAATAAATATGAGATTTTTGGTCTATGCACCTAGATATTAGGTTAAACTTATTAAGATGTATTTCGAAACACCCTTTTTGAGATCATGGGGATTTCTTAAGTAAACAAAAGTAAATTCAGAAGGAAATATAGGCATTTGAAATGTATTAGTAAAGAGGCACTTTACATCTGTTGGTATCAAATTCTTGAAGGATTATAGAAAAGGGCCACTTTAATAGCCAACATTAAAAATGCATATATGCATATAAAAAAATATATATTATATAAAAATATATGCATCCTAGGTAACACATATTCGTTGTTAGTTAGACATAATATTTATGAAAAAAACGAAAAAAACAAGTTCCTCTACAAAGTTATTAACTGTAACCCAAGATTGTATGCGCGTGACTATCAATCAAACAGATGCCAAAAGTGTTTATCCTTATTTCCAAGTCTCTATTTGAACACCTTCACCTACACTTTTTAAAACCCCTTAATACGAATTCCAAACCATACAAGTTATGCCTTGTTTGATTTTGAACCAGTCCAACAACAAATATTCATATATACATAATGTATATCTAGACTCTGCACATCTGCCGAGCAGCGCAGATCTGACGTAACATATTGCAGTTGAACTTTGCCGACTGTCCCACTTCTTTATATTATTTTTGAATAAATTATGCAATGTGCCAACAATAGTGCACTGGTGAAGAAACTCAGAAGAATCGTTCTAGCTTAGATGAGAGACAAAAACGGAGGAGAATAGCTAGAGTCATAGGTCAGTTGTGAGTAATGACGGTTGTTTGTGATGTTTTTGAGCTTTTTATTCAATTTTGTAATACTTTAGTCACTTCTGTTTCTTCTGTTACAAGATCTATTTCAAATAAAGAACTTAATTGATTTCCCAAGTTTCACATCTGGCTAAAATGTATATTGGAAAATTGGAATACATAATTGATATACATCTTACCGCTCTGCACTCATTCTGCATCTTAACTTTATTACTACTGTATGTAGTTACTGTACTATACATACCTGATCAAAAACTACTCCGACCGCGCTGTATTCCTAAATATGTACACAAAGTTCACGTATTAATATAGATTTATTGATTTATACTCAAATCCATATAACTTGTTTATCTGATAATAAAAGAACTAATTGAATATGAATAAATAAATTAAAAAACATAATAAATAATGCGTCTAAACTAAACTACTCGTATTTAAGGTAATATACATACAATCACGCCTTGTTCCCTTTGGGGTAGGCAGAGACATACTACTTTCCACATGCTACGATCCTAAAAATATTTTAAGGTAATAATATTAAAATATTAAAACATAAAAGTATTGATACGAGTTTTAGTTTACTTATTAGTTAAAAATAATTTGATATATTAGATTTTTTTTGAAAATAAATAATTTGAAATTATTCTAAACCTACATCGTAGTATTATTATCTTTTCTATGCCTACATATCCGAATGTGTTAGCACACGAGTAAAGAAATAGTAGTATTAGGCAGCAAATTCAAAGATCCGTAGACTATATATTTGTAGGGCTGTTTCAATAATTACTAAGACATATCGTATACGTTAGCGTCAGCGGTCTCTCGTGCCATATTTCTGTGCATAACTTAAAAGTGAAATCTCGACGCATACCTCGAGCCTGTTGACATTGCGTCGAGGCACCAAAGGCCAACACCTCCCGATACCCTTCTATACAAGTACGATAACGTATGAAAGTTTGTATAACTGATTATGAGCCACTCTATTCATACATTTTTACGATGTTTCTTTGGCATTGTCATTGGTTTATGTGAATCTGTGGTAATTAGAAACAACCACAGATATTAGATTCACTGAGGGTACGCGGGGTGCATTTTTCCATACAAATATATTCCTCTGTTTCCTCCCTGGAGGGCTAGCATGGCCTTATCCCCGGAAGAAAGACAAAATTATTTCCCTGTTTTTCGCCACTGACAGGAGATTAACACAACAATTTAACCGCTTTGTGAAGTTTAACCCCGAGTTTTGATTTTGTTTCGTATTAAAAAGTTTAAAAAAGGAATTGATTAAAAGTCAGCGGGCGTTTATAATTGTCGAAAAACTGTACTTATAATGAGCCTTCTCCATAAAACAAAACACGGATAGGTGGAAAGACAAAATAGTCCCCTTGCCATGCCCTGCTGGAAAACGTTTTTGGAGCAAAACTTTTTTCTATAAAACATTACGGTTTGCTGTAGCGACGCTCCTGTTCGAGCACTGCGCCACAGCAATAGCTTCTTTAAAATACATATTTTTCAAATACCTTGCACACCGCGTTTCCTCTTAGCGTGAATCCGAAGTCTATGGGATCAAGACAATTGCAAAAGTAACCACTTCCCATCAGATAGACCGTTTGTTTATTTGCCTTGCTATCTATATCATAAATAACCGGCCAAGTGCGTGTCGGGCCACGCGCAGTGTAAGGTTCCGTAGTAGCCTGTTATTCAATGCAAGTCTTTACCTTCTTTACCCGTTATAAACAAGCAACTAGGTACTCCGTCTTTGTCACTTTAAAGGATTTATTCTAAGGATTTTGTATTTGGTACAAAATTATTCAACACCCAAGTTCAACGACTATTACTGCTAAACTAATGGAGCATTCAATCGAAAAATGGCATTAGCAACCCTTAAGTATTTTAAAAGACCTATTCAACGATACCCTACGCGGTGGGGTAGACGATCAAAAAAAAGCATCCCTACTTCTCATATAGGGGAGCTACCCTAAAAAAAATTATTTATTAACAATTTTATTTCAGCACTTTGTCGGCGTAATATACATACCCTCACAAAATTACAGCTTTCTAGTATTAACGGTCTCTTAGCAAAACCTCGGACAGACAGACAGACAGACACAGATGGACATAACGAAACTATCGAGATAAGATCGAGCAAATAATACCAATATCATTTTTCGCCAGAAAAAAATTAACTTTGTTTTTCATAGTGTTTGTATGAATGACAAATTTATGTATGCGGTATTGAAAATGTGCTATATCTCACAGATGACTAGGTAAATCTGCTATATCTCACAGATGACTAGATAAATGTGCTATATCTCACAAATGACTAGGTAAATGTGCTATATCTCACAGATGACTAGGTAAATGTGCTATATCTCACAGATGACTAGGTAAATGTGCTATATCTCACAGATGACTAGGTAAATGTGCTATATCTCACAGATGACTAGGTAAATGTGCTATGTCTCACAGATGACTAGGTAAATGTGCTATATCTCACAGATGACTAGGTAAATGTGCTATATCTCACAGATAACTAGGTAAATGTGCTATATCTCACAGATGACTAGGTAAATGTGCTATATCTCACAGATGACTAGGTAAATGTGCTATATCTCACAGATGACTAGGTAAATGTGCTATATCTCATAGATGACTAGGTAAATATGCTATATCTCACAGATGACTAGGTAAATCTCGTTCAAACCAATTTTCGTTGAAACTCTTTATTGAGATCTGCAGCCTGTCTGCAGCATATATTTTTTCAAGATATTTCACTCTCTTATTTTTTCGATCTTATAAAATATTGTGGTGTGGTACGGAACCCTACGAGTGCGAGTCCGACTTGGATTACGTCAGTTTTATAGCTATATTTTGTATGCAATTGATTTAGTTTTCCTTGTTATATAAAATAAATTATAGAATTAGGGACGTCATAAGACACAATAGTTTTAAAACTGCTCCAACGTAAAAATCGTGAATAGACGTAAAAAAATATTTTTGTCTACTATACAATATACTGTATTATATTAATCTGCCACAGTTTATATAATACTACATCAGTATTGCTACGTATCTTTTATATATCTGTATTGTTAAACACAAAAGAAGTTTTTATCCATTACTAACGTCGTAATGCAGGTCATTTACTACTCGATTCAACTAAACTACGTAATATATGTAGGTATTTAGTCTTTTTAAAGTGTAGATTAGACTATTCTTAAGTATAGGCTAGATGAGATTAGCCGAGGATCGTGATCAGTGGTGTACAATTGGAGAGGCGGAGGCCTATGTCCAGCTGTGGACTAGTATAGGCTGATGACGAAGTATAGAATCAAGAATCAAAGAATCAAAGCATTTATTCAGTATGTATGCAGTATTAATATACGCACATATTCATGTCAAAATCATAAATAATAACCAATTATCAAGTAAACATAGCAAAAGCAGAATTTTAACGCTTTGAATTAGAAAAAAAAACAAAAGTAATGAACCATTCAGCTGTCATCCAATCGTTTACGACATAATATTTAAAAAAATATTAAAGTAGGTTAAAACCAACCATACATATAACTGTGTGTTTCAGTACTGCAGACAATTTTTATGTAAAAAAATAAAAAAGTGAAATAGTGAAACACAACTTAAAGAAACGCATACCGATCACAGCACATATCATGATCCGAATGGAACTGATAGTCCGTCTGTCAGCTGCATAATATTGTTTAAATAAAAATAAAAATGGCAAGCCTAGAAAAAAATATATAGACTACGTATAAACAGATAGACTACGACTACTATCTGGATTTAGCTATAAGTACTGTATATCGTAATATCCTTTCAAAACTATATTCCTCTGAGCGTAACACTAAAAATAATAAGTTAAAAAATTAACACATTTATATATACAAATAACACAAACTCTTTGTAAAGACGTAGTCTTTGTAGTAGTAGGACTTCTGCTAGTCTGCGGTACCACCACTTTTCCAATTAATTTTCAGCCGTGAAATATTAATGTTTTTCAGTTGAAATGGCAAGGTGTCCAGTCAAATTACAGGGCATGTGAGACTCAACATCTCTATAATATGATTTGTACTGCAATTAGTCTGTGTTTTATTTATTTATTATGTTTCATTATTTCACAATTTTTTGGATAAAAATTGTCTGAAGTACTGAAACATGCACTGGGTTGCGGATGCACGTAATAAAACAGTTGGGAACCCTACATTAATCAGGGGACTTAAACATGTGTTTTAAGTGTGACGTTCGACGTCTAGATGAAAGCTGAATGGCTCAATACCTTTGTTTTTTTTTTGTAAATTCAAAGCAATAAGTTATGTTTTTGTTATATCTATAATATGTTTTATTGAATATGATCTGTTTAATGTAATTTGACGTGTGTAAGTGCCAATTTTTAATTTGCCCATATACTGAATAAATACTTTGATTTTGACTTTGACTTGTCTCAAGGTATCAGGTGCAGTGCATCATTGCACTGCACCTGATATGCATGTAAACTGCATGCAAAATTCTGGCAGTTCAGAATTTTGCATCCCACTGTATCTGTTATAGGTAGACGTCATCGCTTACGATCAGGTGAGCGTCGTGCTTGTCCTGTTACCGTTTACCATAAAAAAAATAGGTAATGCACGTTCATTCATTCCAACATATACATACATACTAACTCGACAAGTTAAATAAAACCTTGTTTTTTATACTAGATAGACAAGCGTTTGTCCACTATCCCACGATTCTATCGACGATTTAGCACGCTTACCTAGAAGATACTTGTTCATATCGATCTCATTGTCGATATGTAATAAAGTAACTGTAAATAGTGAATGTCAGAGGTAAAATAAACAATACGTTAAATTCAAGGTAGACTATGCAGAAAAAACTCTTTTGATTGACTTTGAATTAATAATAAATAGGGGGAGGGAGGTAATGGTTATATTATAAGTGTGAGTGTTTGTCCACTATCCCACGATTCTATCGACGATGTAGCACGCTTACCTAGAAGATACTTGTTCACTCGCGATATGTAATTAAGTAACTGTAAATAGTGAATGTCAGAGGTAAAATAAACAATACGTTAAATTCAAGGTAGACTATGCAGAAAAAACTCTTTTGATTGACTTTGAATTAATAATAAATAGGGGGAGGGAGGTAATGGTTATATTATAAGTGTGAGTGTTTGTCCACTATCCCACGATTCTATCGACGATGTAGCACGCTTACCTAGAAGATACTTGTTCACTCGCGATATGTAATTAAGTAACTGTAAATAGTGAATGTCAGAGGTAAAATAAACAATACGTTAAATTCAAGGTAGACTATGCAGAAAAAACTCTTTTGATTGACTTTGAATTAATAATAAATAGGGGGAGGGAGGTAGTGGTTATATTATAAGTGTGAACAGAATACAGCAGACTAAAGAAGCAAATCAGTTATGACACAATATTTCGCGCATGCGTCGTAACAGGGTTTAACTGTGCCATTTTTTCCGTCCATTGGTTTCGTTCAATTACAAAGCCTATTGATGTCTACTTACATCAATAGGCTGGTGTCTTTTGATCTTTAACATAGCTTTTTGTTTGGGACAATAAAGCAGATGCAAAATTAATATTTATGTATTTTAAGTAATTCAAATGTCACGAAGTTATAAAATAAAAGGTACTGCCACCATGTTTTTATCATAAATTATAAGCTTTTGTACAAGAAATGTTAGTTGAAGTTATATGAAATGGAACATATCTTAAAATACTTTTATTGTTATATACCGGCTGTAATTCACGTACCTGAGTGAACATCGCGATCTCACCGCGTGACCTCAATCCCGAGTAAGAGCGACTGACTCGCTCGAAACCTAGGTCGAGAAAATTCGACTAAATGTACGTGAATTACAGCCGGTATATAACAATAATAATGTTACAACTTCACGATAATTTTAAAATCAGCATCTAGTGACATACGCACTATGAATGCAAATACTTATTCTTAAAATTTCCATTTGCTATTGGCTCCTTGTGCTTTATTTGACGGCTTCTCATACGTTACGATACGTTACTTTGGCTAATTGCGATGACGTTTTTATCGAAACATTTGACTAATCCGACAGCGGTGACGTCATCGAAGTTCGTTCTTTTTCGCGCCATTATATAAAGTATGACTCTACCTACTTCTGTGAAGAGTTATGTTTATGTGTATAAATTATCATTGATAAAAATGCAAAAAGTCGACTTAACGAAAAACTACTTTTGCTAAAGCATAATTTTGAACGCATCTTTATCCAGCACACAACTAAAAGTACCAATAATACGCACGTACATATTCATAAGCTTAAATGATGCCACATCACCGAAAGCAGCAGTCTGAAATTGTAATCATACATTTTATAATTAAGATAGTGTTAACTTCCATGCCACGCGAGTCAGTTTCAGTAGCATGTTTAAGACGTTTATCGTTACACCTTTAGAGATACTTATAAAATATCAATGAAATTATAATAGGACTACCTTGGAAATATCTCCATCAATTAAAAAACCAATCATCTCATAGAGCATCTCAATCCATTAATATATTTAAGGATCATTTAAAGGAATTTTATCTGTCGTTGTAACTGGAGTCCCCCTGTTATATTTATTTATTTATTTATTCTTTTTCAAGGTTATTATTTAGTATTATACTGTTCTAGCTGCATAAGATTAATTTACGCTTAATATTTGAGCCACTAGGTATTTATATAAGATGTTAAGTTTATTTATAGGTATATATGTAAGTGATTAGTGTTTAGAGTTGTGAGATACACCCGTCATTAGTCACATGTTCTATCCTCTCCCTCCTAAGGTTGTCTGGAAGAGATCGCTATTAGCGATAAGACCGCCCATTGTAACACATTATTCTTAAGTTTACTATGTAAGTTAGTTTTAAAAAGGTGTAACAATAAAGAGTTATCTATCTATCTATCTATCATCTCCATATATATACAATTTAAAAAAGAATCATTCGAATCGGTTAAAAATTGACGGAGCAATTGCGTAACATTCATACAAAAAAAACATTCAGGCGAATTGAGAACCTCCTCCTTTTTGGAAGACGGTTAAAAAACGCATGTATTATCACAATGAAACTTTTTAATTCAACACAATAAGGAATAACGCCCACGGTACGGCAAAAACGAAGATGGGCGCGTTGAACTCATTTGTATGACTCGTCCGTTGTACAGTTTGATACAATGTATAGTTAGTACCTCGGGTCACCGAATAGAAAAAACTGGTAAGCGAAGCCACTCTCACTTTCTGATATGCCTGATTATGCTTATTTTGTAATACTTAATAGATGTTTATTAAACGGATTGGATGGGAACTGAAGTGATGGTGCTACTTTTTTCTTGTTCGACATATTTGGTTTTGAAATGTCTGTTGTAACATTTGTGACAAGATGGAGCGACGATACACGCAGGCACGCTGCCAGTGACTGGAGAAGATGAGCTGAAGACAGAGCTCAGTGGCGTGCATTGGGAGAGGCCTATGCCCAGCAGTGGACTGATGTGGGCTGATAATGATGATGATGATACACTCAACACTCTATTCTTTCTATAATACACTATTCCATTGTATGTTACAACCAAAATCTATATACTTTTTTAACACTAAAAAAACAGAAAAAAACACTTTATTAGAGGAAATTGGTAAGTTACAGCCACTTACCAATTTCCTCTGATAAAGTCCCAGCTATTGAAAAGGCATTAGCTGATTCCTTTTAAATTATTGAACTGAGATATATCAAATGTAATGCCATTACTCGATTTTTCCTTTGTTAGGTCTGAACCATGTGCTTATTTTTTAACCGACTTCAAAAAAAGGAGGAGGTTTCTCAATTCGACCGTATATATATATTTTTTTTTTTTTTTTAATGTTTGTTCGCGGATAACTTCGTCGTTTTTGGTACTGAAAATGAATAGCGCGGCATTGAAGTCGGTTGTTTTTTACTTTTTAAACGATATTATTAATTATATTCAATGTAGTTGTAGAGCTAAAAGTCATATTTCATAAATTGTTCAACACATCTCAAAGAAAAACACTTGAAAATATATATACTCAGTTTTGACGATATTATATTCAAAATAATTCCTTAAGTATTAATTTTGATAAAAAAATATAAACAGCCTAAACCATTTTAATACAAATTAAAATTTAAAATATCATCGCAATGAAAAACATATTTATATTTCCCAGGTAAAACCTGTATTACGTGCGTAAGTCCGTCGTCATAGGTAGTTATTTCCTCTGTAAACAACTTACGCCAACTTAGTGGTAAGGCATGGGTCAACGCAAGCAAACTTGTTAGGACATTACGCATAAACTCTCACTTTCAGTTGGCTGTTTGCTAAACAGAATCTTTACAATGCTTAGAAGAGACTATGTAATAATCAAGATAGTTTAAAAAATTAAAACAACCGACTTCCATACCCCACGAGTCAGTTTCAGTAGCAAGTTTTAGAATTTTATGGTCATATCTCTGGAGATATTTACTAGATCTCAATTAAATTACAATGAGATTATTTTGAAAATGTACTCTACCAATTAAAAAAAGAATCTTTCGAATTGGTTCACAATTGACGGAGTAATCGCTTAACATAAATACAAAAAAAACCATACAGAAGAATTGACATTTGGAAGTCGGTTGAAAATGTGAATGCTAGAATGTTTCTAAATTAACTTGGAGACGGTGGTATTGACGCCATCAGTGAATACTGGTCCACAGTAAAGCAAGATAAAGATGCGTGGAAGTCATGGAGAGACGCCTTTTGCTCATCAATGGGACACCAAATAATACCTTACGTTTTGACTTAAGTACATTTTAATACAGTTATTATTGACCACAACGCATTTCTTGACAAAATCAAAGCTACCGAGAGTATAGTCGAAGAAGCATTTGAAGCCTTTTGAAGAAATGCGTATCTCAAAAAAAATATTACTCTTAAAATATAAATTTTAGAAGATATATAAAAAAAATATATACCTACTGTTTGAAAATAAGCGGGATTGCTATAATTCTAACAATCTAAGTTTAATTTTTAAATCAGAAAACCGTAGCGAGCTAAATAAACTTAATGCAAGCTCAGTACATCCATTAAAATCCTGTTGTTAATCTTCAACATCATGTTTCGACCAATCAGCGACCAGTTTTCTCAAAGTTGAGGCTTTTCGAAAACTGGTACGCTACCGGGGTCATTGAACCGAGTTTCCTTCAAGTTCCTATATGTATGGTAATTTTACTAACGATATAGGCACATGTAAACATCAATTAGGGTAAGTATAAGTTAACCACACAAATATTGTACTTTAAATGTTAGACAGTACTTATACTACCGTAATAATAACATGTGAATTGTGAGAAGTAAGTATGTATATTCAAAATAAATACAAGTATTAGATCAGGTAGGTGGTGTTTAGCGCTTGGAATCGAAAGGCTGAAGATTGTAGTTAATGACATGCGGAAAGAGAATAATATCCATATGAATCTCATAGTTATAGCACGTCATTGGATATGTATTAAATACTAGCTGATACCCGCGACTTCGTTCACGTACACCAAGAATGTAGTAGCCTATGTTCATCCTCATGCAATCATATAAAGTATCTCTTTGTTAAATTTCAGTAAAATCGGATAGTCCGTTTAGGTATGATTAGGTACCACACAGACGGAGTGACAGAGTTACAAAGGTTTTTGTAATATTAGTATGGATAGAAAGCATATCTGAATAATTGATTATGAACAAAAGCAAGTAGGTTACAATCACGACAGTTCTTTCTGCAAAATTAACTGACAAGATTCTTTCATGATTTTTATCTTTGTAGCTTTTATCTACGATTGTTTAATAACTAAATAAGTACATGCTAAATTAAATAAGACCTTAAGGTCTAAAAGGTTCTTATTTCAGTCTCAAACGTCTCAATAGGAATACTACGCTCTCTTATATACTACGTATATGTTACGATGACTAAGAATGTCTAACACAATTTTGTTAGAACCAGCCTAATGCTACAAATAAAGAACTGTGCTAGGATATGCGAATCACATTATTCTGTGACACAAAATTTCAACACTACGACAATCTTACCAAGAGCAAAACAAAACCAAGACTCAACATTCCTCACAGTGCCACAAAGTGCATTCAAAACAAGAAAAATCGATACGAAACAAAGCGACGGCATGCTATATTTAACCGGAGGTCTCGTACAGGCCATATTATAGCTTTATAGAAGGTAGGTAGAGTAGTAGGTATTGTGAAGAGCCGGAATTCTCAGCGACAGGGAATGTGCGCGGGCAAACCAAGGACATGTTACTAGTACTAGTAGGCATAGAGTAGTGTGCAGATAGGTCTAAATAGGTAGAACAACTACTTACACTTCTGAGTCCATTTTGCGATTGGTGGCTGATTGGGCCAAGTTTTTTATACAAGTTCTTGTTAAGATTTGGGTAACAGTTTTATCTGATTGGAAAGTCAGTGATAAGCTGTTGATCTACAATGTCATCGCAGTATTTTTTACAATCTACGAATGGCATGCGCCGTGCTTAGATTAGAACTCAATGTATTGTCAATTTTGTACTGATTTTGGTAAAAAAAAGTATTATAAATACATATCTCATAATTTTAGAAAATGTATTTACTAACAAAATTAGCTTTATTTTATTAATTCAGCATATTTTCATTTTTTATTTAATAAGTAGTTGATCATTGAGGAAGTTTCGTAAATAAATTGACCATCAAAACCGGATCGCAAGCATTACAACAAAATAAAAAAGCCAAAAACAAGGCGCGTTACATAAGCTGATCGATAATTCATTATAGCTTCTACATTAAGCATGTCTACAAATTACACGTTACAGTTTGCACGAGCATTTACGTTATTTAGAGCAGAACTGACGTCACTTGTGCATAACTTTCAAGATGCTAGCAATCAGAGGTTGTTAACTTCCGCCTGGACTGGCGGAAAGAAGCTTATCTTATTGGATTTAATGCGTCGTGACACGCTATGGCTACCGTTTCTGTCTGGGACTCTAGGCCATTGTCGTGATGGTATTTAAATGTTATACTATTATAGTGTGGAACAAAGTTGTCGTGGGAGGTTTAGTAACGTAAAATGTTACTAGTTTATTCGATGTCGGTTGACCTTAATTTTGTGATGTTTTGGGATTATGTAGTTTTGGTGTTATGCACTTCATATTTGTAGTTTATAGTCACCTTGACATCGCCTTCAAGAAGATATTATGAGTAAAGGTACGGACACACCGCAGCGTCCTGCGTGCGCGATCTAGGTGGCGATCAGATAGCGCAGTAGTATTTGTTCCGACTGGTTCAGCAAACGCGATCAGAAAACAATTGAAAAGTACTGAGATCGCGCCCGCAGATCGCAAGACGCCGCGGTGTGGCCGTACCTTAAGTACTATTTTCAGGCCAGGCTATTATTAAAAGTTTAGGTAGGTACATAACTCAAGCTAGAAGATTATTTAATCTTCTGTATGTTTTGCCTATGATATAATAATTAACAGCTTAAACGTGAGAAGGATACAACTATGTCATTTAAAATAAACAGCAAATAACCGCACAGCAATAAAATTTAATGAGTATTCCTTTACAATGTTTACAAATTAAAATTTCAAATAGTTATTATATATTTTTGTCCCGTGTGGGAATCGAACCAATGACCTTCGGTTTCGTGGACAGGCTTACTAACCACAAGACCAATTGGACAGTCAATTTTGCCTACCACCAAAAAAAATAGAACCGGCTAAGTCGAGTTGAACTCGCCCACCGAGGCTTCCGTACCAACCAATTAAGCTAGACCTCTAAATTGTATCAGCGCTGATGTAACTCAGAGGTCTACCTTAATTGGCCAAACTATGTATGTATGGGGATACGCTTTAATTTTCAACATTTTTTGTTTTTTGGAATTGTTCCTTAATTTGAGCTGTAAGACCTTGCTTCTTGCCAAATTTCATGATTCTAGGTCAACGGGAAGTACCCTATAGGTTTTCGACCCAAAACCTATTCGGTACTTCCGGTTTACCTAGAATTGTCAATTTTGGTTATAAGCAAGGTCTTAGAGCACAAGTAAAGTAAAAATTCCGAAAAATAAAAAAAATGAAAATTAAGGTACATTTTGGTATATTGTTT
Organism: Cabera pusaria; assembly: GCA_954871355.1. NCBI lineage: Eukaryota > Metazoa > Arthropoda > Insecta > Lepidoptera > Geometridae > Cabera > Cabera pusaria. The sequence continues at coordinate 2,836,121 of OX940897.1, forward strand.
CTTTGAAGTGTCTCACACTTTATATTTTTTTTTAAATTGTTAACCACAATCCAAAATTTCATCGTACCGACGGGACTTGAACCCGCAACCTCCGGAATAACATGTTCCGGTGCTTTGCCAATTAAGCCACGGTGCGAAGTATCGTTACGACGAAATTAGTGGATTGCATTTGTTAACCCAATTATGCATTGGTGGCGCCATCTATGACTACTTATTACGTAAGTTAATCATTCGGAAGAAATCATTACAGTTTTCAAATCCGACGAGAGATGTTGCACTGCGTAAATCAAATATTATGTTTCTTTGAAGTGTCTCACACTTTATATTTTTTTTTAAATTGTTAAACACAATCCAAAATTTCATCGTACCGACGGGACTTGAACCCGCAACCTCCGGAATAACATGTTCCGGTGCTTTGCCAATTAAGCCACGGTGCGAAGTATCGTTACTACGAAATTAGTGGATTGCATTTGTTAACCCAATTATGCATTGGTGGCGCCATCTATGACTACTTATTACGTAAGTTAATCATTCGGAAGAAATCATTACAGTTTTCAAATCCGACGAGAGATGTTGCACTGCGTAAATCAAATATTATGTTTCTTTGAAGTGTCTCACACTTTATATTTTGGTAGTAACAAGTTTTCGCGAAAATCTAAATTTGCCCATATATTTTTATTGTGTTGACTCAAAACTTTGATTTTTATACACCCTATAGGGACTATAGACTTCAGTATCAGGTATACATTTCAACTTGCTAGGTCGGTCCACCCGTTCCTGAGAAAATCTGGTGACACACGGACAGACAGACAAACAGACAGATGGACAAGAAAGTGATCTTATAAGGGTTCCTTTTTTTACCTTTTGAGGTACGGAACCCTAAAAATATTGCCACTTCCTAGTAGACATGTTCATGTTTCAAAGAATCAATAAATAAAATCTGTCACATTGATACACCTAAGACACTAATTACCGCTCTAAAAGCCACATTTCATTCCATAATTAAGGCGTAAATACACTAAAATTACCACACCATTCGATTACGCATATCTTGCTACACTCGTCACAGAAAAGCGGACGTATACAAATGAAAATGGTGTCATTGGCGGCTTTTTGAGTTTTATTGCAACAACAAATATGTATATAAAATAAATAGATATTAAATTATAATCTGAGCCGTATTGCGTATTTTTCAACTGACTTAAAAATAGGAGGAGGTTCTTAATTCGGTTTTTTTTTGTTGTTACCTTAGAATTCCATTATTTATTAAAGTCATTTATAAACAGATTAAGAAAATTATTTTTAGTTTGAAAGAGTATTCTTTCCGTTTGGTCTGACTGTAACTTCATGGAGATCTGATGAGTATCTCCAGAGATATGTAGATAAACACCTCGAACTTGGTACTGAAAATTACTAGCGTGGCTTTTTTAGTCGGTTTTACCATCTTGAAAATGAACCATACTCATGAAAAAATATATATTAAAATTGTTTCATAATTGGTGAAGTAATTGCGTAACAAAAATAAAAGAATAATTGAGAACCTCCTCCGTTTTCGAAGTCGGTTGTAAAGAAGTTATACTTGTTAATAATAAATAAAAGAATAATTGAGAACCTCCTCCGTTTTCGAAGTCGGTTGTAAAGAAGTTATACTTGTTAATAATAAATTAAGCTACGAATATAGAAATGGAAAATGAGGTGTCGTTCCAATAAACAAGTATATTTGCAAAGAAATATATCTGGATTTACTGGTTTTAAGGTAAACCATTATTGTAGAAATAAATATATTGAAAGAATGTGGTAAATGTCAAGTGATATTTAGTAATACTGGCCTCTTTAATTTCTTGAATTCTGACGATGAAAACAATAATCACATAAATCTTATATAGCTTTAGTAAAATAGCGATCTGAAAATTCAATTTAGATAAAAGATAGTTTTATAAATTCACATATTTATTTTATTAGTGACAAAAATGTGTCTGAAATAGTACTGACAAATAGGGGTGCGTGAGTTGTAATAGTACGGTTGGCAACCCTACATTAATTAGTAGCGAAAAATCGGGGAAACTTATTTGTCCGTCAGAAATCTCAACACTGAAGTCAACAAATGAATGGAAACTAAACTAAATGGCTCTTAGTTTTTTTTTTCAAAAAGTTCAATTAAGGTTCGCTGTATTTTTAAACTACATTGATAATTAATCTATTGAGTATGAGTCACATCACATCACACATCTTCATCACATGACAAATTTATTTAAATGCTTGTTCTTTTTTAATGTTTTTTAGAATATGTACTATTAGCTATGCCCCGCGGCTTCGCCCGCATTAAAAATTATCCCATAGCCTAATCCATAACTGGCTTTCCCTGTACAACATTTCAGCTAAATCGGTCCAGCCGTTTGACCGTGAAGAAAAACAAATAAACAAACTGACTTTCGCATAAATAATATTGGTGTTGATGTTGATTGGTGTTGATACCATTGAGTTTTAAGTTATTCCTTATTCACAAACATAAGGAAACGCTACTCTCTGAACTAGTTTTGCAACTTCAAACTTCAATTAAGTCCAAATGAAGGTTTCCAAAGTGCGATTAACTGTTACAAAATTGAGAGAAAAGATCGAACGAGTACACATTTATGCAGAGTAACAATTATGCAGTAGTTTAACAAATAACGATAGAAACAATAGAATCCCAGTTAAGTAAAGTTAATCATATACATACCTATACTTTTACTGAAGTATAAGTAAGTATAAGATTAGCGAGCGTGCTACTATCCTCGACCGTAACATCACTTACCAACAGGTGAGATAGTAGTCAAACGCTAGCCAAACGATGTAAAAAATATATATATGAACAAGCTGCGTTTCTTGGCGTTACCAGCAGTTTTCACATTAATCTTATCTTTTTATATATATGTATAATATATATGAAATACTAGCTGATACCCGTGACTTCGTTCACGTACACCAAGAATTTAGTAGCCTATGTTCATCCTCATGCTATAACGTATCCCCTTGTAAAATTTCAGTAAGATCGGATCATCCTTTTAGGCGTGATTAGGTAACAAACAAACAGAGTGACAGAGTTTCAAACGTTTTAATACCTAATATTGTATATAGGTAGTATGGATTAGTATGGACCTTATAGTATGGACCCTATGAGTGAATCATAGGATAAAGTTGCAAAATATGTCTGTTTCAGCGACATGTTTAGTCAAGCAGCTAAGGTCGACTGAAAGATATCGCTAGTAGCGGTAATTCCACCCAGTGTAATGTTTAAAGGTACAACCACACCGCGGCGTCCTGCAATCTGCGGGTGCGATCTCAGTACTTTTCAATCGTTTTCTGATCGCATTTGGTGTGAAACAGTCGGTACAATTACAACTGCGCTATCTGATCGCCGCCTAGATCGCGCACGCAGGACGCTGCGGTGTGTCCGTACCTTAAGAGTTTACAGTTTTTAAGATTGTTTTAATTTGGGAACAATAAAGATGTTTTGTATTGTATTGAATAATTTAATAGCTGAATATTGAATAATTATTATAAAATACCAATGATAAAAAGTAAGATGGCAGAAATCTTAGTACGTACTTATGTAACTCAATTCTGTTTAAGTGGCCAGTGATCGTGGTACCAAATACGCTCAAGGCTCTATACCTTCCCTACATTATGCTACTGAAGGAATTCTATGGCGAATGGGAGGACTTTGAAAGCATGCGTATATTTACAATCATAATGTAAAGAATTTAGGTTACATTGCTTACGAAAGCTTAAATTAAACTTTTTGGAAAGGTAGGTGTAGTAACTTTATCAATAGGTATATTATAATTAAGATTTTTTAAAACTAAAACAACCGACTTCCATGCCCCGCGAGTCAATTTCAGTTGCAAGTTTGAGACGTTTATCGTCATATCTCTGGAGATGCTTATCAGATCTCAATGAAATTACAATGGGACCACCTCGAAAACGTACCCTACCAATTAAAAAAAGAATCATTAGAATCGGTTCAATTTCTGATTATTACATAAGAAGACTAGATTTGTTGACTTGTAGAAAAAAAATAAAAAAATAAACACCGCAACAACGTGGTCATTCGATTATTCTTCATTTGATTTTTTTTTCACACTTGAGAATTCAATTGGACAATTTGGTATACCGTATACAATGGAAGTTTAAACATTAGATGCCTGATCGGTTGGAATTGATCCTCATACAATTCTGAAGAGTTATTAATTAATATAATTAATATATTTAATATCCCGTCACCAACTCAAATCAAAAAATCTCTTCTCCACTAACTCTACTAAAATTCATGATACAACCATGGACATAATATTAGAATTTCATACAAAGTACTTATTAAATTGATGTACATGCGACAAACATTTTAAAATATACTGACTTAGATATAGGGTAAAAAGACCAAATTTTGGCACTTGTCCAGTTATTGGCAGCAGACTTTTCATCTACATTTCCAAGTAGATACTATAATATACTTACATAAAAATCATGCACAATAACTTAAGTACAATTTTGATTCAAAGTCTAGGTTCTAATTATTAGACAAGTACCAAAACTTGGTCCTTTCACCTAGTACCATTTCTCTGTCGTTCATCATCATCATCATCATTATATAGGCGGCACATGTCTTACGCATACCAAAACGGAGAAATCGCTAATGAATCTCCTCGAGTCGAATCGAGTGAAATTCTCGATTCTTACCGATTCTCGATTACGCCGCGATTGAGCCACTACCAGTCTGTTACTCAATGAATCCGGATTTCTGCTAAAATTATTTATTTCGAACATTATTATGTATGTTAATTGCCACACAACTATGTCTATCAGCTATTACGAAATACGTAACATATTTTTAACTTAACGCTTCCTTTCTCAGCGTAATAATGTGTTAATTGGGTAATTAAACTAGTGTAATGATTAGTCGTAATTAATCCTTTAACTTATAATAATTAAAATATTTTTATAAATAAAACTTACCATTTTCAAATACGATCTATAACCGCCTGTCCTGTCTAAATGTCCCATTTTAATTATATTCTATAGTCTATCGAAAATATTTCCCAAGCAACTGTTTACTATTCACATCATTCACATACACAGAAAACATCCATGACACAAATACAGACACTAGCTTGAAACACGCACTTTAGAAAAAGAAAATGGAAAATGACACCTCGTTGTAAATTCAAATTTCGTTTAGGCGGGAAGCGTTGACTCGCGCGGGCTGCGCGCCACAGACTGCCAAGATGGCGGCGTTTTTTGACGGTTCACACGAGTCGATTCACTTTCTACGACCTTACGCTGTATGCGACTTGTAAGTAATTAAGCATAGCTTTACGTAATACGACGATGTAACCCGCAGCAAAGTGTGGTTTCCGCGAATTTTTGTTCCGTTTGGACTTACCTGAGTAATGATCAGTACATTCTTTAAAAGCTTCTTGTAGTTTTTCATAAAAATTTCCAGCTACCCTCTATTCATTACCTTGTTATTTTTGTACCATATAGCCTAACTCATTTTTCTTTGTTTTATTTAAGGCTATTTTTATTAATTGATACCGCGACTTCGTTCACGTACATCAAGAAGTTAGTAGCCTATGTTCATCCTCATGCTATGAAGTATCTCCTCCTTGTTAAATTGCAGTAAGATCGGATCGTCCGTTTAGGCGTGATTAGGTGATAAACAGACAGATTGACAGAGTTACAAACGTTTTTTTTTTATAATATTAGTATATTTATACATTTTATAGTATAATTATATAGTAACTATTAAAAACTTCAAAAAAGTATAAACCATCGCTTCTTACGTCTCTCTATTAAGCCTAAAATGTAATTAGTTTATACCCAGATATTTTGGGATGTATATTTTTATAGTAGTCCTAAAAGTCTAGATACTTTAAGGTCTTAATTTTTGTCACATTGAGGCGCGGCGAGCAGTGGTCTAGCCACATTCTCTGATATGCAGTTTTTGTTAAAACGTGTTCATATGATCTATCTAGGTCATATCGAAGGCTAGCGTTATCAATTCAATAGCGACTTTATAAGCCAGGGGCCTTATTCAGTATGACCAATGAGATAACGCGTTCCGTAACGCGCCACGTTACGTTATTGAAAGATTGTATTCTGTATGCCACACTATAGGTAAATTATACAAAACGCGCGCGTTACACGTCCTCATATGTCACAATATTTTGACAGCTCAAAACGCGCTCATAACCTTACCCTACCACGTTTGTTTTTTTTAATTGGCATAGAGAATACCATAACGCGGAGATAACGTAACACGGCACGGTAAGACTTTAAAATGATCATACTGAATAAGGCCCCAGCTCTTAGGTGAGACGAGGTCGTGAAATATGTATCGAGAGTAATAGGCCATAGCATGCTATCCTCTGCGGGTTACAGCTTACTGTGAAATAATTATGAAAGTAATACTCCCATATACGCTGTCAACTAATTTTTGTTTTTTGTTTTGTTTTTCTTTCAAAGCTTACTAGCAATGTGGGATGCACAATAGTCTTGTTAACCTTTTTAACTAAGCTAAATATGATTGTGTTTGAAGTGGATTCACGTCAATAGTGCAAAAGGTGGGGATCGAACTTACAAACTCACAACCTCTCGATCGCCAGTCCGACACCTTATACATTGGGCTATTGCCGCAATGATTTCTGCGTTATTTGCTTGAGCCCCCTAGACCAATTCCTCCACTAGTAACTAGGATTATATCATCATATTCAATGTAACGAAGCAAGTGGTCAATTGCGTATCTAGTCACGATTAAAAAGAGTCAATAATAATATTATAGGTAAGTACTCATATTTTCTATTATTTCTTGTAATATTTTTTTATTCCTGACACCAACACCTTACAGCTATCTCACATGACGTCAAGTGAAGATTGAATCGTGTTTGTCTGGAATTTTAAGACAGTAATGAGACTCCACGCTGGACAATTGACTTTAGTCCATTCCACAGAACGCAACTATCCCGTCTCCCATACTTCAAAACTCAAACTATCATAAAAAACTGGCCAAGTGCGAGTCGGACTCGCACTCCTAGGGTTCCGTAACACAGTAGAGTATTCTATAACTATGATTTTTCGCAACTACAAAAATAACTTTGTTTTTCATAATGTTTGTATGAAAAACAAAGTTATACTTGCGGTCGCAATATCTCAACAACTGCTGACTGTATCTCGTTCAAACCGATTTTCGTTGAAAGTTTTTGATTGAGATCTACAGAATATATTTTTTCTAGATTTTTCACTCCCTTACTTTAGAAGTTAGAGGGGACACACATTTTACCACTTTAGACGCGCCTATCTTTAAAATTATTGACTTTGAGAAAAAGTGATTATAGGAACCTCAATGTCATTTTAAAGACCTATGCATAGACAACCAAGTTTCTACCAAGCGGCAACAGGGTCGGACGCTTCCGTACAGTATTACATCGCAGCGTTGCTTACGTAGTAATCATGCCGTAAATAGACAATCCATAGACAATGCGAAACTGAGCTGACTGACTGAGCGCGGAAACGTATTACTCAAGAATTCAGTATTACTGAACTTGCGGTCACTCGGGTGTTCAGTACGAATCTGTCTGCCTTTTTTATGATAGTCTGAACTTCAAAACATCGTTGCATCTGTCAGGTTTCGTTAAAGGTATGGGTGTGCCTATTAGGTACCAAATCTTCCAGTTAACCCGTAATCAGCACGCGTGTATTGCGTAGATACGTATTTTACCAAAGAAAACTCTACCTACAACTTTCTGCTACTAGAGGTCTCAAGTAAGGGGGTATGTCCACATGCGATTTAAATTTTAACCCGACTATGGCAAAGCCGACAAGGAACTTTAACACTCTTTTATGACTCTTCATTCAACATCCAAGCTATATGCTTATAAAATGATTTGCTTTTGAAGGATTGTGGACGTATTATGACTACTGAGTCATAATACGTCCACTGTAGTGTGGTCTACTACTGGGGGACCAGGGTAAGAGAAACAACATATACTCTTTACATAATGATAGCTCTATATTGATTAACCCAAATACTTAAAGATAGACTTATATTTTATACTAACATTATCACATAGTACGTGCTACATTGAAATGTCACATTCTTTCGTATTACATGTTTATCACCTAGACATGTAGTCACACCCTACACCACAATCCTTAAGTAGCTTCAAGGAATAAGTTAGTAAATTATATCTTTCTACTGTTTTATAATCTATTTTATAGCATAGTGTGACCTAAACCCGCACTTTACACTATAATACTCACAATGACAATTTAAAATATATAACTATTACTTAAACTATAAATAAATAAAACCGGCCAAGTTGAATTTGACTCGCTCACCGAGGCTGCCGTACCAACTTCTTAAACTAGGTTAAAGGACAAACTTAACTTTGTAGTTCGATCCATAGAAAACGTATTGCACCAACTAGAAATAATAAGTTGGTAACATTAAATTAACTTTTTAAAAGTTTACACTACATATTTACAGTTTTCAGATTTGTTCCTATATAAGTGAGTTTATACGTCAGCCGAGGTAAGCGCCGCTTGGTAGTTATTATTTTATTAAAATATATTGACGATGTAAAAAATACTCAGTAAGTATTTATAGATTGGCAAAATAGAGTAGAAATAAATAGGGGCGCCAATATTGCTATATACTAGTAACCCCGATAGCAGAGAGAGTGGCGCTAAACTTTAAAATTACTTCTTTAGTGGAACTACGGATAGTCTTATTCATGTTAAAACATCTTTAAGTCGCGTAGGTTACGGAAAATATTAAAATACTACTATTAAGTTGCACAAAAAAGCTTTGTTCATAAATTTTCAGTCACTGACCACTGTTAACATAGAATATTTTATCACAGATTAGATTATTGCCAGGCCAGAAAAAAAAAAGTTCCGTTTCAAGACGTTTTTGCCAACCTGTATGTATTATTTTATTGTTATGTTTGTAGGATTTTACTGGTATTACATGTTTATAGTTATACTTATAATATTTTATAATATGTGCTGTTAGTATGTAGTTTATAATAATTGTAACAAGGTTTGTATTCACGGCTTATTTTCCGCTTTGAACAGGTGGTAGAAGCATATTATATCAATGTTGCGTCAGACTTGCAACTAAAAAGTAACTTACCACTACCATCAAAGAGAAAATCTGACAAACAAAGAAATTGTATAGTCATAACAAAAATCGAGAAAACAATAATAAACGTTTATTATAAACTGATGACACCCCCAGCTAAAAACGCTTCCCAAAAAACGCTTGTGAAATTAGTCCCTTAATTGCATAATAGCTCTCTGGTTTATGGGAGAATGCGCATGAGCAGGAAAGTATATAAAAAATGAGTGTTGCCATAAACGGTACTCGTTTGTCCCATTACCGAGCTTTTCCGTGAACGTTACATCCACACACGAGTTTCTAGGGAAATGGTTAGTTAACTATTTAAATAGTTAGCACTATTAGCAGTTCAGATCAATGTTGGTTTGATAAATAACTTAAGATTGTTTCAATAACTAAAATAACCGGCCAAGTGCGTGTCAGGCCACGCGCAGTGTAGGGTTCCGTAGTAGCCTGTTATTCAATGCAAGTCTTTACCCGTTATAAACAAGCAACAAGGTACTCCGTCTTTGTCACTTTAAAGGATTTTTTCTAAGGATTTTGTATTTGGTACAAAATTATCCAACACCCAAGTTCAACGACTATTACTGCTAAACTAATAAAGTTATCTTAACCGCTATAATTTTCCTTTAAAGTTCATAAAATGCGCTATTATCACGAATTTTTCCAGATATTTCAAGCCAGCAGTTTAGCTTTTAGGGGGGGAGGCCCTACTGGAACAAAAATTTGTCCTTATTCCCTGTCAGAACTACGGAACCCTAAAAACTGACTTCAAATGCTGCGCTAGTCATTTTCAGGACCAATTTCGAGGTTTGTATCTAGTAGAGGTACTCATCAGATATTTAAGAAACATAATTGGAATAAACTTCTGTCAAACAAAACATAATTTTGCCAATCCGTTAATATCCAATAGATCGGGCTTGATAACGAGAGGGCCTGATCTTGTGTCTAGGTTTTAGTCCAAGCATATTTTATTAAGTTAATAAAAATTACAGTTTTTAGGGTTCCGTACCCAAAGGGTAAAACGGGACCCTATTACTAAGACTCCGCTGTCCGTCTGTCTGTCTGTGACGTGTTTTTTTCGGCATTTCACGCCATCTATGAACGCTTAGTTAGGAAAACGTCCCATAGATGGCGTGATTTTAAAATGTTGATCCCTAACACCTTTGTTAGACGTTAGATGGCGTCATAAGAAATAAAATGTTTATTAATTATTATTTTTTGCTGGCGAAAAATGATGGTGGTATTTTTTGCTCGATCTTATAAAATACTGTAGTGTGGTACGAAACCCTACTAGTGCGAGTCCGGCTTGCACTTGGCCAGTTTTTTAAACTTTACCCTGTCATGCACAAAAGTAGGAGTAGAAGTAATTTATTTTTACATTTACAAAACACTGTTCACAACAATTAAACCACTTTTGTAGGATATGACATTATATCAAAAAACTAAAACACTAACGTAAATCTACGATCGCAGTTAAAACTTTTTATGATTTTTTATATACATCTTATAAGTTCGCATTTGACCACTATTTCACCTGTTGGTAAGTGATGAATTGCTTTGACTCTCTGATAAATTAACTTTCATCTAAAATAACTAGTACCAGAGCAAAGCATTCATTGAATCACATCCAGTTCATTGACTCACACAGAATTTCTTGTGATCGGTAACCTGGCCGCGTATTCGATATGAATTGTAACAGAGAGAAATCAAGGATCGCAAGGGGCAAATGGAATGAAAAAATCACGATCAATGTGGGTTGCACATTAGTAGTAGACTTGTTAACCTCTCCAACTAAGCTAAATATGCTTGTGTCTGGAGTAGGTTCACGTTAATAGTACAATGGGTCAAAAAGTCAAAAGTCAAAGCATTTATTCAGTATAAGGGCAAATTAAAAATTTGCACTTACACACGTCAAATTACATTAAATAGATCATATTCAATAAAAAAATTATAGATATAACAGAAACATAACTTATTGCTTTGAATTTACAAAAGAAAAAACAAAGGTATTGAGCCATTCAGCTTTCATCTAGACGTCAAACGTTACACTTAAAACACATGTTTAATTCCCCTGATTAATGTAGGGTTGCCAACCGTACTATTACGTGCACCCGCAACCCAAAGCATGTTTCAGTACTTCAGACAATTTTTATCCAAAAAATTTGTAGGTTTGTGGGTGTGGATCGAACTCACGACCTCTCTTTCACCAGGCTGATGACTTAGCCATTGGGCTATTGCCGCTAATTATATCAAAAGCAAGATTTTTTACATCTTATAGGCTAGCGTTTTGACCACTATCTCTGGTAAGTGAGGATAATGATAAATTGTTCCAAAACCATGGAAGACTAGAGGTTATATACTCATAGAAATTACGCTATGTGGTTTGATTTCATTTAATTGATTATAAAAGAGCCTCATAATTATGTATTTGAGGACCCAGTGGGGCAGTGGGAGAATGGTCGGCTTTGACGCCTGAGGTAGCGAGTTCTAATCCCCGCCGTGCACAAATGGATTTTAAATCGAAAATCGTTTGTGTGCATTTTACAATGGTCCGGTGAAGGAAAACATTGTTAAGAATCGCCCGGCATGGTAGTAGGATACTGTATAGTGTTCGCCTGGCCGGCTACCACTTTCAAGTTAGAAAATCTGTTACCAAACATCTGATGTGTTCGGGAAGCTGTACTTGAGAGCCAGGTCCTATTCTAGGCCTAGCTAGCGTGCTCTCATCCTCTAAAAACTACATCGGTAGGACTTAAATAGGCAAAACCGTGGCCTATTCAACTAGCTGGCCTATGGTAACATTATCGTTAGTCCTGAATCTAGATATGTTTGTGTTTAACTTAACCCCTTCCCACTTCCCTTAAGTACGTATCAGGATGTCGCCGTGAATCACGGATCCTAAATAAAGTTGTTTCTTTGTCCTGCTGAGTGAGGCTCAGAATAATTGACCAATGAAAGTTCACGTGTTATGCAAACTTTGGAAACGAATGAAAAGAGAAAATAGTTATTTTTGGAACTTCTGCTAATAGAATTCCAGAGGCCTACCAAAATATTTTACTACTAGAAATGCCCGCGGCTTCGCCCGCGTTAAAAACTTCTTTTATTTACTTAAAACTTTTCTTTTCTAAATCGATTCTATCATTAAAGACATTAAATAAGAATTAGCCAAATCACCCGTTTTCATGTTATCGCGTGACTAAAGCAATTCGGGATTCATATTTATAAAACCCGAAAAACCCAAATTTTCTGACTTTGTTACCTACCCCATTTCGAAAAATCCTACAACACGTACTTTATCTCGTCTTGTTTCGCCATACAAACTTTGAATCCCCGTTTCGTATCCGAGAGGAGTTTTTAGAAAATCCTTTCTGATCGGATACCTAATAACTATCTGCATTCTAAATTTCAGCGCAATCCGAAACAATATTGTAGAGGTGGGTCGTAATCGGGTTTTCGCGTAACTAGTTATGCGTAGTTAGATGATTGCGCGTAAGCAATTTTAAAAACGCTTATTTTAGTAACCGGTTTTTTCTACACAGCTCACACAATCACACATAGAGCAACTTCGTAAAACAGTTTTGCACGCGTACTAAAATTGATACTGTTAAATATCACGTTACAAAAAAAGGAAACTTCGCATTATTCCGGTAAAACATTATTTTGATTTTATTCAGTATTTTGTGAATAACGTTACTAGCTTGTACATAGTTAGTCACAGCACATCGCCGCAGAAAACTGCGTACGCTTAATCTAATAACTATTTTGCGTTGCATTTTTGAGAAACGTTTCTTATCACAAAACTACTTACGAAAAATAACTGCTTACTTTTGATCCGCGAAACTACGTATACAGTTATTAGCCTCTTAAGTAGTTTTTAGAACCGCTTACGTTCAATAACGCCCACCTCTACAATATTGATTTTTAGACTTTGTTATCCCAGTTTATCCTCTTAGGGTGGCATTTTGAAAAAGTCTGAAACTCGTATTTACTTATTTATTTACAGAAGTACTTGTGTGAAATGTCGAATAAATTGTCTATCCAAACTTTGAATCCCCGCTTCATCCCCTTGAAGAGTGATTTTGAAATATTCTTTCTTAGCGGATACCTAAGTCAAAATAACTATCTGCATGCCAAATTTCAGCGCAATCCGAAACAATATTGATTTCAGACTTTGTTACCCCACTTCACCCTTTTGGGGGTGGAGTTTCGAAAGAGCCTGAACCAAGTATTTACTTACCTAAGTACTTGTGTCAAGTTTCGAATATAAAAGACTATCTAATCTTGTTTCTCCATACAAACTTTGAACCCCCGTTTCATCCCCTTCATTGAAATTCATGAATTTTGGAAAATCCTTTCTCAGAGGGAACTAACGTCGTAATAACTATCTGCATGCCAAATTTCAGCGCAATCCGAAACAATATTGGTTTTCACACTTTGTTATCTCATCACCCTCTTAGGGGTGGAATTTCAAACAAACCTGAAACATGTATTGACTTTTTTTTTTTACTGAAGCACTTGTGTGAAGTTTCGGATAGAAAAGACTAATCTTGTTTCTCCATACAAACTTTGAACCCCTATTTCATCCCCTTAAGGAGTGAATTTTCTACGACCAGCGGTTTAGGCTGTGTGTTGTCTGTAAGTCAGTCAGTATGTCAGGACAAAGATTCTTATAGTATTAAACTAGAAGTGCCCCGCGGCATCGCCCGCGTTAAAAACTCCTTCTATTTACTTCAAACTTTTCATCATAAAACTTCAAATCATAAAAGACATCAAATAAGAATTAGCCAAATCGGTTCACCCGTTTTTATGTTATTGCGTGACTAAGGAAAATCGGGATTTATATTTATAAAACCCGAAAAACCCAAATTTTCATTCAACGTTTTCAACATTACCCCATTTCGAAAAATCCTGCAACACGTACTTATTTATTAACAGAAGAACCTTTGTAAAGTTTCGAATAAAACATACTATCTCATCTTGTTTCGCCATACAAACTTTGAATCCCCGTTCCGTACCTATCCGGGGGGTAAAGAAAATCCTTCCTTAACGGATACGTTCGTCATAATAACTATCTGCGTTTTAAATTTCAGCGCAATCCGAAACAATATTGATTTTCAGACTTTCTTACCCCACTTCACCCTCTTAGGGTGGCATTTTGAAAAAGCCTAAATTTCGGTTTTACTTATTTATTTACAGAAATACTGGTGTGGAATTTCGAATAAAATGACTATCCAAACTTTGAACCCCACTTCATCCCCTTTAAGAGTGAATTTTGGAAAATCCTTTCTTACCGGATACCTACGTCAAAATAACTATCTGCATGCAAAATTTCAGTGCGATTGCACTGAAATCAATATTGTTTCGGATTCGAAACAATATTAATTTCAGACTGTTACCCCACTTCACCCTTTTAAGGGTGGAATTTCATAAAAGCCTGAAACACGTATTTACTCATTTATTTACTGAATTACTTGTGTGAAGTTTCGGATAGAAAAGACTATCTTATCTTGTTTCTCCATACAAACATAGAACCCCCGTTCCATTCATTTCAGGGGAGGATTTTTGGAAAATCCTTTCTTAACAGATACTAACGTAATAATAACTTTCTGTATGCCAAATTTCAGCGCAATGCAAAACAATATTGATTTTAACACTTTGTTACCCCATTTCACCCTCTCAGGGGTGGAATTTCGAAAAAGCCTGAAACACGTACTTACTTATTTATTTATTGAAGCATTTGTGTGAAGTTTAGAATAGAAAAGACTATCTAATCTTGTTTCTCCATACACACTTTGAACCCCCGTTTCACCCTCTTAACGGGTGAATTTTGGAAAATCCTTTCTTAGTACACCCTTACGTACTAAGACAAATATACCCTCCAAATTTCACGTACACGTAGGCACCTACATATTATCATCAGAAAATTAACTTGAACACCAATATTATCAATGCAAAAGTATACATTCATTATGTGAAAAACAGCTGGACCGAATTGGCTGAATTTTTGCTCAAGGATAGCCACTATAGTAGAATAGTATAAAGGTCACTTTTAGCAGGCGAAGCCACGTGGCGCTAAAAGTTTGTTTATTAATCTATTTATCTATCTATCTAATACTATAAGAATCTTTGTCCTGACATACTGACTGACTGACTGACTGACTGACTGACAGACAACGCACAGCCTAAACCGCTGGTCGTAGAGACTGTGTGTGTGTGTGCGTACGTGCGTGCGTGCGTGCGTGCGTGCGTGCGTGCGTGCGTGCGTGCGTGCGTGCGTGCGTGCGTGCGTGCGTGCGTGCGTGCGTGCGTGCGTGCGTGCGTGCGTGCGTGCGTGCGTGCGTGCGTGCGTGCGTGCGTGCCTGCGTGTGTGTGTGTGTGTGTTTTTTTTTTAATTGTTACTCTATTTGGTCTTGTAGGTAGCTTCAAATTTCGGGCTAATTTAAAAATATATATCAAGAGGTTTTTTTATTAAGAAACGCCCAACCCCCGCATGGTGGTAGGACACTATGTAGTGTCCGCCTGGCCAGCAACCACCCTCAAGTTACACAATCTGTCGCTAAACATCTAATGTGTTTCGGCAGCTTTCCTTGAGAGCCAGTTCTAATTCTAGGCTTAGCGTGCTACTATCTTCCACCGCATCATCACTTACCAACAGGTGAGATAGTGGTTAAGGCTAGCCTATATGATAATATAATAATATAAATTAATATTCTCAGTGCGTCAACTAAGTTTACCGGGCTCTATCACAAATAAGCTCTACCTATCTAAATATTTACATATATATCGTTCATATTGTTCACAACGCTACCTACGCTTCCGTCTACAAACTAACATAAGTTATTTAAAAAAAAAAAACACCGACTTCATAACCACAAAAAGGCACTCAAAAGCGAAAAATAATTTACTTAAAATTATTATAAGCGTTACCCAATTCTCTATTTGAAGTCGGTGCCAGCCAAGTCTAATAGGTAGTAGATAGATAATACCTACATGTATCTACCTATTTACTAACCTACATGTACCTACTCACTACTACCACATACATAGTATCTATCTAATATCCAATAGACTTGGCTGGCACCGACTTCAAATAGAGAATTGGGTAACGCTTATAATAATTTTAAGTAAATTATTTTTCGCTTTTGAGTGCCTTTTTGTGGTTATGAAGTCGGTTTTAGTTTTTTTGAAAAATAACTTATTTTACCCTTTTTAGTGCAAAAAAGTTTTAATGAAATTACATGCATCTATTAAATTTCGTGTCTGGGCCGTTATACACTGACGGATATATACTTTTTGAAAATTTCAAGTATGTACCTATAACGGTTAAGAAGATACAGATCTGTAAAGTGCGCACATATAGACACACGGACAGACGGACGGACGAAATGTCCAAAATGGCCCTGTGCAATTAAAGCATCTGACATACACGATAATTAATTGTCTATTTTATTACAATAATTCCAAATACTTTTATAACACGGACTAGTTGTATTCCAAAATGAATATAAAAAAGTATTATTTGCGATTATTAACATTAATTGCCGCCATATGGCCAACAGAGTACTGAATCACTCTACTACGTTATAAGAGGCACTTCCCTATATTGTGGATACCCGAATTATGAAAGCACTGTGTAGCTAACCTAACAACGGAAAGTATTATTTACGTAGTAACTATTATATAATATGTGGTTTTATGCTTATAATTTTTTTTTGCTGTGTTGATTGGTACAAAGTACGTTCATAATTCTGAGTTATTTAATTATGTATGCAGTGTCGCGGGACTGAAATGGCCGCCATCTTCGCCAAATGTCATGTCATGTCAAAAAATATTAGGTATGTTTAAAAAAGTTTGCACCCTAGCAAGACTTTGCCCGGTAGAACATTCCTGTGAAGACAAATTATTTATATATAATTATTTATTATAATTATTAATATATAATTATTTATTGAGAGCCCGGTGGCGTAATTGGGAGAACGGTCGGCTTTGATGCCATGGTACCGAGTTCAAACCGCCGTGCACCAATGAATTTTTCTATCGAAAAATATATGTGCGCTTCTCACAGTGGCCCTCCAGTGAAGGAAAACATCGTTAAGAAACCAATAACCCCCGCATGGTGGTAGAACATATCTAGTGTCCGCCTGGCCAGCTACCACCCTCAAGTCAGAAAATCTGTCGCCAAACATCTAATGTGTTCCGGCAGCTATCCTTGAGAGCCAGTTCCCATTCTAGTCCACTTCTCTATCTTCGACCGCATCATCACTTAGCAACAGGTGAGATAGTGGTCAAACGCTTGCCTATAAGATATAAAAAAAAATTATCCCCACCTTTATTTCTATCTCGCTCACAGTTACCGTAAGAATATCTTATATGCAATAGCAACCTCCATTGTGTGTAATCTTCTTGGGACTCTTCTACTAAAACTAGTACATTCTCCTATGTTTGAGGTATTTATCTCCATATCTCTGGTGATACTAATCAGATCTCGATAAAATTAAAATGGGACCACCTCGGAAACGTATCCTACCTATTAAAAAAAGAATCATTTGAATCCGTTCACAATTGATGGAGAAATGGCGTAACATACACACAAAAAAAAAACCATACAGACGAATTGAGAACCTCCTCCTTTTTGTGAAGTCGGTTAAAAACTAAAAGGCAGTGAATAAAATTCATTTAAAAATTCAGCACGAGTTGACCTACATTTCCGTTTCCGTTTTTGCACGAGGCAATCACCGATGGAACCGGAAACCGGATGTACAATGCATAGGTATGATGCACCAAATTATCTAGACCTCAGTGATAACAAGACAATATATAAGTATGTTTTTCTTCTTCATTGAACTAGAAGTCTGAGGCAACCATCATAAATAATCAAGTTATGAACGTCTATGTTCTGTATAAACGTTAAAAACAATAAGTTAATAGTGTTAAATTGACCTGTATTCGCAATGAATAAATGAATATGAATGAATATGAATATAAATGATATATATTTAAAAAATACTAGTTGGAGCGTAGTATACCGGGTGTCAGACTATCAGACCGCGTTAGAAACGGTATATTGCGCTCCAAAACTCAAATCGCCGACGCTGGTCAAAAAGCTGCCAGTCTGAAGTGGAACTGAGCTGGACACGTCTGTCGCATGTCGAACGAGCTGTGGGCTAAGCTCACCACTGAGTGGAGCCCACGCAACGTTAAACGACGTCGCGGCAGGCCCAAGATGAGATGGCGGGATGAGCTAGACTCCTATCATCATCATGGATTGCCAGTCTTTAAACTGGCAATCCATAGCTGCCGACCGAGATCACTGGAAAGAGGGTAAGAAGGCCTTTGCCCAGCAGTGGGACAAATACGGCTCAAAATAAAAATTTAAAATAAAAGTTGCACCACGCGGTTTTGTTTGCGTTAAATCCTGGTTAATTAAACCTTCCTGTTGTACCTTCCTTTTGAATCACCCTATTTATTTCTGCTGATATAAGCTGAAAACTGCATTAAAATCCTAATTTAAAAGATCTAAGCGTACAGACAGCGGAAGCGACTTAGTTTTATACACAGAATACTATTTACTCGGTTTTATACTATGTGATACATAATAATAGTAAATAAAGACTTTACCCCACATAAATCAATACAATACAGCATACATACAGCGCCATCTACATTACAATGACATGAACTGCTTACTCCGGCACTGCTTGCTAACTTCCTGAGAGTACCAAAGTAATAGTGTTCTATGGTACCAACGGTAATGAGTAAAAAACGTAGACGGTAAAAATGTCCAGGGCGCGGTGCACTGGTGCTTACTTTGGTTGGTGTTTAATTTATATACCTAGCTAGAGTATAGAGAAATAATACAAGTAAAGGGCCTATATTGGATTTTGTGCCTAATATTATTAAACTAAAATAATAAATCGAATAAAACCAAAATACTACAAATGCTACATACATATTATTAATTATTATTTTTAAGACTGATAATGACATCTAGTGTTGAGTTGATGTACTAAATAACTGAAGACTGTATGGTAGAAATTGCTAGTAGAACATTTCCCAAGAGCATTTGTATCTGTAAAAAACGGCAGTGTATGTAATGGGGACTGTTGTGTGTGAATTTGCCACTAGAGGCGCTAGTGGACTACAAGGTCCACGAAATGTCCTATTTGATTTTAAGTTTCGGATTTATCCCATACTGACATCGAATTAAATATTGAAATTTAACATTTATATTTTAAATTTTATAGACTGACAGGCTGGCTTAAGGAACTTTTTTCTTAGTGGTGGCACCACCTGATGATCAAATCAACGGGAGGCCCCGATTATTATAGTTCATACTATTATCACAATTTCTGTTCAGCTAAATTACTAATGTTGGTATTAGCCTACGTCCACGTACTGCGAGATAATGGTCAAACGCGCTACGAAGAAATTATAAGTCAATTTCTTTGTAGCAAGCGTTTGCCTATAATAAAAACTAACAAAAAAAAAACTACTTTTAAACCTAAAAATCAACCTTAGCTTAGAGTTGGCTTACAAAAGTAGAGAATAAAAACGCGTGGCAAATTAAAAAAATATCTGCAGCATACTATTGCCATGTAAATGAAAATAGTGCATTGCAAATAAATTATGCAAATAATTCGAGAGTCTACTTTTTTTGCCAGACATTTTAATATGCGTTTTTGAAGGTTTCAAGCCTCAAAGATAAGTGAAATCGAAACACGTGTAATTGTAAGGATTTATGAACTAATTTATTTTGGTTATTTAGTTCGATAGATACGACCACGCGAGTCCAGCTCACGTTAATGATCATTATATGAATTGTAATACTGTGGTATTGTTGTTTTATTGCGTTTTATTGTGTATTCTCTGCTCGCACCTACCAGCTTTTTTGTGTATGGGTAATAACATAGATGCATAAACTGGCAACACAACATAAATTAAAAAAAAAAAACAGACAAAAAAAAACAGCTGTCAAATCCAAGATTGCTACAGGGGCGGTCGCTCGTTATTTTGTTGTAAAAACATTAAAATAAAATATGCTGTGATCGATTTACGCATTGCAAATTAATTATTTGGTGTTTGAAATGTGATGAAGTTTTTGTTTAACGTGACACTGTGAACATCAAATTCATAACAAGATGGCAAAGTAAGTTTAATTGATTCTAAGCGAAGCGATCTAGCGACACTAATCTGTTAATTCTCATAACTAACGAAGTTATCGCCTACACATTTCTATAGTTAAATATCAATACACTAGGTTACAACTACTTTACTTACTGTTATTTGAAGCTACTGTAAATGTATGATAGCTAAAAAATACATATTTTGGTACCTATCGAATTTACAAAATATAACACTCATAATCCATGTTTTCTAAGAGAACAGAATAGTAAAAGAAAGCAAAGCTATTTATTATTATTTGTTACTTTCTCTCACTTACCTACTGCTTGTAATTGGCCAACTACATACAACCTATTTTAAAGTCAATAGCAATCTATTTTGATAAATTAGTAATATTACCTAATTAGATGGCTTAATAATAAGAGCAAGCTAGCTGTGATGAAACCTTACGATACTTAAGCTTTAGGTATGATACAACATATACACAACATAGCATTATTTTTTTACCTATTGTGTCCCATTGCTGGAAATGGTACTATATATTTTTTTATTTTGATAGAAAATTTCTGGACTACTATCTTACCTGATGTTAAGTGAAGATGCACTCTAATATGGAATAGTGCTAGTCCAGTGCTGGTGCTGGTCCACTAAAGAGCCCAATGCACAACTGCCTCCATCTGCGTTACATACAGGCTGGCACCAGACATCATGCCGGAACTTGGTGAAATGATTGGCTATATGTCATTGTCCGATGGGTGGTTTCATCCACAGCTGAATCTAATTCATACCACTCTAGGATCATATTATACTGATTTAAGGTCTAACTACACCTGATGTCAGGGGGGTAATATTCATATATTTTTTTTATAAAAGATAAGCAAGCGGTTGACCACTATCTCACCTGATATTAAAGATAAAGATAAATTTATTTGCAATAAACATGTGGACGTACATATTACGTGAAGATGTGATCGAAAATATAGCACGCTTGCATAAAAGATACCTGTTCACTCTTGATTTAAAGACCCCGGATTAACAAATGTTAATAATGTTAAAAGTAATGGAATTATTTACTGACTTAAAAAAAAGAAGGCAGTTTCTCAATTCGATCGTATATGTATATATAAATATTTTTTATGTGTTCGCGGATAACTTCATCGTTTATGAACCGATTATGATGATTCTTATTTTGTTGAAAAGGAAATATCCCAAGCGTGATATCATTGTAATTTCATCGAGCTCTGATAAGTATCTCCAGAGATATGACAATAAAGGTCTCAAACTTGCAACTGAAACTTACTCGCACGCTTACTGGCATGGACATTGTTTGTAATAGTTCTAATTCTAATTCTAATTGGTAATGGGGGCGATAAGACCTGCACTGACGTCCCGCTTGGGGTGTATTGTGCATTTCCCCCTGCCAGCATTCACCCAAGCCATCCCAGCTCCTTGACGAAGCGGAGCACGGCTTTAGGTTGCTGGCATAATGCTATAATTTTTTTTTTTTTGTAATAGTTTTTAAACTATCTTATGAAATTACTAATAATCCAATTGTAGACTCAGATGCCTTCAAACAGCCTATAAATCCAGACAACAGGCGTAACAACTCATCCTTTTCAAACTCACGTATGTAAACTACGTAATTAACAGGTATCTCTATATGCCCGCAGGGAAATGATGATAGTGTTTGTGTATGACACACAATGCTGTACGGCTGAGGAGGACGACCCCGTGGATGCTGTGCTGTACTTCCATCCAGGATGGGTGTCTGACACACAGAGACACGCCCTCGCTGGACAGGTTGACATTCATTTATATATATATTTTTTTACATATCTACTACATTTTTTTTCTATCTCACCTGTTGGTAAGTGATGATTTGGTTGAAAATAGTAGCAAGCTAGGCCTAGAGGAACTGGCTCTCAAGGATAGCTACCAGGACACATTAGATATTTGACGACTGATTTTCTAACTTGAGGGCGGTAGCTGGCCAGGCGGACACTAGATAGTGTCCTACTACCATGCGGGGCTTGGGCGTTTCTTAACGATGTTTTGCCTTCACCGGAGGACCACTGTAAAAAGTGCACATACATATTTCGATAGAAAAATCCATTGGAGCACGGCAGACATTGAACCTGGTACTCTGGCATCAAAGCCGACCATTCTCCCACTAAACCGCCCTCATAGTATGATTTAAAAAAACATCTAGATTTGTTGATCACAGTGTATTTGTAAACTGCTTACAATAGTTGTAAAGTATATGATGGGTATCTCACAAATTACAAATGAATCTTTATTATAATGACAATAGTTTATTTTCAGAATCGGTTCCATTTTGTTAGTAAAATCCATCTTTCATCTAATGTTAGTATTTATCTTATAACAATTAAAATAAATTATCATAATATTAATGACAAACTAATTAAATTTTCTTTGAATATGTCATTCTGATAATAGAGGATGTCAGCAATAAGAATGTGAATTGATATAATTATTTTTGCTATACTTCTACGATAAAATGAGATAGAAAATAATTATTTACCAACTTAACCAAAACGAAATACACATTCGCCTCTAATATATTCAAGTATTTTTCGTTAAAATGTACCTTGTTTGTATACTACCTAAATATTATTTTATACAAGAAGGCACAGCACATTCATAAAAGTACACATGAATTAAATTTTTGGCAATCAAAAATTTCAACAAATAAAAACTCCAAACGGGTTTCTGAGTCTAGGAACTAGATAATTTTAGAAAGCAACTTAAAAAAATTAGTAACGCACGCAAATATTCAAAACCCGTTTTTTACATTGAGCTTGATTTGAAATGTAGTAGCTTTTTACACAGTAGGTATTTGTTTGATAAATGTTAATCTAGCCGGTTAGCCAGCGGTAACAAGTATCCTATGTGATAATTTGCACAGGTGTTAAGAGCATATTATACCGACATTCCACCTGGCTTGCTACCAAAACGTAGCTTACCACCATCAAGGCGAAAATCTGCTACCATAACCTTACGGTGTTCCGGCAGCACATAACCCTTAAGAGTCAAGAGTATTGTAGGCCTAGCGTGGTCACCATCTACGACCACATCGTCGCTTACCACCAGGCGAGATAGTGGTCAAACGCTAGCCTATAAGATATAGAAAATAATAATAATGATAATCCAGGTTATAAACTATTTGTATGCCAAATATTCATCCAAATCCGTTCAGGCGTTTTTGCGTGAAAGAGTAACAAACATCCATCCATACTCAATTAACTTAATTTAAAAGTATGAAGATTGAGCATTACGAGCCATTATCCTTGTTACTTGTAAATATTGCCGCAATGTATGAGATCCAATACCCTTAGTACGAGTTTTCATATCAAACTCGATATCGTATATCGAACAAATTTTGTATGAAATACAATACAGCGCCTCTAGTGTTTTAAACACTTCACTAAATTTAAACCAATCAGGGAGCCAGAATAAATCTAAAACTATGTGAGTTCTGTCAAAACGTTTACGATGACAACTCGTACGGATGAGTTTTGGCGGGAACGTGGAAAAGTGTGTGTGATATCATTGTATTTTTTCCTAAAACTTGTGTTCTTCCGCGTGTTAATGTGTAATAAATGTGGATTATTAACCATAAGTGCCGGTGATTGTGTGCGAGTGTAGGGAAACTGCACAATGTTGTAAAACATGCTATTTGCGTTCTCACCAAAATTCCACTGAAAATCTTCAGTAAACACCACATCTTTACTGCAGGTATGACTTAGACTAGACTTTTACTGGAAAACTGACCTGAAATGTGACTTTGACCCATCTCTATGACTAAAATTCATAAAAACTTGAAGAATTTCAATACTTGACACTGGCTAAATACACTATACGTGTGGAGTGGTGGATAAAACTTAAAAAAAAAAAAAAAACTCGTACGGATACTGGATCGCGCAAACGATATTTTCCGCGATTTTAGCTTAGCACCAGATGCATTTGCTTTGCACACAGGATTAATAGTCGGTAATAATAGGAAACCAAGCCAGCTACCATCTTCTAGTTGAATAATTTATTGCCTTATATCTAATGTGTTCCGGCAGCTGTCCTTGACAGCAAGTTCCCATTCTAAGCCTAGCATGCTGCCATCCTTGATCGTATTCTAACTGAGATAGTGGTCAAATATAAAGAAAATAATAATAAAAGGACACGTGAGACCCAACATCTAGATGTCTCAATGTAACTGGCGAAGTACAGTAACAAACAAGACTCTAAAAATCCAGTGTTGCGTGCCACGGTTTCTAATATCTTCTCCCTGATACTCAATCATTCGAAAGCAAATTCGGATCCGGAATCGTAATTTTGAATTTCGAATATTTATTATTCCGTGAGCTATTTAGTCGCGGAAACCTTTCCGATTAGAATCACAGATTTTTTCGAATTAATATATGAAAGTTAAGGATTAGAGCATTGTGAATTGTAAAGATCTGAGTCGAAGGAGAGGCAGTTTCCGAATGCCGAATTTTCTTTCGAATTATTGAGAATCACGGGGTAGGTTCACATCAAGCGAATTTGTTGTTCAACTTCCTACTTAGATTTTGACGTAAAATATCTTGTGAATAAGGAAAAAAGAAAATTATAGGCTAATATCGATAGTATTAAATACTTAAGTAAAGTTAAGTACAGCATATTCTCGTCCTTGAATGTTGTACGCCGATCTTGTGGTGTAGGTATTTATTATTTATGTAACGGAAACTCTATATCTTCGTCAATGTCGCGGACTTATCGGATATCGATGTCCAGCCCAGCTAAATAGGTGGTACAGCCTATAATAAATGATCATGAATAAAATTACTGGAAAAGAATTGAATGTTTTAAGGTAAAGGTTATATACCTTATTAAATATTACGCCTCGCGGTTTCACCCGCGTAGTTTCCGTTCCAGAGAAAATATATATGGGGGATAAAATGTTATTTGCTGAAAATGTAGCATTCCATTAGTGAAAGAATTTTTGAAATCGGTCTAGTACTTTTTAACCGACTTCACGAAACAGGAGTAGGGTCTCAATACTCTCAATTCGACTGTATTTATTTTATGTTTCATCATTATCAGCCGGTGTCCGTCCACTGCTGGACGTTGGCCTCTCCCAAGGTGCGCCACTGAGCCCGATCTTCGGCTCTTCTTTTCTCGTCACTGCCCACCGCTTTGCGTATGTCGTCGCTCCACCTAGTCACAGGACGTCCTACGCTACGTTTGCCGATTCGCGGTCTCCACTCCAGGATAAATCTACCCCAACGGATATCAGTCCTTTTGTTTTTTTTTTTTTGACCCAGGAAAATCCTTTATGGATACCACTCGCCCGGGGGAGCGAGATGGTTATGTGGGACTCACTGCCTGAAGGGCAGTATACCCACTAAAAACCTGGGGTGAACAAACTTCCACCGAGATGGGGCAAGATGGGGTCGCGTTAGCATTCAACCATCTTGCCCCGGTGGCAGGCACTAGGGCCTCTTCGTCTACGGAGGGATGACTTGGCTCACCAGAGCCATCCCTTAGTCATGTAGGGTCGGTGCCAACCGTCGGAAAGTCCCCCGACTCTCCAACAGAAACCCCACTACTGAGGAGGGAGGAGGTGGGCAAAACGCCTCCTCCTTCCACCTGTTCTTCTCCTTCGAAGCGAGTCCGCACGGGCGTCGTCCTCCCTTACCCGCTCTGCTGCCTCCTTTTGCGATATAACTGCTTCGCAGAAAGAGACCACCGCCTGCCACGATCTCTCGCTACCAAGCATAGCGTCCACCACACTCGGCAGAGAGAGATCACGGCCTATTAATGCCGAAAGTGCGTGCCGCTGCGGGCCCCATGCTGCACATTCTGCCAGCGTGTGGAGCGCCGTATCTTCCGACGCACCACACGCATGGCAGCCCGCAGTCGCCTCCCGTCTTGCGATCTGGTGCAAGTACTTTCCAAAACATCCGTGTCCAAAGAGCACCTGCACCAACCGGAAGGTCAGCGACCCGAATCGCCGCTTCACCCACCTCTGAAGGACCGGGCGAATAGCCTTCACAGTCCACCGACCAGGGACCGGTGGAGCCAGGTCCTCCGTCCATCGGCTAAAAAGGGCAGCCAGTGCTTGTCTACGTATGCACGTAACCTCTTCCCACCCTGGGGGCTCTCCTTGGGATCTTCTCACCGCCACGAAATGGTACACTTCGGCAAGGATCTCCGCTTGGAGCTCCCAGGGAGGATCACCCGCTAACACGCATCCTGCTGTCCAGGACACAGTCCGATAACCGCGTATCGCCCTCGTCGCAATGACCCGCTGCGGATGTCGCAGTAGAGTCTTGTTACTACGATTGAGGGCGTCCACCCAGACTGGTGCCCCGTAAAGAGCCATACTTCGGATTACTCCAGAGTATAGCCGTCGGCAGTTGGCGTTCGGGCCACCCACATTAGGTAACAGTCGACCCAAGGCTGCCGCAGATCCCACTACTTTTGGAGCCAGCTTATAAAAGTGGGCCCCAAATGCCCAGCGCCCGTCCAATATGAGACCCAGATACCTCATGTGGGCCCAACGGTTATCAGTCCTGCGGCAGATACGACCAGCCCACTGCTACTTCAGCTTGCTAATCCGTTGAGCTATATCGATAACTTTAGTTCTCTAGCGAATTACTTCGTTCCGGATTCGATCCCGCAGAGAAATACCGAGCATAGCTCTCTCCATAACTCTCTGAGCGACTTTAAATTGGTGGACCAGTCAAACTGTGAGTGTCGACGTCTCAGCTCCGTATGTCATCACAGGTAGGACGCACTGGTTAAAGACTTTTGTCTTTAGACACTGCGGTATAGGCGACGAGAAGACTCGACGGAGTTTTCCGAATGCTGCCCAGCCTAGCTGAATTCTCCTCTGGCTTTCCTTCTCGATGTTGTGTTTGCCTAGTTGGAGCGTCTGCCCTAGGTAAACATACTTCGTAACAATTTCGAGTGGGATTCCATCTACGGCAATCGGTTCCGGAACAACGTGCTCGTTGTACATGACTTTAGTTTTATCCAAATTCATCCGGAGACCGATGCGACGAGAAGAATCAGCTAGGCCATTCTACATCCTTTGTAGGTCCTGCAGCGTCTCTGCCATAATGACGATGTCATCTGCGAATCGTAAGTGAGAGATGTACTTGCCGTTGATGTTAATGCCAGAATCTTTCCAGTCCAGCGTCTTAAACACATCCTCCAAGGCGTTAGTGAACAGCTTCGGGGATATGACGTCCCCCTGTCTCACTCCTCGACGCAGGTGGACATGTTTAGTTCGCTGGTTCTATACTTGTACAGTCATCGTTGCGGCATTATACAGACATCTCATCACTTTGATATATCGCCAGTCGACTTGGCAACGCTGCAGGGACTCCAGAACGGACCAGGTTTCGATTGAGTCGAAGGCCTTCTCATAGTCCACGAATGCTAAGCACAGGGGCCGATTGTACTCTTCGGTCTTCTGTACAATCTGTCGCACTGTGTGGATGTGGTCTATGATGCCGTAACCGCTTGGAAACCCGGCCTGTTCCGGAGGTTGGAACTCGTCGAGTCTTCGCGCAAGACGGTTCGTGATGACCCTTGAAAACAACTTGTAGACATGGCTTAGAAGCGAAATCGGGCGGTAGTTTTTCAAGAAGGTTTTGTCTCCTTTTTTGTAAAACAGAACCACCATGCTTCTGTTCCATGCCTGTGGAGTTCTCCTAGTAAAAAGACCGGAAATAAAAGAGCTGTTGAAGCTGTTGAACTGCTGGAGCTCCTCCGGCTTTTGAAAGCTCTGTTGTGATTCAGTCTTCTCCTGGGGCTTTTCCATTTTTGAGCTGTTTAAGGGCCATCACGATCTCGTTCCGGCTAATTTCGGGCAGATCTTCTGTGAAGTGGCGGGTTAAGGTTGCTGTAGAATCCTCAGTATCGGGTACGGGCCTTGAAGCATGCGATACGTAGAGCTTGCCGTAGAAGCCTTCAACTTCCGACAAAATCTCCGACTTGGATGCGACGACGTTCCCCGTTGACGTTGTCAGCTTTGTGAGGTGGCTTCTACCCAGAGACTGAACAAACACTTTCGACCCCCGATTCTACTCAATTGATTCTTTAATCAAGAGCGTGTTAGAGGATCGGAGGTCGCGTCGTACCAACTTCTTTATGGATTTGTTGCGCACCAGGTTAGTTGACAAAGCTGACAAAGGGTCTGTTCGTCTCTCGTCCATTAGCCGAAGTGTTTCTGCTGATAGTTTGGACTTTTTGCTCGTACGCATGCTCTCGCAAAACTTCGTCCCTTCATCCCTGAGGATTTCCACCACTTCTTCGAGTTTCTGGTCGATGTCATCTGTGGTTTCCAAGGCATCGAATCGATTTTCCAATTTTAATTGGAATGTTTGGGACCCAACAACGGTTTGGAGTAGGTTCGGTTGGAGCGTGGACGTCATCAATCGAAATCTCTCGGCTTTAAAGTCGATATCCAGAGAGCCTCGTACAAGTCGGTGATCACTTCCAGTATTAAACCTAGCGATCACTGAGACGTCTCTGAATATGCGCCGTTTGTCCGTAATGATGATGTAAATCTCGTATTTAGTTACATTGTCGGGGCTATGCCACGTCCACTTCCTTTTGGGCTGTTTCTTGAAGAACGAGTTCATCAAGAAAAGCCCCTCATTCTCGAGGAAATTGACGAGCATTTGCCCCCTGTGATTCCTACTCCCAAATCCGTGCTGTCCTATTGGCAATTCACTGCAAGTCTGTACTCCCACTTTGGCGTTAAAGCCCATGACCACGTTGTAGTGAGCCTCGGAGGTGGTATGTAGAGCTCTGGAGATATCTTCACACATGCTCTCCACCTCATCATCCAAGTGTGTCGAGGTCGGTGCGTAGACCTGGATAACCTTGAGGCTGTAACTCTCGGTTAACTTAATTATAAGGTACGCTACCCTGATCGACACACTGGAGATTTCTACAACGTTGTTACTGAGAACCTTGTTTACCAGAAACCCGACACCGCCTTGGGATGGCTGATCTCTTTCTCTGTAATACATAAGATGGCCTGATTCTAGGGTTATGGTGTCCTCTCCCTCCCAGGGATTCTTAGCACCCCCTGCCCTTCCGTTACCGTGACCGTCGCCGTGGTCAGGAATAGCAGGGCGGCCGGGAACTGGGGTCCGCGGCTTATTGTGACTTTCCATTTTGGTTTCATCCCCTGGGAGGTATATGCCCTAATCGCCACGCTGGGCAGGCGTGTTGGCGATCGCAGGACGTAGCTTCTCACACCGGTGACGCTGCTGCCCGTCACCGGCCTGTAGTATTTAGCTACGCCATAACTTCGAAATGGCTATACCGCCATTTTTCGGTCGCCAGAGCTTTTATGTTTTATACCTCAGAACTCCGTCAAATCTTACTCGATTTGCAAAAAATTGTTTGAGAAAATTTAAAGATATTTTTTTTTTATCAAGATCTGATAATCGTCTCCGGAGAGAATAAACAATATAAACAAATTTGATACCTCGATGACATGATTATGGCTAGTGGATATTTTCACTATGCGGCATGTGAAGTCGGTTTTTTCGTTTTGTAAGATCATAAATTATTGAGTTACATCGTAACAAAATCTATCCTAAAGTCAAATAAGATGCAAAATACAGTATTATTAACGTAACTATGCTCATAAATGACGACGCTGCTCATGATGATGAAAGAAAAGACTCATAAAATGTGTTCGTCCAATGTTTTGAGTCCATGATTTTTTTAAAATAAGCACAGCCATTATGCTTACCATTAGGGAAGAGTTAAAATTGCTCGTTACCACGATATGGACATCATAAAATAAGAAAGGAAACATTAAAGCGGACCAGCGGGACATCCTGTGTCCCTTAATAAGAATCCGAATTTACTTGCTGCGCATACGAATTCCTCATCAAGTTATTTCGCTCTATATCTCGATGAAGTAATCGGTATTCTGTAATTTACACCTTAAATCAAAAAGATAATAATCTTAGCCCATTGGAATAGGCCAAGCTAGGCATTAGCCCTGAAGAACCGCATCACTGTTCAGGATTGAGTATCTATAAACTGGCCTTTCCAAAATTCTGCGGCGATTTATAGCTAGACAAAGGCACCCCAAATCGTAAAAGTTTCACCGAACCGACGGAAACCTGAGAATCCCGAGAATCATGCCCAGCACTATTCAGCTACTAGCACCCACACCAATTCGAGTCCCGTCGTTATGGTAATTTTTTGATTGTAAATAACAACTAGCTGATACCCGCGACTTCGTTCACGTACAATCGCCTTCATTTGTGCGTATCCACCTTAAGGAATAATTTCCTGTGCACTCTTATTGAATTGGCATCTTGCTTCTGTCTATGTTGACATTGTTGACCAATGACAAGAAGGGACAAAGCTAAAAATTATGTTATGTTTTTGGTTTTGGCTCTTCTGATTGGTAAGAATTTTTTTTTTTGGTTTTGGTTCTTCTGATTGGTTAGAAAAATAATCGACACTTGCAACCGAAAATGTTTTGAAACTGGATACGCACAACTGTACGCGATGGTACATCAAGAATTTAGTAGCCTATGTTCATCCTCATGATATAAAGTATCTCCTTCTTAAATGTCAGTATGATCAGATCGTCCGTTTAGGCGTGATTAGGTTACAAACAGATAGTGTGACAGTGTTACTTACAAAAGTTATTATATTATTCGTCTGGAAATATAAAAAATTAAAGTGTAGTAACACTTAAAGATACATAATATAAAATAGTAAAAGATTCTGTATTATTTTTGTAAACCACTCCTCCGAATAAAGGCCGGACTCCGCTAAAACTGAGCTAAGTGGTGACATGTCTGGGCGCCTCTCCGTTTTGATATAGTCTGGGACTAAAGCTTTTAATAAAGAGTTCATCTATCTATCTATCTATCTATCTATTTTTTTATGATTATAGGTGGTAGGAGCAGCTCACTGTGTGAAGTCACTGTTCTCCCAACCTCTGGCCATCACACTGCAAAGCGGAAAGTTTATACTTAGAGAATATGGGAGGTATATACTGGTAAGTGTAATATTTAAGTAATTATTGATATTAGATATGTTCTTGACAATTATCGCGTCTCGTCTCAATCACTTTGAATGGCTTCGATCGACTGACCATACCATTACCATTTTTATATATACATATATAAAATATAATATGTACATTATTGTGTCATAGTAGTCTAACGGAGGGCGATGGTGTCTGTGACACAGTTTCTTAGAAACTTCTACGGACACTAACAAACCTTTAGTTATAAAATATGTCCTATTTTGTACTTAGTTCTGTATATTTAGGATACAATGTCACTTTTGTTAAAAGTCAATAAACATTTATTATTATTACCAATGAGTACAAGTAATTTTGAAAAGCCGGAAAATAATGAGACAGCAATGCGAAGCTGATATTTGGTATGTAGATAGCCTAGACCCTGGAATAACACAGGTACTCTTTATCCCGATATCCCCACGGGAACGATGTCAAAGTAATAATATAAGCCATAACTTATAATAGGTCAGGAACATACATATTGTCAGTCGACGAGTGATCTGCTTCAAAACAGCATGCCAACCACACATTTACATACATGAATAAGAAATATCATTTTATGTTTCTAAATATTATGCGAGCTCACGCTCATAAATGATACATGTTGGCGACGGAAATAATTCATGCTATTGGAAGCTTAACTTAATATGTAGCTAACCAAAACAGTAATGATTTTAGATATATACCTAAGAGGAAACGAGGGGTACATTTTTCCATACAAATGTATTCCCTTGTTTCTTCCCTGGATTTTTTTTCCAGAGCTTCTAGAGCAAATTTTTACCGATCCATCCATCCAAATGGATGAAATATTGCGCAGGGATAGCCCAGTCCGTATGGTGGAATAGCTCATAGATAGTACATATATCGCTCGCGAAGCTGCGGAGTGCACTTAGTTGGCGATAAACTAGTTTTCCTGTGAGTAAACCACACGAGCCGTAACAGTTATAACAGCAATAACCGATACTTTCTCCTTCTCCGAGACTTTTGAGCAAAATTGGGATATTTATATAGGTTTTAGCGATTACCTACTTGCGTTTCGACCAAGGAGGAGGCCTAAGAGTCAAATCTGGTGACTACGGGTTCGTCTTGTGAAGGCAGAGAAGACTGCGTAGTCTGATTGGCGTAGATAAGTACAAATTAACCGAAAAATATTGATTAAATGCGTCCATATATAACGCTACGCTATATGTCCGGCCCAGTTCCATTTCAGTTTGGCGGCTTTATGACCAACGTCAACAATTTGAGTTTTGGAACGCAGTATATTGTTTCTGATGCGGTCTGAAAGTTAAAAGAAAATCTCGAAACTGCTCGGTCAATAATGCTTTTTGTACCAACAGGTGAAATGATAAGAAATATCGACAATACACTGGGCACGATCAATCCTGTCCCACTTTAAATTAGGCACGAGGGCCTAGTGGTGTAGTGGGAGAATGGTCGGCTTTCACGCCAATAGCCCAATAGATTTTTCTGTCGAAACATCTATGTACGCTTTTCAGAGTGGCCCTCCGGTGAAGGAAAAACATCGTTAAGAAACCCCCAACCTCCGTATGATGGTTGGACACTATCTAGTGTCCGCCTGGCCAGCTACCACCCTCAAGTTTTTTTAAAAATACTTTATAGGCTAGCGTTAGACCACTATCTCACCTGTTGGTAAGTGATGATGTGGTCGAAGATGGTAAGCACGCTAGGCCTAGAATGGGAGCTTGCTCTCAACGATAGCTGCCGGAACACATTAGATGTTTGGTGACAGATTTTGACAGTGGTAGCTGGCCAGGCGGACACTAGAAAAATAAGAAATTTCAAGTTAGAAAAATATGTCACCAAACATCTAATGTGTTCCGGCAGCTATAATATCCTTTAGAGCCAGTTCACATTCTAGGCCTAGCGTGCTACCATCCTCGACCGCATCATCATTATGAGATAGTGGTCAAACACTAGCCTATGTGATATTTTTTTAAAACCCTCTCTTAACATTTATCGTCACTTCCCCAGGCAATAGGCAGCGACAGAAACATCCCCGACTGGGTGCTAAAGAACCGCGCGTCTCTTCTCACCTCCATGATCAAAGTATACCATGGAGACCTTCAGTCCATCGCCGTTCAGATGGAAGATCAGAAGCGGCTGGCTGAGAAACTGTACCAGGTGTTTGAGACGTATCTACCGGTGCTGCAGTTTGGGTGTCATATATTTCAGAGGGTGCCTATGTTGAATTTACCTAAGGTAAGATTATTTTTTAACATTAGCCTGATACCACAGAATAAATATAGTATAAGTACAGAAGATGCACTCATTGATAACAAAAATACGAGATTAAGGGCCAGTTTCACCGGTTCCTGATAATACGCGTAAATAGTTATCTGACACATGACGCCATACAAAAGCTGTCAAAAATCTGTCAGATTTCTTCGTGTTAGCGCTATCAGCAACCGGTGAAACGCCCTAAATCTAGTTACAACGACGGTAACGTTCAAAATACGGTACACGCCTGGTATGCGACCTTGAATTTGCGTCGCAGAATAAACGAATAGTAACTAGGAACTGCGTGTTAACCGTAAAATGCACCGTAAGTCCGGGCGGCAAAAGTCTGTATCACTCGGACAGCTCGCGGGCCGTCAGCTGTCTCTCACTGTAAGGTTGAGTGTTGTGAGAAAACAAATTGAATAGTAAGTAAAGGTGCGCGTCTGATCGACAGCGCGCGTGACACTACTTACTGAACGTGACGTGACTTAAGTTGTCTATTATTGCACGGCTTCAACGACTTCAACAACTTCAATTTCACGCCGTGTAATAATAGACTACTTAAGTCACACGTATTGTAATATACTATTTCATAGCTACAGCGCGGAGTTAGACAGGCCTGCTGATACTGCGCCTGATTAAAAAAATGTCTCCCATTCAAAAGTCTCCCATTCAAACTAAAAACATTCCTATTTCACGGCTGAATTAAATTGGCAAAGTGGTGGTACCGCCCCAGGCGGACTAACAGAAGTCCTACAACTATAATTTATATATTCTCAACATTATCTAAACCATCGGTTCTCAAACTTTTTTGGAAAAACAAATATCCGATGGAGCCCTAAAATAAATTAGGTGCTATACTTCTTATTCGTGATACTGCTCCTGCTGTTTTACCTGTCATTGCCTTGGCTTCATCTGTACAAATGTCGATGCTATTATTTCAAATTAGATGGTTTTCGTCAAAAAATATGTCGATTTTGGTTAAATCTTCTCCGGTAGTGGTATTAGGCAGCGAAGAGCACATAAGCATAGAGTACCCATTCAGTAATTTGATTTCAATATGACCAATATTTAGATTAACGTTACCTGAACGTTACGTGGCGCACCTTGGGAGAGGCCTACGTCCAGCAGTGGACGGACACCGGCTGATAATGATGATGATGATGATGACCAATATTTTCGTGGACCCCCTACAAAAGCTTAAGCCCCTACGGAGCCCTAGGGCTCCACGGAGCACACTTTGAGTATAGCTGATCTAAGCCATAACATGTTTATAATGGGCGCAGTAGTAGTTATCTTGATAACTATAATCCGTGTTGCTAAACATCAGGGGCGCTGTTGATTTTATGATAACAGATTTTGTATTTATTTAAACTGTTTATTTTATCACTGCTTACTTAGGTACATTGTTGTTTCTGTTATCGCTTATTTAAATAGAAGAAATTATACATTGTAGGTACTTATTGTTGTGATTCATTTGACAGCGCAATATTTAATGCAACTAACTGTCTGAGCAAGTAAGAGACTGAATTGGGAAGCTTTTGGATCCTTCCAAATGATTGGAAGGATCCAGCAGGTGACATGATGATTTAAACTGGTGTTTTAGTAATACCCAGTTCACACCAGGTGATTCTAGTCGTTCAACTGGCTAGGGATGTACTTGTCTTTCGATTCCAAGTACTTTTAGTATCGATACTTTAGAATCGATACTTAGTAAGTACTTACCGGTTATAAGCTTCGAGCATTTACCAAAGGAGATGTTAACGCAAGGTGTACCCCTCTGCTGGCCATATAGCCATTTTTGACCATATGAGCGTGCGTAACTACGCTGTATTTTTAATACTGTGTGCGTGTTTCAAGCTTGTGTGCGGGATCGTTAAAGTGAGTGAGTTGTGTGTGTGCAATGCGTGTTTACCTCGTCCCCCGTAAGTATCGGCAGAAAAAAATGTTTGCGGATTACAACGTTTCGTTTCGTTAATCAATTATTTGTTTTGTAAGAAAATGAAGGCTGGCATTATACAGCGATAATAAGGTTTCGAATGAAACTATTTCATTTGCTAATCATGCGCGATTTATATATCGCGATAAAAAATATCGATTGGGTATTTTTTGTAACTCATCCCTAGGAAGTTGAACGACTAGAATCGCCTGGTCTGAACTCGGTATAATAGGTATTCTGCCAGACACCTTGAAGCGGTCCTTACGTTATCAGTTATGCATTCGTTAAATCTTTGACGGTTAATAGAAATGACCTTAGGTTTGAAGCGCAAATTGTCTAGTGAATTCACATGGTATTATAAACATAACACGTAGATGTCTAGTCTTGGTCCAGGTTATCTATTATAGTTCAGTGACGCGGAAAATGATATCAATTGAGAGTATTTTTGGGTGCCATAATATCTGTTAATGTCGCGAGTGAGTAGGTATCTTCTAGTCAAGCGTGCTACATCACATACCATCACGTGAGATAGTGGTTTGACTGCTTGACTATAATAATAAATAATTAAAAAAACCTTCCCAAGACAAACATTTTCAAGTGACATGGGACCACTTTCACGGCTGTCAGTTTAAATGTTTATTTTGTTAGTACCTAGTTGCCATAATTTTCAACAGACTTCCAAAAAGGCGGAGGTTCTCAATTCGTTTGTGTTTTTTTTTTGTATGTATTTTACGCGATCCCTCCGTCAGTTATGAACCGATTCTAATGAATCTTTTTTTTAATTGGTAGGGTACACATTTCCGAATTTCATCGAGATCTGAAAAGTATCTCCAGAGATTTATATGGAGACAAGAACCTCAAAATGAATACTGACATCATTTTCAGTACTAATTTTGAGGTTTAATTTTGACTAGCGCGGCATTTGAAGTCTGTTTTTTTTTTTATTTTGTAAGCGATCTTTAATTATTATTTTGTTGGTACCAAAATGTAAATAATATTATTTGGTGTTTATTTTGCAGAGTGCAACGTCTGTTTACATGGAATCGATGCAGATACTGGAACATTGTCGTAAGAGTAAGGGAGTGTTGGGCGGCGTCGTACTTTACAATAACAAGTTAGTATTCAAAATAAAAAAAATATGTATTTTAATGTATAAAAAAGAGGGTGCGTAGAAAGCTACGGTACTCCCTTGTTTCGTATAACAATGTTTAACCTTATTTTACTTCGAATTACAACGTTTCATATAATGAATCGCTTGGTATAATTGCAGTTCAAATATTTATTATTTCCAAATGTGTTTGATATAACAACGAATACACTAAATAATATAATTTTTATTTCATATAATAGTCGTTTGATGTACTTTTTGTTTATATACATCTTATTTCATATAATAATTACGTAATCGTATACATCTGCGACGATTTTTTTTTTGCTTTCTTCTGGACTCTAAAAACGTACAGAGGAATTGAAAACCTCCTCCTTTTTGGAAGTCAGTTGAACATAAACCAGTAGGTCCGACGACGAGCGAAGCGAGGAAGTGTTATGTTTGTTGTGAGCACAACGCACGAACCGAGCGAGCGAAGCGAGCGTGCCAGAACAATATTATTACAAATGAAAATTACATTAAACAAAATTATGTTAAATGAATGTTTGAAACAATAATAGAGACAACAAATATTAGGTGAACTGAATACTTGTTAACTAATTTTATACGAACTGAAATTATACGAAGAGAAATTATATTAAAAATTATTATGCGGAACAAGGGTAAACCGAAAGCTACGCCTTAGGAATGAAACGTCTAAGTTCATTAGATTTATTTCTCAACATCACTAAATATATTTTTGTACAACTCCATCTGTTGAACTTTATCAAACGTAGTTACGCTACGCAGTTGTACAATAGAGTGCGTTTATAAATATTTATATATTCTTTAATTAAATAGTGGGGCATTACAGTAGTGCCAAGTCGCCTTCCTTGTTTTAATTATATAATAAAATAGTAGATGGCGTTGTATATCGTTAAAACACACACGTGTTTCGTGTTTCATTTGTTTAAACGGGGTATGTATTGAGTGTAACTCGGCAGTTGTTAAAGAAGAATGCAGAAGTATCGTCACTTAACATTAGGATTTTTATACTTTGGTATCACATCGCACTTCACAGCAATCTGTTATGCCGAGTATTATTAATGTAACATGACGCCTACGTCACTTCCGATGCCTTCCAGTGTTGCCAACCCCAGTAAATAGAAAAGCAGCAGATCAAACTTTAAAAAACAGTAGAAAACAGTAAATGTGTTGTTTAATAGAATTAGGTATATAATAAATGCAACTACTGCAGTTGTTGCTGTACTACTGGTAGTACTGCTTTAATATTTACTAAAAAAAACTAATTGTTTTTCATATAAAACACTATGAAAAATAAAGTTCAGTTTTTGCTGGTGGAAAATGATAGTTATAAAATACTCTACTGTGTTACGGAACCCTACAAGTGCGAAGCCGACTTGCACTTGGACAGTTTTTAATCGTCGCCTTAGTTTTTTCAGGAAAAGTATAGAAATAAATTAAATTAAGAAAAACCAAACCAAAAAAAGGCGGGTGTCTCGAAAAACATTTTAAATTAATAAACTTGCCAAGTGCAAGTGGGACTCGCATGCCTTTGGTTCCGTAACACAGTAGAGTATTTAATCACTTTAATTTTTCGCCACCAAAAAGTTTACTTTGTTTTTCATAGTGTTTGTATGAAAAACAAAGTTATATTTGCGGTCGCTATATCTCAGAAACTGATGACTATATCTCATTCAAACAAATTTTTGTTGAATGTTTTTATTGAGATCTATAGCACTTCACACAACTATCTTTTTTTTAGATTTATCACTCCCTTACTTTAAAAATACTTTAAAACTCCTTTAAAAGTGAGAAGGGGGGAGGAACACATTTTAACACTACACGGGCACGTCTTTAAAATAATTGACATTGAGAATAAAAATGGTTTTAAAAACCTCAAAAGACCTATCTATAGACACCCCGCACATATAGGTTTGACGAAAGAAGTTCAACTACTCGTAAAAATCTAGTATGCATTAAACCATCACTCTATTCTCCGTCTACAGAATAATATCCACACAACTACCACCCAGTCTGACCTCCTACCTGACCGTGGTAGACCCCTACAGGATAAAGTCCCCCGCGGAGACCTTACACACAGACACCCCCCTGCCCCTGGGGGCACAGCTACTGGTGGTCTACGTGGCCAAGAAGACGTATGATAACCTGAAGAAACAGGCGGAGAAGTTGCAGGAGTTCCAGCAGAACGGAGAGGAGATGATTGCTAGGTTTAGGAAGGTATGTTTGTTTAATAGTTTTTCTATTCATCATCAGCCTATGTTAGTTCACAGCTGGACATAGGCCTCTCCAACTGTATGCCACTGAACACGATCCTCGGCTACTCTCATGCCAGCCACCTTGCGAATATCATCGATGCACCTAGTCTGAGGGCGTCCTACGCTATGTTTGCCGATACGTGTTCTCTACTCAAGAACTCGTTTACCCCAACTCGTTTGTTCTAGTTTTTCTATTAAATTTTCATAATAAGAAAGTATACAATTTGAGTGCAACTGACTCAAATGTTGAATCTTGTGAACATTTATTTGCTCGAAACCTGATTGGTCTTTGAATTTAATCAACATATGATGACTTTATTATGTTTCTTTGAAGTGTCTCACACTTTATATTTTTGTAAATTGTTAAACACAATCCAAAAAAAGAAACATAATATTTGATTTACGCAGTGCAACATCTCTCGTCGGATTTGAAAACTGTAATGTTTCCTTCCGGATGATTAACTTACGTAATAAGTAGTCATAGATGGCGCCACCAATGCATAATTGGGTTAACAAATGCAATCCACTAATTTCGTCGTATCGATGTATCGAACCGTGGCTTAATTGGCAGAGCACCTGGACGTGTAATCCGGGGGGTGCGGGTTCGAGTCCCGTCGGTACGATGAAATTTTGGATTGTGTTTAACAATTTATATGATGACTTTCTTCAGATGTGGAGCGAAATCACTTCGAAACTTGCTACTGGACATTATTAGCGCAGCATGTCAAACAAATGTTTTAAAGCGATATTACGAAGCACCTGATATTAAACTACGATGCGATGTTCTGATTCGTCTGTGATTTGGACGAAAGAACATCCTACCATGATTTCAATGTAATCCATATAGCATAGCTGCCCAACCCAACTTCCGAACTGACGGTAACCAAACATTTATGCCAAACTTGCAGACTGTTAAATTCAATTTATATCAGTGTGTACTACAATAATTAATTACTGGTTGAACTTTTAGTTACGGTAGGACTAATAATCTAACTATCGCATTCTCTATTAGGCACAATGTTTAATTACCCTCTATGAACTTACAGAACCAAGAAGCCGAACGGGAGAAGTTCCCACAGAGCGGCATGAAGCGAGACAAATCCCTACTGTTCACCGCCGTTCCGGAGGAAGATCACTCCATGATATCACCTCCCAGCAAAGAAGAACATACCTCAAACATCGACAGAAAACCCCCGACGATGCCCGACGTCGTCCCCTTCACCAACAAACCTCGACCTCGGCCGAACAAACTGTCGCTAAGCTTCAAAACTCAAAAGTCCCTCGAGGAGGAAACTAAAGAAAACGTGACAATATTCACCGGGCAAACCAGCGTCTGCTCGACTCCAATGGTCGAATACAAACGTCTCCACGGAAACATGCTCTCCATCTGCCAAAACCCACAAGAACCCCCGCAACCCCCCGAAACGATCGACCTCGAACCTGATGTACTGAAAAACATCGAAAACTGTGCCAAATTGAACCTAGAAAACGAGAAGAGGGACAATCAGATAGTCTTGGATATGAACTGCATCGCAGACCATTACATAAACAAACCCGAGCCGATGAGAAAGCTGGCCAGCGTTACCGACCTCCAGGAAACCTTTAAAAGACTGTCCAATAGAGCGACGTCAAAGTTCAAGTTAAAACGGTCGAATGCGGACATATGCGACGATCTATCTCCTATATCTCCCGAACGAGATCTACAGAAGAGCATCAGCACTATGACGATAAACGACCCATTCTTCCCCGTGTTCAGAAACGACGGCGTCGCGATATCCGAATCCCTTTTCAATCAGTACTTGGAACAGCACTACACGAGAATGAAGCAAGATTCCTCTAAAGACGACAACATGTTCACTTACAACATGAAGCTGTGCGACCAGGAAAAATTCGAAGACTTCGATTCGGAGCTAACCAAATCTCCTCAAAGGACTCCGAAGAAAATATCCAAAGATTCGACTAAAACGATAAATTCGGATCAATCGAAGCGGAAATCGTTGTCTCTTCCCTTGAAGTCTTTGAATGAGAGTTCGGATTCCCAGATCGGATTGGATTCTGAGACGACTAGTTTTAAGAAGAAGTTGTCGGGAGTGCAGCTGACGCCGTTGATGGAGAAGCTGAGTCACCTGGCGTTCTCTGACAAGTCCAGCGGATACAGCAGTAGAGTGATGACGCCGCTTGAACTCAGGGAGTTTCTGACGCCCGCCGCGGAGAGACAAGTCTTATTTTCTGATAAGTAAGTATTGTGGTTAAAGATACTCTATTTTTTTATATCCTAGAGGATAGCGATAAATATTTTGAAATCGGAACATTCGCCTTACATTTAGACAGTTT
Organism: Cabera pusaria; assembly: GCA_954871355.1. Classification (NCBI taxonomy): domain Eukaryota; kingdom Metazoa; phylum Arthropoda; class Insecta; order Lepidoptera; family Geometridae; genus Cabera; species Cabera pusaria. The sequence continues at coordinate 2,877,374 of OX940897.1, forward strand.
ATATCACAACCATAGATTATTATATGTGTATAGCTAATCACAACAACGCAAATTCAGCGCTCCGTTATACCTGCTAAGGGTTTTTTTATGGAAAGGTTATATTATATGAAGCCTGAATATAAAATTTTAACTTGCGGAAACGTATAGAAAAAAATTGCGTAATCAATTTTAGAAAATGTTCATACAAACTAGTGCCATCGTGCGAACTTTTTGCAATATATGAAACGCAAAGCAACGCCATTTTGCCTTGACACTGTCACAACTGTCTGATTTTAGCTGCCGGAGGCTCTCAAGGATCTAGGATCTCTTCGAGTTATCGGTGAACAAACATTAAAAAAAGATTTAATAAAAACGACACGTTCCCTGCTGAAAACTCATACCGTGTGTTTTTATTAACGTTACGCGAGTGCGGGCGCACACACATGGTGTGGGAGCGATATTTACGTTACGCCAATGCGGCGCCACACAGACGGTGTGTGTGGCGCGCCGCTACTATACAGTGCGGCTCACGCACCACCTGTGTATTTCACGCGCGCAAAAAACACACCTGGCGTGTAATCCGCACAGCTGTACCGACAATTTTCTCACAACTGGTGTGTGCGCCCGCACTGCTGTTTGATTTTTGTTACGATCCGACGCCAGTGCTACGAAACACAGACGTCGTGTGTAGATTAGCATCGCTGGAAAGTTGCGAAAATGGCGCAGTCTAAGTGTTAAATATAACTAGCGCGCCGTTTGAAGTCGGTTCTTTTAATAATTTAAACGATCTTAAATTATTATATTTGTATTGCAGACCAAAATCAAGCAGCCAGGATGCAGACAGTGACAGCGAGTGCGAGTCAGACTTGGACACGTTAGAGTCGTACAGCGAGCACGCGGTCAAGTGCGCGTTGTTTGTCTGTGGGCTGCAGAACATGGCGCTGCTGGCGCTGCTGGACGTCGAGGCGGCTAACGACGTCGATACCATTAACGCTTTGGTGATTAAACTATCTCATTTATCTACGTGCTCCTTCGAGCATTTACCAATGGCGATGTTAACGCAAGGCGTACCCCTCTGCTGGCTATATGAGCGTGCGTAATTATTGTCCTTGTCATATAGATTGGCACAAGTGCATCGACCTATCGTCAGCCTCTAAGAAAAAATGACTAACTTAAAATTTTGCCAAAATCAAAACCAAAAATATCTATTTACCATTGATGTTTATTACAATTTTACATATTACTAGAACACATTTCATATATTTAATGTTGTATTTTCATGATCTCGATATTTATTATCCGTTTTTATTGAAAAAAGGGATTTTAACGCGCTAAGACTGTTCTATGTTATACTTTATTTTAATGATTATTAACGAACATCTCTATTTGTAATTTTTCTACTTAAAATTTTAATAAAATAACCATTGCAACAGTTTTTATAATACTTACGATCTCCGAGCGCCACGGCCGAATTTATTCTTGGTATACAATTATTGATTGTATGTCAAGGTAGTTAAGGTTTACATTGTCTCTTTAAATGCGCTCCGCCGCGCTTCCAGCGGCGTGCGCTAGGCCTATAATGGTATACATGCTAATGTGTCCATGCTAGCTATACATAAACAAAAAGCTTCACTTGCATCGTGGTTTCATAAAACCACATCACTTTTTTATAAGTTTATTCGGTCTATCCGGATTGAACTCTACTAGAGATTTTTGATATAAAGCATCATAGAAGTAATCTCATCTCCATTTAGAATTCCAATAAGAAGGCTTAGATAAGTCGAATCAACCCGTATATGTATATATAGACTAATTTATTGGGTATAAACAGCTTTATGCGTTCATTAGACTATTCTATTCCACGCCTACACATTGATGATGAAACTTATATCTATAATAATTCCTATTCCAGTGGGAAACCTCCCTGAACGCGCTCGGCCCCATAGAAACAAAATGCATGGACCCACTCCCGGCCGGCGCCGACACCACGGACTACAGCTACCTCACGCTGGACCCCGACTGGGGCACCGTCAAGAAGGGGGGGCCCTGGGCCGCGCTAGATATCGCCACCATGGGCCTCATTCATAATGAGTTCAGTGAGGATCCCGACTTGTCCGAGTTTATATTGAGGTAAGTGAAGATATGTACATGTAAGGCTCGATTCATACTAGAGCGGAGTCGAAGCGCATCGAAGCGTCAAACTTTAAAGCAAATACACCCTTATCTCCACAACATAATACACATTTCTACGATAAAAAAGACGCGAATTTATGCGCATTCGACAAAATCGCGCTTCGGAGCTCAACCGACGCCGATTGATTGATGACTAGAAATATGTATTTCTAGCGAAGCATCAATCGATAATAATCAATACATATGAATTATGTGGAGATAAGGGTGATTATGCTATGTTGTTTCAGATTGACGCTTCGATGCGCTTTGACTATGCTCTAGGATGAATCGACTCTCGGATATTTTCCTCACTATTTTGAATTTGTAAAACAAACAAGTACTCTACTACGTGCCGACCTGATGTTTTATAAAGTGACGATATGCGGTCTCAGAAAGAAAGATTGCATACATATGACTTTAGTACAATTTACATACATAGCGCAACTCTCCCAAACAGATACTGACACCAATCACCACCACCAGAACTTGACGGAACGATTAATTAAGTCATGTGTTGCATTAACCGTGGTCACGAGAAGACTGACGTAATAGAACTATCACCTATCCTGGAGTTCAACCTCTACGCCTAGTCCACAGACCACACGACCTATGTAGGTAGATAGGTTACTGTTTGCGAATTGTTGCACGCCGCATATCACAGATGGAGAAATCACTTGTTGCAGGAGCGACGAGAGCGTAGTCCTAGGCGTGTCGTGCGGCGGCGCTCAGGTCTACTACCAAGAGAGCGGAGCGCGCGCCGCCGGCCCGCCCGCGCCCTCCGACCCGCTGTGCGCCGCTCCGCTGCGCGCGCGACGTCGCATGCATCGCGACCACGCCACGCTCATACTGTAGGTCCCACCTTACACACGTACCGTTCTATTTATTGACCAATTTCAATTAACCAATTTTGAAAATGCTGATAACGGCAATCCGCGCGCCACGATACTGTAGGACTAACCTGGAACATGTTTCAAGATACGCGAATGGTGTCTGTGCCGCATCGACATTTTAAATCAAGGAGCGGGATAGCAGTTGCAATGTTTGTCGCAGCGTTTTAACAATGGCACTACATACATATTGTAGGTACACTATTCCGGTTCAAGTAGTGAATATTTTGACGAAGACAGTAATGATCAAGATAAGTGGAAGTGGAATATTAATTTATTTTGTACTTTTTTCTTCATGTTTCCGAATCAGAATTAGTTTTTGAATGATGCGATTACAATTACCCTGGCAGGAGTTTATTTTTTAGTTTTCCGGTCTACTGCGTACATATTAGCGATAGTCGGTGTACGGTCAGCATTAGGAAAAATAATGCCAAATGATTAGACTTACACAACCTTCGTAGAGAAGACGTGATTTAGACAAGACACCCGTATTGTAGCAAAATTATCAAAAAATTTAGATACGTAGTTTTGAGAACTTGATCTTATTTAGACTAGACAAGTGATAATATAGTAATCAACTATTCACAATAAAATAAATGTTATTGTAGTCGTAGTAGGTACATTGTGATTTTTTTATATAATTTACCGCAAAATACTGAAGCGGATTCAATCCCAAATTTTGGTGATCATCCGTTTGTAGCCATAACTGGTGAATAAATTCATTTTTTATTATTGAATAAATCCACCAGTTATCTCCGCTGACAAGAGACAAAATGTTCTTGAAAACGGATAAAAACAGATGTCAATTTTATTCACCCGCCATGCTAGGAGGGGAGAGCAATAGCGACACGCAATATATTATCAGGCTCAGAATAAAGCAGAAGGCGTCAATTAACTAAAGTCAAGCTACTAAAATCACTCTTATATAGTGCGGTTTCACCCGCCGGCGAATCGATGTTATTCTGTGAACGTCGTTGCTTATATAACGTGTTTTATAAATGTCATAATGTGCCGTTTAACCGTTAGGAACTTTAGATTAGAAGGGAGGCGCCGCGAATTTTGGGTCGGTTTTTGGACACTGAGCATCGCTTTAAATTACGGGGTTACACGCACGCAGATTCCAGTTTATTCTATTTTCTGAGCAGTTGAACGTCTTGCTGGTCGCGTTACTTGGTTTTAATTAAAATTCGACAGACAACATATCAGTGAAGAAAATAACGACTAAGAAACTACTAAACAACGTGTCTAAGCTTTGGGATCTTGAATCCTCTTCATGTTTTGACAGAATCCCATCCTCGAGGGTATAGAAGGCAGCTAGTTATATGAAGGGTCTTGCATTTCCATGCTCAGGTAGTCTTGCCACTAGTAGTAAGTTGAGTTAGTTTAGTGTTGCCGTTAATGTTGCCATGTTTTTTGTTAAGAATTTATTTTTGTATAAGTACCTTACCAGCCCGCCTGAATGCTTGCCTTTCTGGTGAAAATCACAGCTATTTTTACGTTGTTACATTGTAATTTATTTCACGTTGATTTTGTGTTATTTAACAGTATTATGTACTTATGAATTATTCATTAATTTTACGTTGTTATGACATTCCGTTTGAACCTATAGTTTTAAGAGAAATATGTACAAATTTGCCAAATACATATTATTGAATGCGTCCAAACGAAAAAAGCATAAAGAAAAATATTTTGCCAATAATGCAATAATCGTGATTGTTTATTATTTTTTTAATATTTCCTAAATATTTTAACATAGCGGTAAGTGTGGATGCCATGGAAGGAGTGCCAATACGAGTCGTATGTGGTGACTACATAATATTATATAATTTATACATAGATATAATAATAAATATTGTTAAGAATTTTAATAAAAATCTGATGGTCAAAATGATTTTTTGTTATTTACACCCCACATAGAATGAATCTACTGAATATTACATATAATTGATACAATATAACACTCGTAATAAGATAATATATTTATATTCCAATAATTTAAAAGCTCATCGCTTAAAAAATCATCAGCTTCTGATTAATATTATGAATGTTTACTATTTAACCGATAAACTAGTCACGCGATAACTTCGACCTTATCACGTGAGTAGTTTACCGGTTAAATAGTAATAATGGATAAAACTCACGATACGTTTATGTAATAAAATTATTATGAATTTATTGGCAGATCAGATAACTGTATTTTTAAGCGATGACTAGGTTTACTGTAGACATGATGCTTATTTATAATGTGTGTACATAAGAGAGGATAAACGGATAAGATAAGGTGGGATAGATATAAATGAAGAAGACCCGTAGATGACATTACAAAACTATCGTTTATTAACAAATCGCTCACAAACTACACTAAATAATAATAAATCGTCCCTTTATATCCTGTACATAAATACATACTGTAACTACGACTGTAAAATGCATGATCCGTTGTGTGTGTGTGAGAGTGAAATACTGTATGTCGTGTACGATTGAAAGGAATATGATCGTATCGATTGCGCGACTTCTGTCTTCGTCTTGTCAACGTGGGCCTTCTAAAGAGCCTGCAGCGGATCATATTCTTTTCGCTACGCTATCGGTGAATGGCTTCGCTCCGACACCGAATGTTTCTTTTTCGGCACCCACCGCTCGGTCGGGATTTTCGGCGACCGCCATTTTCGATACGAATTTCTCAAAATATTTTCAAAACTTGCAACACAGTTAGTTTCAAGGAACTTCATCCTTTACTTCTTGTTTCAATACCTTTTCAAACAAAAGAATCAATATTAGACTTAGTGTTAAATCTTTATTACAACTAATTTTATTTACTCTCTAGAGGCATACGCGCCCACACCGGGCGGTTATATACTAACTTACTCGCTAGAACCCTATAGTTATCACCACTCTGTCGCGCTTCCATCCGCCGGGGCGATCGAATACTTCCAAACGTATCAATGTTTCAATTGTAACAGCAGCGACGTATGATCGCCGCGGCGGATGGATTCGCGGCTATTTAAACATGACTTTGTGGGCTTTCGGCAGATCTGTTGACCGCTCGTTTCTATTTTACAAATCCTTTACAAACAATTCATATAAAATAACGGCCAGTGTAAAGTTAACAGTAAATGCAATCGGCCGCTTGGAGACATTGAATGGGAAGAGTCGGAACTAAATCGATCTATGTCTGAAGTGGTCAGCGTCGCGAACTTACTAATAACGACCTGGAAATTCAAACAGGGGAGTAACCATGGTGTTCACAATTATATGTTATGATTCTATAACTAACAATGGAGGTGATGGTTTTCTATCAATCGTTTACTTCATGATGAGACAAGAAAATTTAAATGGAATAAATTCATAAAGTAGATTAAATTTTTCATATTTATTAAATTGATAGAAAATCATGGATGATTCGAAGACAGTATTATAATGACCTTAACGTTATTTGAACTAAATCTAATGAATACAGTTCACATAGCCTACAATGACTAATTAACAACTCTACTTTGGACTTTAAACTATTATTTATCGAAACTGTGTTTCAAAACAGAACTAGGAATAGGAAATTAAGTTTTGCTTTACTTTGGTGAACTAGCAAAATTGCTTATACATTCTGAGCGGAACCGAGTAGTTTATTTTTCTTGTACTTAGACATACAGATATTTCGTGGCGATTGGAGGATGGCGTACACGAATTCTTACTTTAGTATTTTGCATTGAGTTTAACTCGTTTGCTGAGCAATATTTGTCAATACCTGCGGCTAGAAATAAGGAAATGGCATAATGTTTATACATTTTATTGTATATGTTACAGAAACATGTAGTTTCTTTCTTTCTCTAGAGGTGAGAGAAGGACCACACTCTCAGTCAAATTAATTTTCATTTTATTTGATAAAGAAAACTTTGATTAAATCTATAATAGTCTGACAACCTATGGCACTACTACTATGCAGTAAGAATCAGTATGCCATCCTTCAATGCATGAATTTATCGGTCAGTATAAGTCATTATAGAGTCGGAAAGAACACTCACAGTATGAGACGTCAGTAGCTAAGATGCTCGACGTGACGGACAGCAGTAGTCAGTATAGATCAGTAGAAGGTCAAGCTCTAGTCACTTGCTATTTTATAGTAATTACGAACTGCGGTAGAAGTCAGTGTAAGTCAGTAGAAAGTTTATAAGCTCGCTCTGAAAAAGTTGTTACGATAGCTTGCGAACCAAAATAGTAGTCAGTAAGTGTCATTATCATTGGTCAACAGTCATTTGATACAGTCAAGGCATACACGGCAAGTCCTTGTCGTCCCTGTTTGTAGCAGTCAGTATAGGTCAGTTAACAAGCTCATCGTACAAAAGGTCAGTAGCTATGAAGCAGTCAGGTATTACGTAGTATGAATAAGATCTATCCTTGTAGTCATTGTCATTAGTGTCAAGTGTGCAGTCAGAAAGAAGCTCGTATTTCGAGAAGTCAGTAGGTATAATAGTTAGGAATTCTGGCAATGGTCGAGGTCGGTCAATGAGCTGTCATTAGATGCAGTCAGGTATGGGAGTCGTCCTTGCAGTGAGTGTGCGTCAATATGGGCGAGACCGCGGTCAGTAAGCTCGCTCGTAGTACGAGTACTTACGCGGCGAGTAGGAGCGCTCGCGCTCGTAGCGTCGCGAGCGGCGGTAGTGCGGGGACGGCGAGCGGTGCCGGTAGCTGCGGTGGTAGTAGTCGCGCTCGCGTTCACGGTACGACCCACGGTAGCTGTAGTACTCACTGGAACAATACACAGATCATTCTATTATTGGGAATTGTATCACCTATTTGAATGTTTCGCCAAGGCATAGGCATGATGCCGCATCACAAATAACACTCTCATCATTGGAAGCGTTATGCCAGGGACCCAAAGCCGTGCGCTACGCTTTTTGGGTATTCGCTGGCAGGGGGAAATACACAATACACCCTAAGCGGGACAGCAGTGCAGGTCGTATCACCCCTATCGCCTATTAGAATTAGCATAATGCAGGATGCTTAGAGCTCTGTGGTACCGATGTCTAACGAGTGATGATGTTAAAAACTTATTTGTAAGCTCGCTACAATGCATAGGGGGCGATGCAGCTTTACGGAATACCAGTAACTCATTCTTTCTAGCACCGTAAGATTATAAGAGGATTTCAGACCTTATTTAAAGGCAATGTTAAGGGCAGAAGAAAAGTTACGGTAAACTCAGTTTTCCTGAGTTGAGTCTTACTGTCTTCTTTTAAAAAAAACCTACTGATCAAGATTGAGTCGCAAATTAGTTCGTCATGCCTACCTAGCATGATGTTGATGCTAACTCGCAATCATTCTTCAAAGGGATAATGCTCACCAACTATCGACAATAGCCTAAACAATATATTACATAAGATCGTTTAAAAAACTAAAAACAACCGACTTCTATGCCGCGCTATTAATTTTCAGTACCAATTTTGAGGTGTTTATCTCCATATCTCTGGAGATACTCATCAGACCTCGATAAAATTACCATGGTACCACACTTGGGATATCTCCTTTCTAACAAAAAAAGAATAATCAAAATCGGTTCATAAACGACGAAGTTATCCGCGAACAAATATTTAAAAAAAAAAACACGGTCGAATTGAGAAACATCCTTTTTTGGAAGTCGGTTAAAAATATCACTCTTATTTATAAAACGTTAGAATAACTCTGCATAAAACTTACGAAATTTAGTCTTGTTTCATTACCTACAAGTTTGATTAACGCTAATCAATAAAGGGGTGTTCTAGTTAATTAATTAACAGAATAACCGGCCAAGTGCGTGTCGGGCCACGCGCAGTGTAGGGTTCCGTAGTAGCCCGTTATTCAATGCAAGTCTTTGCCCGTTATAAACAAGCAACTAGGTACTTCGTCTTTGTCAGTTTAAAGGATTTATTCTAAGGATTTTGTATTTGGTACAAAATTATCCAACACCCAAGTTCAACGACTATTACTGCTAAACTAATAAAGTTATCTCAACTGCTATAGTTTTCCTTTAAAGTTCATGAAATGCGCTATTATCACGATTTTTTCCTAAAAATCATCACCACTTCTCATATATGGGAGCTACCCTAAAAAAAAATATTTTTCACAATTTTATTTCAGCACTTCGTCGGCGTAATATATATACATACCCCCACAAAATTACAGCTTTCTAGTATTAACGGTCTCTTAGCAAAACCTCGGACAGACAGACAAATATGACGAAACTATAAGGGTTCCTTTTCAGGACTACGGAACCCTACGGAACCCAAAAGCTGTTAGTTTCCCAAGCACTTTGTATAGGAATATCATTACATTTATACCCTTTGATTTCTAGACACTACATAGTACATAGTTTGAACAGTAAGCGGTTATTTTCAATCGCATCATACGAAGAAAGAATACTTTCGAGAAACATGAGGGACTGACTGATGTCGCAATTAAAATCTACCTATTAATTTATGCAACGACTATTTGCGTGTAGGTATAATTGGTATCGGCTTTCCCACGTTCAAACCGCACCGATAAATATTATGTAGCATACCAAAAGAAAATTATTGATAACAAAACAATTTCGCGGTGAAAAATGTTTCTGTGATAAGAAATATGGTTACCATAACTTGATAAAATATTGTTAAACAACAATATCTAACTATAGAAAAATAACCTGTTCACGTAACTATTTAGGGAATATGGATAAATAAATCACACTAATATATTTCGATCTAATTGTTTTTTACTGACAGGAAATATAGATGACTGAAAAAGAAAAGTCAAAGACCGAGCTCAGTGGCGTGTCTTGGCTTGGGAGAGGCCTATGTCCAGCAGTGGACGTATATAGGCTGATTATGACGATGTGTCGCAACACATGACCACAGTCATAAGCGACTTAGCAAAAATTGCTACAAATTTCAATCATAACACAATGTCTTTAAATGAATTAAGATTTTATTCACATTACTATTCTAATCAACGAATTACCTGCCTTTTATTGATCAATAAATTATTTATTAATCGACGAATACCTGCCTTTTATTGATCAATAAATTATTTTTTATTATTATTAAATTTGGCACACTACTACAGGCAATGCTATTCTATTGAGGTTATCCAAACATAGGGTGAGGACATAGAGGTGGGTTCCCGGTGCAGAGAAACCTGTACGGGTAGGTACCGAATAACGATGCGTGCTGATAAAATATGGTCCATTGTTTCTTCATTTTCTCCAACGCGTTTTTTTATGTGTGATATGATAACATTGGAATATTTTACCAGTAAGTATGGATTGGTACCTACCCGTCACGGTAATATTATAATAATTACCGTGTACCCGTACCGGTTTGTCTGCACCGGGAACCCGTTATGTCCTCACCCATAGTCCAAAAAACGTGTGAGTGTGTGTGATGTCCCCGAAACTCAGAGTGTAAATAAAATAGATACTTACTCTCGATCACCACCGCCTCGACCGCCACGCCTCTCATATCCATTGTCGCCTCTGCTACTGCAAAATAATAAAACACATTAGTTTTAGACATTTCTTCACCCATTTCACTATTGACGTGAACCCACACCAGACAAGCATATGGATGAGGTTAACTAAAATAGTAATTAGGAATACTACTAATAATGTAATTTGAAAATTTGTTGCTTTTGTTTTAATAATTTATCTCAGTAATGTATGTTCTTTCACATGGCGAATTAGATGTTCTCATACAATTTTTCTAACCACTTTTGTATACTCTATTTCGTGTGAAATAAACTCATTTCATTTTAATATTGCTAGTAAACTTTTAAAACAAAAAATCTGGATTCTCCAGGGACAACATATACAACATTGCTTATACGGCAAAGCTTTGATCTCTTGATCAAAACGCATATCGCTGCAATGTTGAGCACACGCGATGAAAACATCTAGAAATATTATAAATCGTGCCAAACACAGCATACGGCAGCGTTGTGCAATACGATGAAAATACCAAAACTTAATGTAGAAACAGGCCTTTAGTGATTCAGCTAAATCTGACGACTGCCTCACTCAAATACTGCTTCGTTATTCTACCAACAATATCACAATTCAAAGATGAAACTATTCATAAATGAATTAGGTTTTATTACGTTTGTTGGAAAATCTAGAACTAGGGATGTAACGATTCCTATTTTGAAATAATCGGCAGGTCGATATAATTATCGCTTTTGCTGATATACATATAATACAACCCATATCAAACAGTTCGACAAAGACACAAAGTTTTCCATACATATGGAGTTAAACACCTCAAACTTGGTGCTGAAAACGACTATTAGTCTAATATGGCACTTGAGGTCGGTCATTTTAGTTTTGTAAACAATCTTAAATTATATTCATTATTTATTAAGCCCGTATTGTCAATTATTTACTACGGCAATCGGTATCGGTATAGTATTGGCAAACCCCTACCCCTACCTAGAACTGTTAGTGTAATTATGTATCAAAAGAACAAACATTGGAACTCTAATCCATTGTAAAATCTTTTGTATACACAGTTTAAGCAATAAATACTTTTCTATTTTATTCTATTCTAGGGAGATCTTTAGTAGCGCATGCACATCCCTAGTAGCGCCACTGACAATGACAGCGGAAGGCATCTGTGTTATATAAACTAGCATCGAACATTATTGTAACACAAGTGTAATTTAGTTTTAAACAAAAAGAAACCAAGCAACAAATATATCAGATATAAATTTAATCCCTACATACACAAAAAGAACCATAAAAAATTGCTCGACTAATATTATTCATTTAGCAAACCAGTGTTGTCCTGCGGTATCTATATCTACCTTGATATTAAATATATTTATTACTGTCACTGTCCCGCCCGATGATACCCAAGATTTTTGCTAACTTTATTTTTTTCGCTCATTTGTGAGCAATACATTTTTATTTCCTCTCCTTTTACCTATAAATAAATTTGTATTCAGGTTTTCTTAGTGGATACCTACCTCATAGTCAAGACATAACTCATAAGACTGCAAAATATGAATAATCTAAACAATAACCTACCTACATTATGTAATTACTAAAGATATTTTGGAAATCCATTCAGTGTTCGTTTACTGTATACTAGTGTAGATTTTACGTACGTAACTATAAATGACTCCTACTAACAACTCACCCACATTACAAATTTATTCCTTTTATATAAGCCAAACCAATTAATAAACCCATGAAGGATATATGATATATCCTTTAAAGATCCAAGTCCCATTAACAAAGAAACAAAATGCATCATCAAATTAGTAACATCCAAAACTACTTACGTAGGCTTTCCCATATAAATGCCGGGAGTGGGCGTGTGCGCTCGCTGCGTTATAGAAAAGTCGACTCTAATGCGACGGCCGTCGATCTCCATTCCGGTGCACTCGTTCTTTGCAACCTTAGCATCCTCTTGGTTCTCGAAGTATACGAAACAGAAGCCTCGCGAGCGTCCAGTCTGTAATTAAAACAATCATGAGTATAGGTAAAGAAGCTAGAAATGACTTCGGGTCAAAAAGCTCAGCTCCTGATTCTCAATCATTCGAAAACCTATTCGGATTTGGAAACTGCCACTTCTATATTCTTACTTTATTAGGTTTCCGCGACCAAATTGCTCACGGAATAAAAATATTCAAAATGACGCTTCCGTATTCGAATGTATCCGTTTGATATGAGAATAACTATACAGAAGGGATGGCTGGCGTAAGAAGTCTAAACTACAGATGTTTTAGGCCTAGAATTTTATTCGAAACGTGATTTTGAATGATGAATGACTTTAGCTAACACCAATACAGACCACTGTTTCTAAACGAACGTCTTGTCGGGTCGTAGTTCCAGTATTATGTTTAATTTGGACAGTTGGACAATTTGCAAGGTCTTGAAAGCGTAGGTGAACTCTCAATGGTTCGGATCGCTGAGTTACAATATTATGTTTGTTTAGATAGGACAATTTGAAAGGTCTTGAAAGAGAAGGTGAACTCTCAATGGTTCGGATCGCTGAGTTACAATATTATGTTTGTTTAGATAGGACAATTTGAAAGGTCTTGAAAGAGAAGGTGAACTCTCAATGGTTCGGATCGCTGAGTTACAATATTATGTTTGTTTAGATAGGACAATTTGCAAGGTCTTGAAAGAGAAGATGAACTCTCAATGGTTCGGATCGCTGAGTTACAATATTATGTTTGTTTAGATAGGACAATTTGAAAGGTCTTGAAAGAGTAGGCAAACTCTGAATAGTTCGGATAGCTGAGTTACAATATTATGTTTGTTTAGATAGGACAATTTGCAAGGTCTTGAAAGAGAAGGTGAACTCTCAATGGTTCGGATCGCTGAGTTACAATATTATGTTTGTTTAGATAGGACAATTTGAAAGGTCTTGAAAGAGTAGGTGAACTCTCAAAAGTTCGGATTGCTGAGTTACAATATTATGTTTGTTTAGATTGGACAATTTGAAAGGTCTTGAAAGACTAGGTGAACACTCAATAGTTCGGATCGCCCAGTTCCAGTATTTTGTTTAGTTTGGACAATTCGTAAGGTCTTGAAAGAGTAGGCAAACTCTCAATAGTTCGGATCGCTGAGTTACAATATTATGTTTGTTTAGATAGGACAATTGGCAAGGTCTTGAAAGAGAGTAGGTGAACTCTCAATAGTTCGGATCGCTCAGTTACAATATTATGTTTGTTTAGATAGGACAATTTGCAAGGTCTTGAAAGAGTACGTGAACTCTCAATAGTTCGGATCACCCAGTTCCAGTATTTTGTTTAGATTGGACAATTTGTAAGGTCTTGAAAAAGTAAGCAAACTCTCAATAGTTCGGATCGCTGAGTTACAATATTATGTTTGTTTAGATTGGACAATATGAAAGGTCTTGAAAGAGTACGTGAACTCTCAATAGTTCTGATCGCTCAGTTCTAGTATTATGCTTAGATTGGACAATTTGCAAGGTATTGAAAGACTAGGTGAACACTCAATAGTTCGGATCGCCCAGTTCCAGTATTTTGTTTCGTTTGAACAATTCGTAAGGTCTTGAAAGAGTAGGTAAACTCTCAATAGTTCGGATCACTGAGTTACAATATTATGTTTGTTTAGATTGGACAATTTGCAAGGTCTTGAAAGAGAGTAGGTGAACTCTCAATAGTTCGGATCGCCCAGTTCCAGCATTTTGTTTAGATTGGACAATTGGCAAGGTCTTGAAAGACTAGGTGAATTCTCAATAGTTCGGATCGCCCAGTTCCAGCATTTTGTTTAGATTGGACAATTGGCAAGGTCTTGAAAGACTAGGTGAATTCTCAATAGTTCGGATCGCCCAGTTCCAGCATTTTGTTTAGATTGGACAATTTGTAAGGTCTTGTAAGAGTAGCTGAATTCTCAATAGTTCGAATCCCGTATTATGTTTAGATTGGACAGTTCCCAAGGTCTTGAATGATAAGAGTAAGTAGAAAAGAAGTAGTCAGTAGATAATGTTGTTTTGATAAGCCCCTCTAGATACTTTGTAATTTTGTTACTTACTAAGTAAAGGTTTACTTAATATCTACGTATAGTGTACATGTGTATTGTACGTAGCATACACACAAACTATTGTGCGTAGCATAGCAACTGTTACCACAACAGTTAATTCATGAATAAGGTAAATATTTCAACAGTACAAGTCTATAAAACTTTAATGTATTTTCATGAAAATGATAAATATGGCCAAATATTTGAATGGGCCAAAACCACTTGTTATAACATTGTCCAAAGTGAATATGTAGGTCTCTCTGTATGAACCGCGGAACGCAGTAATAATTATTTTAACATGTTCAGTTCAATGAATATTAAGAATGAATTAAGAGTACAGTACAGTAAACATCGCCAAGTGATCAGCGCCCCTAGACAAAATCCAATTTCTATTTCCATTCACGCTAACACAAGTTCAATGCATGGGAAAGACATTTACTTTTCCGCAACAAAGTTGTCATTCCCATACATTTGAAAGTTGGTTAGCGTGAATGAAAACTAAAATTGGATTGGATTTAAGATACCACCAAGATGTAGTAAAAGGTTACCGTTAGCCCTCCTTAGCGTTTCGCATTTGTTGTGCCAGACAACAAATGTATAATAAAGCTTTTAGTAAAATATTTTATCTAAAATGTTTTGCTTTACTAGGCTTATATAAATGTTTTGCTCTACTAGGCTTATATTATGCTTGTTAACCTAAACGGTATTTGAAACTAGCTGCGTACTTACCGGCTTCGCCCGCGTATCTATTCTATTAGTGATTGCAGTACCGTTACTAAAATCGTGTTGTATTTCCCGGTACTGTATTGCACACTCAATTTATCTATGACATTCAAATGTATATCAAAATATAGCCCGTATATGTACCTACGAAAATATAAGTAAATAGAAATAAAAAGTAAAAATAAAATATCTTTGTATATCTTTTTGTAGTACCGATTTTTTTTTCCCGGTAATTTCAACACCGGTAGTTTACGGGCAATCTCTATACTCTATATGTTAATTCAAGATATATACTATTGTCAACCAAATCTGTTCAGCCGTTTTTGCGTGAAATAGTTACAAACATCCATCTAGGCAAGCCCAGTTAAAATTGCCAGCAGACGCTTCGATGCTTTTAATATATAAATATACCAAACAGACAGAGACACAAATTACATTTGAATATGTTATAATATTAGTATGGATAAATATGTACTCACTTTAGCATCAATAACAACTTGAGTTTTGTCAACGGGTCCATATTTCGAGAAGATATGGTTGATCTGCTGCTCTGTGGTGTACAGACTCAGGCCGAAGATCCCCAGACACCTCGATGGAGTTGGGTTTTCCTGTTGGACAACTCTTAGTTACAGACCCTACTCTATACACCTAACCATAAAACTTGATGGTAGTGGATTGAAAAGTATATCACAGGCTTTTAAAACTGTAAATACGTTGTAATGGTGGGACTAATGCTAGTCCGCCTGGGGAGGTACCAGCACTTTGCCAATTAATTCAGCCGTGAAATAGAAATGTGTTTGGTTTAAATAACAAAGTAAAAGTATCCAGTAAAATTACGCTGTATCTGTAATGGGTAGCCATCATTGCTTACCATCAGGGGAGCGTCATGCTTCATGATATCATTAAAAAAAAAGTTATGCAGAATTTATTGGTATTTTAGTACTAAGATGATGCTTGGGCATGATTTGATGGCATAGACTTGCCCATGACCTGTACTAATCTAACCAAGCAGATAATAGCATATATACAAAGTTAATATAATAGGTAGACTATGCTACCTAAGGCTTTCCTTACAATGTTTTCTCTAACACATACATCACCGAATTTAAACTACAAACTCTGCAAGTTTTGAGATAAATTGGTCTTTGATGTAAAAAGTCCTTTATTCTAAAAGTAAGCATACAGAGAATGCTTTACATGAGTTGATTTTATGTGCCTAAATTATGAGCATAAATTGCTTGAAACAGAACACTCTTGTGTTTATTAATCCACTATTGTAATTATGAGCCTTCAAATTACATAAACATAATTCCAATGTCGAATCAAAAGGCATAATGATGACAAGTTCCTGGGTATTATGTTACGTTTAGCTGCACATTGCATTGGCAGTTAAATGTGAGAGCATAAGTTATATTTCAGTATTTAAATTCTTGATATTGGTCAAAACAAAACAAGTTCAATGTAGTTCAGTGTTCATGCATCATCACAAACATATTTCAGGCTTACTTAACTTTATTTTTTAGTATATTTCAGGCACCAACCAGTTTCATTTACAAAAATAGGTACACATTGCAGTGTGCCGATGGAATTGCAACTGATATCAATAATTAATTTAATAAAAACATGGCCATAAATTACACAATTTCCAATAAATGTCACCATGCAAGGTTCTCCTTGAAACAAAGATCGAGAACTTCATTAGAATACAGTGACAAATATTGACTTAAACACAGAGGTAAATAATAAGATATATAAAAAAAACATGTTTCAGCTGCCTATGTAACACAGAATTCGAATTCCAAGCAAGGATGTTAATGAAAATGTTACTCCGAATTTACAAAATAATGGAAATAGAATAGTTCTGGGCGTGCTGGTTACAATTAAAATGAA